>CALNHX010000290.1:0-381302 GCA_940337035.1 Agriotes lineatus | reverse complement strand
AATCGTAGATTGCGCTAAAGATAGTTTGGCTTAACAAATTATTATCTCTTGATTTATTTAATAATGGAAAACATGAAATTCCTTGTCCCTTAGTGTATTCCAATAGTACATCGGCAGTATGTTTTGTGCAAAGTCAAATCGAAAATGCTCGCAGTAAACATATAGATGTAAAATACCATTTTATACGCGAGTGGTTATCTGAAGGGTATTTTGATTTGAAAAATGTGTCTGGAAAAGATAATATCGCAGACATGTTTACGAAACCTCTTAATTCACTTAAGTTAAAATTATGTTACGATGATATTTTGCTTTTAAATGACAGCTGAGACAGGGGGAGTTTGTTGGAAAATTGTTGATTTTTTCTGTCTCATCTGTGATGATGTTTTGTTATTTTGATGCCAGGTGTCCTAGTACGGTATATTTTTGTCTTGGTCGGTAAAACGAAATTAATGAAGTGTCAATTTTAGTAAAATGTGTGTGTAATCAGCAGAGCAGCAATAAAGTGCAACTATGAAGTTTGAGACGACTTTCAATTTTTATACTACATTCCCAATGGCTACCCTCAAAAATCTTCACAATTACAACAATCATTAACAGCACACTCCCCTAAAGTGTTTATCAAGTGTGCATGAATTTGGATGGGAGTCACACCCTTCTTCAACAGTTCACTGTGCTCCATTTTTGCAATAACCTGTCACTTTGTTTGAAACAAACAACTGCTGTAACCATACAACATTCGATACAGACTTGCTTCTGCGCATGCGCTGTTGACATATATCGATAATGGGCTTACTGCGGCATAAGGTTCGTATCTCCACTAAATGCAGGTCAGGGGCGGAGCATGAGGATCACCCCTCGTAAAAATGACTGGATAAAATACATGGGCACTTGCAGTGTGGCGGATATTCCTCCAGACATAATATCGTCAACTGAATATGATACTGATGAGTCCGACATGGAATTCTCTTCAGATTCTGAATCAACAGACTGATTGTGGAAATATAAAAGTATCCACTATAAATTTCTTATTCGCTCTCTTCTTCTGTAGCACTACAGCCCTAGGTGCGTTTTGGCTTAAAATTCAATACTTACATTTCCAATTTGTAACTTTGTTTAATAATATTTTTCTACTTTTGACATAAAACCATCGAACATAACCTATTTTTATTTATCACTAGATTTGAAGTACATTCCACAAAAAAGTTAATATTATAAGTACACTCAAGTACACTGCGCTTCGTCAAAGACCGCTTTACGTTTCTTGCGAGAAAAGCTGCAAATATAAGGTAAAAAAAATTGGTTTTTTGATGCTTGAATACTTTTCATTATGCAGAGTTCCCGATAACTGTTAGACAAGCACTGTACTTTTTTCCTAAGTCAATTTTCCAGGGGCTACTTGAAAATAATGGTGCGCACATATAAGAGGAAGGTGGGGAGTAGGCCCTATCGGAATTACATTAAAGAGGCTTTGGATGAGGCTGTATCAAGGTATGAGCCTGGTAATTTGATTCAACTACGTGAGGAATATGGAATTCCTTACGTAACATTGTACAGGAAAGTAAATAAATTGCACACACAGAAACCTGGACATAGTGTCTCAGTTCACCCACGCCAGCAGTCCACCAGTCCAGACCTTCGGGTCGCTGGTTTCGCGTGCTACCCGAGGCGGAGAATGGTCTACAAGACGTTTAATATAAAAAGAATTGTCTAACAACAAGAAAACAGATGCCGTGAAGATGGACCGGATGGTCAGTCAACTGAGTCAGCAAGACAGCGACGAGATAGAAGCAGAACTCGAAGCCAGGCGCATTGCCCGTGAAGCTAAGGTATATGCAGAGTTGAGAGCTACCCTGGAAGCCGAACGAGAGGCAGACCGCATCCGCCTCAAGAAGGCACATAAGCCTGCTGCAGTTTCCGATGTAGCTGCAAGAACATCCAACAGTCCGCCGCTCCCTGACGCTGCCCCCCAGGTGGAGGAAATGGAGACGGACTTCGTGGACGCAGCCCGCAAGCGGAAGAAGCCCGCTAAACCTCCGCAGCCAGCTCAGAAGCCCCGCTTCGAGCAGGCAAACAGCTTCGAAGCCCTGTCCGTCGCCGCCGAGGAAGATGAAGAACAACAACGCCAGTCCGAGCAGCCCCGCCAGCGAGTGCCTCCTGTGGTAATCCGAACTAAGGAGAACTGGGTGGCTCTGTCGTCCGCCTTCACAGTGGAGAAGATCCGCTTCACAAAAGCCAAGTCGATCGCAGAAGGCATCAGCGTGCAGCCTGCAACCGCAAACGATTACAAGTCGATGACCGCCTTTCTGAGCGAAAAAAGCGTCGAATATCACACATATCAGTTGACGGAGGACAAGCCCCTGAAGATCGTCATCGGGGGCATTCCGGAACCGGTCGACGTCGCCGGCGTCAAGCAAGATCTGAGCGCAAAAAGGCTACGCAATCACCTCCGTCACCCGGATGCGCATCGGCAGGGACAGGAAGCCCATCCCGCTTGTCCTGGTGCTGCTGCCGAAAACCGCAGAGAGCAAGAAGATATTCGACGTTAAGGCTCATAAGGACAGGGGGTAGGCAACACATTTTACAAGAAGACATTATTTGAAATTTAATAAAATTGTAATGTTATTTCTGCCTGTCTGAATCAACTTGGAAGATGCCTGGCTACATTAGTATGAATCTTAACTATATTACTTCCGGCTTACGTATATGTTGTTCTTATATACAATGTAGATCAGGTAGAAATTAATAAAATGTGCTTTTTTAATTGGCTAAATATTAACTACAAGAGTGGAAATTTTTAGAAAATAGTCATGTACAAGGGTGAATAGACACAATTAATACCAAAATCAATACTGACAATATACTTTGACATTCATTTAAACTCGGAATCATTTACAAACCGTATCTAAATCTAACAAAATTACTAAACACAGTACCATTGCGCGCTGCTCAGGTAGACGGATTTTAGCCTAGAGCGTTCTCAGCTAAACGAGCAGATTAGAAATCTGTGAAACGCAACAGATTACAGCTGTTTGGCTCTCGTTCTTCATTTCGAATGCTGATTTTACTTAGAAGTTAGATATGTCATAATATCCGCCGAAGTTGGTGAAATTTTGTTTTTCTGTATAATAAACATAGTAGAGTAAAGACAAAAAATTATTGCTGTGTAAACATCGAATTTACAACAAACAATTTGTGCAGCGTTTTTAAACTGCAGCGGATGATTAGTAAAGTTACGTACTCTGC
Organism: Agriotes lineatus; assembly: GCA_940337035.1. Classification (NCBI taxonomy): domain Eukaryota; kingdom Metazoa; phylum Arthropoda; class Insecta; order Coleoptera; family Elateridae; genus Agriotes; species Agriotes lineatus. Next base: position 378,059 of record CALNHX010000290.1, on the reverse strand, counting down.
AGCGGGGTCATAAAATTCACTGACAACTAATCACATCAATTCCCCTACACTTTATTCAGGCTTGGGACTGACGAAATCTGTTTACGGTATTTCAGACTTTCTCTTATTGTATTTTATTTGAAAATTAGTGGCAGTCCTAAAAATGGGGAATCATTCCAAAAAAAAATTAGCATGTTCTGCCCGTAGAATGAGCAAAAAGAACTTGTTAAAACGTATCCACCAGTATCGTGCAAGGTAAGATTATAATTAAACATTGTTTTATTTACAATTATTGACAGTAATTTAAAAACCCACATTTTCCCCAATTTCATGGTTTCTTGGAAGTTTTAAATGACCCAGGTTTTACGGAACAAATTCATTATTTGCATTTCTTTCCATTTTTTAATGCCATTTAAACAGAAATAAAACACTAAATAGTACTGCTGTGTTACATTTCTTTTGTATACAAGTTTGTTTTATAAGTCATAAAGAAAACAAAAATAAGATCTGTTTGTATCGCACGCAATTAATTTCATCAAAAAACAATGCTTTTTAAATTATATGTAACATTCAATCCAAAACTAATACGCTCCTATCGTATGGGTACCATTTTACTTTGAACTAGTATAAAAAAAAATCGTAAAAAGCTATAAATAGGTCTTCTCGAGGTTTTTTTGATGGCGCACAAAACACAAATATTACGCTCCTGACCACGTGGGTATAGTATATTATAGTTTTTTTTAAATTAACAGCTGTGGAGCTTCACATCCAAGTAAATATGAGAACTCCGTAGACGAAGAAAGAAGAATGGCCAACATGGAATCCACTGTAGAAGAAGAACTAACGAATTTGCATATTGAAAAAGAATCGGAACCGGAAAATACAGCGAAACAATATGTTAGCGGTCGTCGCATTGTGGACCTCGTGCATTTTCTAGATGCACTAAAATCGATGAAACACGACGGATTTGGCTGTAGTTTCTTTAATATGCAGCTAATATCCGAAAAACGGATTGGCTTAAAAAGTACGTTGACATTCATCTGCAATGTTTGTAATAAAAGAAGTCATTTCGACGCAATCTGCTAATTGTAAAGGGATTAATGAATCTGTGGTTTGTGGTGCAATTGCAATAGGAATATGTCATAGTCAACTGAACGAATTATTTTCGTCGCTTGATATACCCCAAACTTCAACCAAAACGTTTATAAAGTATCAAAATGTTTTACAAAAAACAATAGCCGAGTGTTTTTGGAATGAAATGCTTTTAGCTGATGCAGAAGAAAGAAAACTTGCAGAAGCAGCTGGCGATGTAGATGATGACGGAATCCCATTTACAACTGGCATTGTGGATGGCGCGTGGTCAAAAAGATCATATAAAACTAATTATAATGCTCTTTCTGGCGTAGGCTGCATAATAGGAGCCAGAACCAAAAAAATATTATATCTTGGTGTGAAAAATAAATATTGTTGCTTTTGCGATAAATTCAAAAGCATCAATAAGGAAGTACCGGAGCATCAGTGCTATAAAAATTGGACCGGCACGTCAACTTCAATGGAATCGTGTATAATCTTAGATGGTTTTAAAAGTTCGCTAGATATGCACAATTTGAAATATTGGCGGCTAATAGGAGATGGAGATAGTAGTGTATACAAAAAAATAAAAGAAAGTAAACCATATGGTCCAAAATTTTTCATTGAAAAAATAGAATGTAGGAACCATATTCTAAGAAATTTTTGTCAGCGCATCAAAGAATTGACTAAACGCCCAAAAATAGATAACCAAATTAAACCATTTATTCAAAGTAGTGTACTACGATTCAGAACAGCTATTGTTGGCGCAGTGAAATATAGGAAAAACGAAAATATTCCTCTGGCGCAAAAAATTAAATTATTGAAAGAAGATCTTATTAATGGACCACGTCATATTTTTGGTGATCATCAAAACTGTACTAATGACGATAACCGTTATAAGTACTTTTGTAAAGGTGTTAAGCCAGGAGAGCATAATCTCTATGAAAAATTTGAAAATTCTATAATATTTAATGAATTTAAAATTATTTTAATGCGCGTAGTAAACAATGCTTCAAGTCTTTTGTATGAGTCGACAACAATTGTGTTGAAAATTATAATTCAGTTGTGAATAAATTAGTAGGAGGTAAGAGAGTGAGTTTTTCAAAACGTGGTTCATATGAAATTCGTTGCAAGGCTGCTGCCATTAGTTTAAACAATCGCAGATGATTTATAGATATTGTTCAAAATAATATTGATGGGGGTGAAGTAGGTGTGCATACAAAAAAATATTCCATGAATCTAAGAAGCAGAATTCCTTATAAAATGTGTACACGAAAAAAAATTATTTGTAATGCCGAAGATGGTGATTACGGTGCTGTACCTGAAGAAATAATAGATGATAAGACGGAGTATGAACTAGCTACGGAAAAAAAATAAGTTCCTGCAGTATTTACATCTACACAATAGGCTTTTCAAAGAATCCTGTGTAATCTGTTATAATCGGCTTTGAGTACTTAGTGACTCTTTACCGAAATTCGTAACCAGTCATGTTGGTTGCCTAGATTCAATTTAATTATTTTAAAATAAGATCACTACTAACAAATTTGTACAAAAATTCGAACGGTAGCCCCCTAGATAATTTTAGTAGGTACCGTCCGACATTACATTTATCAAAATAACTGTAAAACTAAGAAAGTTATATGGTATTGAAATTTTAATCTATTAAATTAATTACATCAAAGTATTGCATAATTTTCAAAAAAATCACTCGCAGCACCCTAGGTTTTGCGTCGCTGAACAATTTTCTATATCGATACAAGGTTAGATACTAATCATAAATGTTTTATAACGATTTGAAATTTGACAATTTTACCCAACCTCGCTGCCAAGGAAAGTAAAGCCTTAAGGAGGTGCTGCACCTGCGCGTCTCCGTCGAGTCGCCGCGCCGTAAAACCGCCATCGGACAATGCCACCGTTGCGGACACGCCCAACGATGTTGCTACGCCGCCCCCAGGTGCGTGAAATGCGGAGAGCATCCAAGCAGCTCCTGCTCCAAGCCGAAGGACACGCCGGCCACGTGTGCCAACTGCCAGGGCGCCCACCCCGCAAGCTACAAAGGCTGCAAAGCCTTTCCGAAGCCGCCGCCAACTCGCAGCTACGCCGTCGCAACGCCAGCGCGAAGCTACGCCGCCGCCGTCGCCACAACCTCCCCCGATGCAGCCAGGACCGCCGCCCCTACGGCACCGGCAGCATCCCCTGTCCAGCCCGTTCCCAACACCACCAGCTCCACGAGCCCCGACTTCGCCAGCCTCCTGGGGCTGCTGAACAGAACAGATTTTTCGCAACTCGCCATAGTTGCGAAAAAGATTCTGACCGCCATCAGCGCCGCCACTTCCGGTACCGAGATCGTCTCCGCCTTCCTGAGCTGTGCCCAGGATGTCGCCACTATCTTCAAGCCAAAAAAGGCTGAAGATCCTTGCCCCCCGCCAACCGAGGGGCCTGCTGGTAAAACACAGCACAATGAAATCCAAAGCCAAGAGCCCATACTAGACGAAGGAGGTGAGAGACAAAGTCTCGGTACTCCGCTGCGCCCAAAGTTCATCGTTCGTTCTGAATATAGCACTGCCTTGACAGATAATGAAGAGAAATCTCTTGTTCGTGCAACTTGTACAGCATCAGAATGGGGATTTCCATTTGAACCCGCAGATCTAAAAGATTTAGTTGAATGCTATTTAACCCTTTGTGTCCTAGTGTGCTTGCTGTGGGGACACATTTTAAATAATTTTTATTTAGGCGCCTAGTGTTTCGACACTGTAGCTACATGCGTTATCGTATGCACAAATATCGTCTCTTACAAAAATCAAGCGTGCTTTTTTCTTTATTCGCTGACTAGACATCAAGTGTACGTGTTTTAGTGCCTCTTGTTATTCCGTTGTGTTTGACAACTGCTTTTAACAGTTTTATTGTGAACATTAACATGGCAAGTAAGTTCTGTTTATACAATGGTTTAGAAAACATATATACGAAAATGATGAGAGTGTTGTAATACATTTTGCTATTATATAATTATTAGTTTCCACACCTGAAATGCGGTGGTCTCGTACTGGGACACTAGGCAAAAAGGTAACTTTTTGTTTTTTATTTAGGTAGAAAAGTCTACTCGTATTTTGACTTGGGTGGCAATGAATCAAGATGATTATATTGCACTTCTGGAAGAGGAAATACCATGCGGTATCGACTCAGAAATTGATGATTTGTCTGAGGATGAAGAAGAAAATAGTGACGAAATTATGAATAATTTATTTGATATAAATGCCATGGACGTTGTTTTTGCTGATGATTCAGAAAATCATCTTCTGGATGAAATTGAAGGTCAATTTCCGGATGCAGTTGATACACAAGAAGATATGTGGAGTAGCGATGATGAAATAAATCTAAATAGGTACACTGAGGCATAAATTGTTTAAAAATAATAATGTGTGGACAAGCGATGCCAATTACTGTTTAGAAAATATGAAAATATTCGATGAACCATATGAACCAGCAATACCAGAGGATATTGATGAACCAACCGATATAAAACTTATTTGCTCTTCAGATTAGCGGAAGCAATAATAATTCTTTCGTACCAACCAATTCCAACGAAGTAAAAGTTTTTCTTGGAATAAATCTGCTAATGGGAATAAAACGCCTTCCAAGTTTAAGTGATTACTGGTCATCTAGGAAGGAAATTAGAGATGCTTTCGTAAGTTCTTGTATGCCAAGAGATCATTTCTTATGGCGCCTCAAAAACCTACATTTAAATGACAATTCTGTGCAGCCGAAGCCAAATGAAGATAATTTTGACAAATTATATAAAATTCGACCCTTACTGACTAAGCTGGCAGAGACATATCGTTCCTCCTACAAACCATCGAAAAATCAAGCAATCGATGAATCTATAATTCCCTTCAAGGGAAGAAGTTCTATGAAACAATAGATGCCCATGAAACCGATAAGCAACAGAAAAAAATTTAGGAACACGCGTTGTTTTGGATTTAACAGAAGAATTAGTTGGCAAAGGACATCACATATACTTCGACAACTTTTTTTGAACTCGCTTGCACTCCAGAAAAGTTTTTAAGAAAATTGCATTTATGCTTGTGGAACTGCAAGAAAAAGTAGGAAAGGGTTACCGACGGACCTAAGAAAAGATAATACGTTGGAGAGAGAACAGTGGGACTGGATAGTTAGTAAGAATGGGCTTGTATTTCTAAAACGGAAGGACCGAAAAGCAGTGTTGTTTCTGAGTAACTATCACAATCCCACTAATAATGAAACAGTTTCTAGAAGAAGGAAGGACGGAACTCGTGAAGAATTTGAGTGCCCCAAATTAGTGAAAGATTGTAACGCCAATATGGGATTTGTTGATAAAATGGATATGCTAAATCAATTTTTGATGTTGATCATAAATCTAAAGTGGTGGCATCGAATATTCTGGTATTTTTTAGACGTGTCACTAGTAAATTCATTTATTCTGTTCAAAATTAGATCAGAGTCAAGAACACTTAGTTTGAAAGAGTTATGACTCAAGGTAATCCTCGGGCTAATAGAGGCTACACCTGATATGCCCAAAAGCTGAAGGAAACGTGATTCTGATGTTTTATCAGAGAACAATAAGTTTAAGCTCCAGTTCGGGTGGTACGAGCACTGATGCCGGAAACTTGATGACACCAACATCAACGCAGGAGGACAAAGGCGTGGGCGGGTCACTTACCTCACAACCCATGGAGGTGAAAAAAGGGGCCAAGAAACAAAAACTTCTCCATGAAGTGAACAATGCCTTCATTGAGACTGCCAATGTCATGAATACCATGTTAGAACAAAGAAATAAGCCTACACAGAGTGCCAATGAAAAATTTGGGCAAGCAGTGTCAACTTTACTGGACAATTTGCCAGATCGAGTACAGCCAACAGTTAGGGCAACTGTTTTACAGTAGGTACATCAGCGAAGTTACAACAGAACAGAACAGTTAGTTAGTTAATTAGGTTAAATAAGAATCATTTCATGTTGTTTTGTTTTATTAATAAAGTAAATTTTACAGAGTATTGAATATTATAAATTCAAACTATTCATTGAGGAAATATTCAGCCAGTGTATCACGCAGATGAAAAGCTCTTTGTGTTGCATTATTGGACCCCCATTTTACACGTTTCATTTGCTCGGCTATTTCATTTCTCCACTCACCAGGAATTAAAACGCCAATCTTGTCTTCTCTATCAATGTATGTATTAGGACAATACATTCTATTTCCTAGTGTACTTAATTTGATAAAATTGTGAAGAGCAATTGTTGCTAACACAATGGTTTCTGCATATACTGGAAATGCATGGATTGTTGTACGTAATATCCGCCATCTAGCCACAAGAACTCCGACAGCATTTTACTGTGCGTGCTCTACAAAGTCGATAATTAAATACTTTTTTGTTTATATTTAATATTTGTCCTGGGTCTCATTATATTATATTTGAGAGGAAATGCTGAATCGCCTACAATGTAGTATGGAAACTCAATTCTATGTCCGGCAAAACGTTAGCTAATGGTATAGGCAACTGTTTGGCAAAAAGAGATTTTCCAAACTTGTTATAAGCAAGGATACCTGCAATAAAACTACGGTAGATTAAATGCATATTATTTTTGCTTCTGAACCCACCACTATCACTTTGACTGCCAAAACCTCCCACATCGACATATGTGAAACAAAGGTTTGTATCACAATTTCCTAGAATGACAATGCTGCAGTTGTCTTTATGGTCAAAATGGGCGTTTTCACACTGTCCGACACCACACCGGCACGGCAACGATGCCGGCGGACCCGTGTCTCATGTAAATACCGGGAATGCTTTCCCACTTGCCGATATATCGGTATGTGTCGTTACAGGTAACGACTTGTCGGCGAGCAGCAGTTTCTCCACTCGCCTCGTCGACGAATTTTTAATATTTTGATTTGATTTTGTGTGAGTGGTATGGAATTTTTTGGTGGAAACTAACAAAAAATTGCCGGTTTTAAGTACGATATAGTAACATTAATTAAAGTAGTAGAATCTAAGCCCTGTATTTGGGATAAAACCAATGAAAATAACAAAAACAAAATACTTTGGGACAAAAGTTGGCAGGAAACATTTACATATTTGGAGGATGAATATGAGCATTTATCACAAGCGGAAAAGAAAAAGACAGCTAAGTACTATTAATATTCTTTTATTTAACAAAATTTAAATTTTCGATAACTGCCAAGGTAATTGTCCATCTTTACTAACAAAATAATTGGCAAAACTCGAGCGTACACCGTGTCCTGTTTTATTAGTTGACTGTGTTTTAACAGGTGGTAGGTTTTCTAATTTGGAACCAGAAGAAATAATCAAATCTTCCGTGTGATATCCATCTTTTTTGCGTATTATGTTATGTAATACAATACAAGCTTTTATAATTTTTTTTTAAAAGATTTGGAGACATTAATTGCTCTGAAATATTCTCCATTTGTTGCTTAAAATTCCGAATGCGCATTCTACATATCTACGAGCTCTATGTAGTCTATAGTTAAAAACACGTTGTTTGATACTCAAGTTATGATTTGAGAAATCTTTTAGAATATACTCATTCATTGGAAACGCATTATCGGCAACAAAAACATAAGGAACTTGCAAGCCCATTTCTGGTGTTAAAAGTTTTGCTTCTGGTATGGCTAATTCATCGTCCATTAGTCTTCTCCAAAACTCAGTATTTTGAAGAATGGAGAAATCACAATCCTTCCCATATGCTCCAATATCCACGAATAAACAATTGTAATCTGCATCGGTAATTGCCAAAAGGACTATAGAGTAATATTTTTTGTAATTGAAATTCATCGATCCTGCATGAGGAAAGTTTTCGATCCGAATGTGTTTTCCATCAATAGCTCCAAGGGACATAGGAAAATTGGCTTTCCTTTGGGATTCATTGGCAACCTCTCTCCAGTCCTCTTGTGTCATTTCTTTGAGATACACGGAAAGTGTTCCATATTTGGCTACACACAAAGTTTATATTTTTGTTTAAAGTAGATATCCCAATTTTATAATTATAATGCAATTCTGTCAGAGTGCACCCGGCAGCTAAATATCTAGAAAAAAATAAAACTTCAGTTAATTTGTTTTTTTTTTCTGCAGGAGAGATTATTATGGCTAAATGGTCTAATATAAGGGATTCATTTTTGAGATTGTTAAAAACGAAAAGTGGGCAAGGAGCAAAAAAAAAAGATTATATATCTTACAGCGAGCATCTCCAATTTTTACTGAAGATCGCACAGAAGGATGAGACAGAGAGCAATTTTAGTCAAGCTGGCATAGAAGACGACAGCACTGTATTTGAGCAGTTCACAGAGTCACAGGCATCTTCGCGATATCCACCTAAATCAACGTCGCAGGCGCAAACTCCATCAACTTCTCGATCAACTTCAAATGAACATCGACCAAAGTCAAAAAAAGCAATTGGATGATGATACAGAGCGTGAAATCCTATTAGAACTAAAAAAAGTAAAATAATCTGAACCATGTTCAGGAAATGATTCCCATTCACATAATTTTAGATCCGACCAAGAACTATTACTGTTGGTTCAAGGTAAATTGCTCGAATGCAATTGCTTGACAACGAATTGCTCGAAAGTCAGTTGCTCGAATGTGACATTGCTCGAATAACAAGTTTCTCGAACAGCAATTTCTCGATTATCTCTTGCTCGAAAAAAATTAAGTTGTGAAATAGCCTTAACTCGAATCAGTTAATATCAAATATTAAAAAAAACGCAAATTACAAATTATAACCTTTATTAATAGTAATAGGTATAGGTATGTGATTAAGTTAAAACTTATAAAAACCAAATATTATATGTTTTTAATATGATGTTATGTGCTATTCCATGGACATAATCATATGTATTTCTGTCATGTCCATAATTATTCACTAATTTTAACAGTCTCTGTGCACTATCACGATATATTCTTCGACTTATGGTGTGTTGTTGACCGCTGACATCTTGTTCTATCCGTAATTCGTTCAAACTCTGCTCCCTCTTTAATGCCGAAATAAATTTCCAGATGTTAGACCACATAAATTCGAGCAAAACATTTTCGAGAAATTGCGGTTCGAGGAACTTGTATTTCGAGAAAAGTTACATTCGAGCAATTTGATTTTCGAGCAATTGATTTCGAGCAATTGCATTCGAGGAATTTGCCGGAGACGATTACTGTTGTCCTTTCTTCCATATATACGAGATATGGGTGAAACAGAATTGATAGATTTGCAAACGGAAGTTCTAACGACTATGAAACAAATTTAAAAACGACGTCTTTGAAATCAACAACCGTTTCAACAGCAGTACGTTGATGTTCCGCTGGTTTTGATTATCAATCGCCTCCTCTTTCGAATAATGAGATGGTACTCAAACAACAAGAACAACCTGCCCAAAGATTTTTGACAAATTATACAGGGACAAACAAGTATCAACAACTATTTGATGAAAGTGTGGAATAAAATAGTTATTTTTTTATATCTTTTATTGGACATAGGACCTGACGTAACAGAGTTACGGCTGTTCAGCGATATCTGTCCGGCTCAAAACAAAAACCATTGTATGATAAGACTGTATGGTATTAGTCGGAATGGGAAGATTTAAGAAAATTGAACAATTTTATCCTATAAGAGGACACTCATTTCTTCCTTGCGACAGAAATTTTGGTACCGTGAAGAGGCTGCTGAAAAGATACGACCGAATATTCAATGTTCATAAGTATACAGAAATAATAATAAAGTCCAGTGCAAAAAACAGCTTTACTGTTAAGGAAGTAACTACTGAAGATATTTTGGATTTTAAAAATTGGTGGACAAAGCTCTAAAAAGCAAACTGTATATCCACTGAAACTGAACGACATGCAAGGAGTGAGATAATGTCACTGGCCGTTTCAGTATTTCATCATATTAAATATGATACATCTGGTATTCTAAAGGCTTCTGAACACATAAATGGACTCATGTGGCATACATTTACTATTCTACGTTTACCTAAGTCATCAAATAATACAAAAAGTATTCAGTTACCAGAGCAACAAGCATACACTAAGGGACTACCGTTGCTGGAAGCTAAAATGGAAAATTTGAAGCTGTTTTTAAGGTGGGTGCCAGAAAAACATCAATTTCTATATCAGGACATAATTGAAAATCATGGAACTAAGCAGCCTAGAAAGAAAAAGTAATTATTTTTATAATATTTTGTGTTTCCATAATTTGTATTTTTTTTTTAATAAATGTTAATTGCTAAACCTGGTTGTTTATTTCAGAAAGCCCCTAAGTCAATATTTTCAAAATTAATTTTAATAAATTTACCAATATTATGTTAAGCAACTTATATTAACTAAACTGTAGTTAGCGCGTTTTCAGTTGCACCAACCATTATTAGCCCTAATCAGTAGTTAGCAAACTTGTATTATCTAACTACTGAAATTTCTGCGGTTAAAATTTAATTCCAGGTTAATGAGTGATACTTTGACAGTTCATATTTGTGTTTTAGCTGTACAGTGTGGTTCAAATTAGACACTTTTGATAGGAAACATTAATTTCTAGAGGAGATAGTAAAAAACTAACTTACATGTTACGGGCTCGTATTTGTATAAAACTGAATGGCGAAAACCGCACATCGATATCTAATGCACCAACCTTGTGCCCGGTTGCACCAACCTTGGTTAGTAGTGAGTTAAGTAACTCATATTAACTAAACTCTAGTTAGCGCGTTTTCAGTTGCACCAACCATTATTAGCCCTAATCAGTAGTTAGCAAACTTGTATTATCTAACTACTGAAATTTCTGCGGTTAAAGTTTAATTCCAGCTTAATGAGTGATACTTTGACAGTTCACATTTGTGTTTTAGCTGTACAGTTATCAGCAAATATAAATTCAGGCCATTTATTATTAATTTTATCAGGAAATACGTGTAAGTATGTATTTATCATATTCTATAGTAGTTATTGTTAATTAGACGAATTGATTTATATATATATATATATTTCTAGAATCCCCTATCTGGTTAATTGAAATGTTTTCTGATCGTGAATCAGCAGATAGCAGTGATTCTGGTGGTACTGCAGAAGAACTCCTGGAATTAGTTAATTTTATACCAAGGCCCAAAATATATCGAAAGAGGAATAATCCCATGGATATGTATGACGATGTGGATTTTAAAATGAGATATCGGTTTAGTAAAACTGTTGTGCAAGATATGTTGAATATGTTTGAAATTAATAATTTAGAAGGCAACACTAATCGAAACATACCTGTGACACCGTTAAATCAGCTTTTAATAACGTTACGATTTTATGCCACTGGCAGCTTTCAGCAAGTTTTGGCTGACCATATAAATGTGAACAAATCTACTGTATGCAGAATAATTCCTCGAGTAACCGAATTAATTGCATCTAAGGCACAAGAATTTATATGTATGCCAGATTCTGTAGAATGTAGGAGATCTGCAATGGCAAAATTTTTTGATATTCACAGATTTCCTAGAGTAATTGGTGCAATTGATTGTACCCATATAAAAATTTTATTGCCAGGTGGAGAAAATGCTGAACTATACCGAAATAGAAAAGGATGGTTTTCGATAAATACTCAGGTAACATGCGATGCAAATTTAAAAATTATGGACATTGTAGCTCGCTGGCCTGGTTCAGTACATGACAGTACAATTTTTAATTCGTGTCCCCTTCGAGCAAAATTTGAAACTAGAGAGTATACCAATTGTTGGCTTTTGGGTGACAGCGGTTATGGCTGCAGAAATTATTTATTAACGCCACTTCTGAATCCAACTTCTGCAGCAGAACAGCGATATAATTCAGCTCATATACATACAAGAAATGTAATTGAAAGAGCATTTGGTGTGTGGAAAAGAAGATTCCCATGCTTGTCAATGGGATTACGACTAAAACCAGAGAAAGTAGTAGATGTTATTGTCGCTACAGCTGTTCTACACAATGTATCAATTAATTTAAACGAAATACCACCTAACTTAAATGAAGATATTCCAGATGAAGCCATAATTAATGTTGAAATAAATAATGATATAAATGCTTCAGCAAGAACCTCATTAATTAATACATTTTTTAATGGGTAAGTAAATATTTAATACGTAATTACATTTGTTCTAACTGTTTCATTTTTATGGAAAGCTCAGTTTGTTTTATTTGTAAATTTATTTCTTCCTGCTTTGTTCGAAGTTTTTCTTGACACAGTTTTTCTTCTAAGATTTCGATTTCTTTGTCTCTTAAAACATTTCTTTCCTTTATCTCTTTCTTTTTTAAAAGTAAAATATCCATCTCCAAATCTGCCTTTCTTGTCAAAAAATTATCTTTTTTCATTTTTTCTTTAGTGTAATTGCTGATGTTATCGTATACATTGCTAATGGTTCGTTTTCGTTTACAGGAATTTGGAGTAGTGGTTGAAGGACCAGGATTCAAAATTTGCGGCTCATTACTGCATAGCCCAATCACTTCTACATTTGGTATGGCTGAATCGAGGACAGCTACCTCCTGAGTGCTGTCCACATCAACACTAGGATCATCTGCATTTTCCATAATAAACTCATTTGAAAAATCTATAAATAATAATATTTTACTTTACTTCTAAATAAATAATGTATATGGTTAATTACATAGCTTGTTTTCTTAAATTATAGTAACCCACCATCAATTATGTAGTTTGCAGCTGAATCAAAGCGTGACTTCAGTGGCTCCAGCTGTGGCTTCAGCAGACTAATTAAATGTGCTTCAGATTCCCCAACCTTTGGCACAATTTGTGGTCCTCCGCCTGTTTTATACATTTGTAACTGCAATGCATATTTAGTTAATAATAATTATCATCAAAGAATAACATTAACATAAATTTACCTTGTCATTTGCACTGTCTGTTTTCAGCTTCTTCTTAATATTGTTGTAAGCAGTCTTTAATTGACATGGTAGTCTTTCAACATTATTAGAAGAAGCGTTAAACAATTCAGCCACATTTTTCCATGCCTCTGCCTTCTTTTTCACTGTTGTACCATCGGTTTTTTTATTTTCCAGCACATGAAAATACTTCCGCACAATTTCCAATAGCAGTTCTTTCTCGCCTTCAGTGAAATTAGACGATCTCTCACGTTTTTCCATATTTATAATAAATTGTAAATACGCCCGGAATTCAAATGTGAGGACAATGAGAACTGTCAATGTCAAAGTCACCAATTAACCAATCAGAAGCGGCTAACGTTTAGATAATGCAATGTTGTCACATCAAATCACAAGTTAGTTAACTTGAGTTTAAAACATGTTGGTGCAACACTTCTCAATTTAATCCATATTAAAATTTTAACTAAAGTTAGCTAGCTTGAGTTAAGTAATTTAACCTGCGATGTTGGTGCAACCGGGCATTGGTTAGTAGTGAGTTAAGTAACTCATATTAACTAAACTGTAGTTAGCGTGTTTTCAGTTGCACCAACCATTATTCGCCGTAATCAGTAGTTAGCAAACTTGTATTATCTAACTACTGAAATTTCTACGGTTAAAATTTAATTCCAGGTTAATGAGTGATACTTTGACAGTTCATATTTCTATTTTAGCTGTACAGTTATCAGCAAATATAAATTCAGGCCATTTATTATTAATTTTATTATGAAATACGTGTAAGTATGTATTTATCATATTCTATAGTAGTTATTGTTAATTAGACAAATTAATTTATATATATAATTCTGCAATCTTCTATCTGGTTAATCGAAATGTTTTCCGAATGTGAATCAACAGATAGCAGTGATTCTGGTGGTACTGTAGAAGAACTCCTGGAATTAGTTAATTTGATACCAAGGCCCAAAATATATCGGAAGAGGAATAATCCCATGGATATGTATGACGATGTGGCTTTTAAAATGAGATATCGGTTTAGTAAAACTGTTGTGCAAGACATTTTGAATATGTTTGAAATTAATAATTTAGAAGACAACAGTAATCGAAACATACCTGTGACATCGTTAAATTAGCTTTGAATAACATTACGATTTTATGCCACTGGCAGCTTTCAGCAAGTTTTAGCTACAATATAGTCACTGTAGTTTTGGCTGATCATATAAATGTGAACAAATCTACTGTATGCAGAATAATTTCACGAATAACCGAATTAATTGCATCTAAGGCACAAGCATTTATATGTATGCCAGATTCTGTAGAAGCTAGCAGATCTGCATGGCAACATTTTTTGAAATTCACAGATTTCCTAGAGTAATTGGTGTAATTGATTGTATCCATATAAAAAATTTATCGCCAGGTGGAGAAAATGCTGAACTATACCGAAATAGAAAAGGATGGTTTTCAATAAATACTCAGATAACATGCGATGCAAATTTAAAAATTATGGATATTATAGCTCGCTGGCCTGGTTCAGTACATGACAGTACAATTTTTAATTCGTGTTCCCTTCGAGCGAAATTTGAAACTAGAGAGTATATCAATTGTTGGTCTTTGGGTAACAGCGGCTATGGCTGCAGAAGTTATTTATTAACGCCACTTCTGAATCCAACTTCTGCAGCAGAACAGCCATATAATTTAGTTCATATACATACAAGAAATGTAATTGAAAGAGTATTTGTCGTGTGGGACCGAATAGTCTTTAAACATTGTTAGAAGAAGCGTTAAAAAATTCGGCCACATTTTTCCATGCCTCTGCCTTCTTTTTCACTGTTGTACCATCGGTTTTTTTATTTTCCAGCACAACAGTTCTTTCTCGCCTTCAGTGAAATTAGGCGATCTCTCACGTTTTCCCATATTTATAATAAATTGTAAATAGGTACCCCCAGAATTCAAATGTGAGGACAATGAGAACTGTCAATGTCAAAGTCACCAATTAACCAATCAGAAGCGGCTAACGTTTAGATAATGCAATATTGTCACATCATATCTCAAGTTAGTTAACTTGAGTTTAAAACATGTTGGTGCAACACTTCTCAATTTAATCCATATTAAAATTTTAATGAGAGTTAGCTAGCTTGAGTTAAGTAATTTAACCTGCGATGTTGGTGCAACCGGGCATTTAATCTCTTTAAAAGATACAGGGTGATTTTTAATTTGGTGCATTTTCGACTCACCGCAGTAACTTGCTTATTTGTGAATATTTTGTGTTTCTGCAAAAACATTCTTAAGGCACTTTTGTAAAAGGAATCGAATGGTATGCTTCGTGTTTTTGTAAAACAAATGGCGGGAAAGCTGGGACATAAAGTTTTATTTTTACTTACCATAAGTAAAAATAAATTGTAAATACGCCCGGAATTCAAATGTGAGGGTAATGAGAAGTGTCAATGTCAAAGTCACCAATTGACCAATCAGAAGCGGCTAACGTTTAGATAATGCAATGTTGTCACATCAAATCACAAGTTAGTTAACTTGACTTTAAAACATGTTGGTGCAACACTTCTCAATTTAATCCATATTACAATTTTAATTAGAGTTAGCTAGCTTGAGTTAATTAATTTAACCTGCGATGTTGGTGCAACCGGGCATTTAATCTCTTTAAAAGATACAGGGTGATTTTTAATTTGGTGCATTTTCGACTCACCGCAGTAACTTGCTTATTTGTGAATATTTTGTGTTTCTGCAAAAACATTCTTAAGGCACTTTTGTAAAAGGAATCGAATGGTATGCTTCGTGTTTTTGTAAAACAAATGGCGGGAAAGCTGGGACATAAAGTTTTATTTTTACTTACCATAAGTAAAAATAAATTGTAAATACGCCCGGAATTCAAATGTGAGGGTAATGAGAAGTGTCAATGTCAAAGTCACCAATTGACCAATCAGAAGCGGCTAACGTTTAGATAATGCAATGTTGTCACATCAAATCACAAGTTAGTTAACTTGACTTTAAAACATGTTGGTGCAACACTTCTCAATTTAATCCATATTACAATTTTAATTAGAGTTAGCTAGCTTGAGTTAATTAATTTAACCTGCGATGTTGGTGCAACCGGGCATGTCACTTTTCGGTCATTTTGAGATATACATTGCTTTTTACTAAAACGATATAGCTGCATCGTTTGGTGATAAAAGAAACCAAGTTCCGCTATGCCATACGATGATATTTGAATGTGTTTATTTAGGTTTATTTTTAAAAGGGACTAAGTGGCTTGACTTGGACCCTTTTGAAATTACCGCCGGTTTTGAACGACAGTTGGGTTATAACCTAACCTATACCACATCGCACATCTGTCTAGACAGTACAACGTTGTGTGCTCTGTAACATGTTTGTTAATATTATTGCGGTAAATAACGTAATTTAAACAAGAATGGCTGATAAACAAAGTGAAAATTTTAGTGAAAGTGGGGACGGTGAATCGGGTATTGATGAAATACCAAAAGAGCGACGCAAAGGTATACGAAATGATGAAAATTATAAGAAAAACGTTATTAAGAAATGTAGGGTTAAAGGTGTACAATATGTTAATCATGGAGGCCGCACAGTTTTAGCAAGAAAACAGGGTGCCCCTTGCAGCTAAGGAAATTATACTTTAAAAACCTCTGAGAAAAAAGTTTTTGTTTTTTTTCTGCATAGATGTGCAATGAATTGCTTTGAAAAATTCAGTGACACTGAACGAAAGCACATTTTCGAAAAATGATATACTCATTTTATAACTAACGATGAACAAGATATATACTTGCAATCACTTATTGTAGTCACCGACGTTTTTAAGCGACGAAAACGTTTAGAACATGGCAAAGAAAGAGAAAAATATTTTATTCATTTTATTCCAAAATCTGACAACGAGAAAGTAAAAGTATGTCAGAATGCATTTTTAAGTTTGCAGGGGATTACTGTTAAACGAGTTAAACGACTAAAAGCATTGTTGATAAATAATACTTACTCCTCGTGATAAACGAGGAAAAAATTTCTGATGCAGAAAACATACTAATTCGTCCACATATATCTTCGCTTCCTGTCAAGGAGACACATTAATCTGGAAAAGAGTATCACTATCTCGATTGCAGACTGAATGTCAAAATAATGTACAATATGTTTAAGGAAAAATACCCTAACAGTAAAGTTAATAGCTATTACATTAAATTTTTTAATGAAAATTTTGACTTTCACTTCGGTCGTCCCCAGATCGACACATGTTGTCAATGTGAAGAGTTTTCTCTCAAAATTAAAAGTCCGTCGTTAGGTGAAGCCGCAAAACGGGCAGCCGTTGCCGAAAAAATAATACATCAACGTAGAGACAAGAAATTTTACACTTCATTGAAAAATACTGTTGCTGAAGTAAAAGAAACGGATAGTATTACTGCTATAGAATTTGATTTTATGCAGATACTGCAACTACCACTCGTTCCCGTTCAAGATTCTTTTTATTTAACTCATCTAAGCGTTAGTGTTTTTGGAATCCACGACTTGAAAACTGGGAAAGTTTACTTATACGTTTAGCTGCGAGGACACCAGACGAAGTATGCAGATCCAGGTTCAACAGAGTTTAGGCTTTTTTCAGACAATTGCCCGGGACAAAACAAAAACCATACTCTAGTACGGTTTTGTATGGCACTTATTCAGACAGGAAGATTTGAAAAAGTGCAACATTTTTTTCCAATTCGGGGACACTCTTTTCTTCCCTGTGACAGGGATTTTGCTGTCATAAAAAGACATTTAAGAAAATTTGACAGAATATACTCTGTACACGAATATACTGAAAGTCATCAATTCCAGTCAAAGCAGCAAAATTGTTGTAAAAGAGGTGTTAACACAGGACATAATTTTTAGTTAGAAATAAAAAAAAATCTCAACAAAACTTTTTAAAAACTACTTGTTAACCAGTTAAATAATGAAACAAAAACTCAATTTTACGAAAAAATATAAATTTTTGAACTTAGGATGCTTTTCTCTTTTTCTCAAAACTTGATAAAATGACATAGTCCCTTTTAATAATAAGCGATTCAATTATCCTTTACCATTAATCAATAGCACAATTAAAACCAGATTAAACAAAATTAAATATAATAAACCAAATCAATCTATAGATCTTCAACCAATTGTCTTGGTAATGAATTTAACAATATCAACAATAACGTATCTAACATCTATATAACTTCTCCTTTTATCCCAAAATTATCTTTTTCTTTACAAAAATTCCTCAATAATTACAACTTACAAATCGCTTATAAAAACAATAATACAATTGGACAATTGTTTTTTAATAACTTAAAAGATAAAATAGACATTGGCAATGAGTCAAATGTCATTTACCAATTAGATTGTAGCAATTGTAATGCTAAATATATCGGACAAACTAAACAAAAACTATGCAAAATAATAAATCAACCCAAGAATTTCATTAAAATTAAAGCTTTATCGCCAAATAAATCTTGTACCGCCTTGTCAGATCACGCAGTGGAAAATTTCCATAATTTTGATTTTAATTCTCCAAAAATATTACAAAGATAAAATAATTTAGAAAAACGTCTCATCTATGAAATGATAGAAATTTAAAAAAACCTAACACTATAAATTATACAAGAGATATTGAAAAATTAAATATAATTTATCACAATTTACTGTAAAATATAAACTTTTTCTATTCAATTTAGGCCATTTCAACTTTAGCATTTAATTTAATCTCCACCTTTGTCATTATTTAAATAGTTTTTAGAAAAAATATTTTTATAATTACTGCCATTTTGATCTAATGCAAACTAAATATGTCATGCGCATAACTCTTCCCTGTCTGTTTCGTAGTCATGAAGGTAAAGGAGAGGAGAATTCTCGCCTGAATGAATAATTGGGCCCACAGCTGGTTGACAGCTAGTGCTTGGTAGATTGACCATCAGGCGGCGAACTTGTTGCATCGCACGCTAAATTTATAGAGAAAATACGTGCACCTTTATTGAAGAAGCTGTATTTGTGTGTTGTTTTTAGCAGTTTTTACTGAATTTCAGTATTCAATTATTATAGTGCGTCACGTAAACTTGTTATATTATGCCCTCCTGCTTTGTACCTGGTTGTAATACCGGGTACGGGAATTTAATTAAATGGAACAAAGCCAATGGTATAAAAAGCGCGAGCATGTTCAAAGCTCCCAATAATGTGAGTATAATTGTTTACACTACTTTTATATTATACAATTAATAGGCGTAATCATGCAGATTGCAGATAATTTTATTCAATTTTACCTTTACGTTTTGGTTTTGTGAAACTAAAATTCTGTTAATGTTATTAATCACTTTTTGACGTGATTGATGTAAAAGCTGAGGCAAGAATCCGTAAATACCCGATCTGTCTCTTATAAGTGGATAATTACATGTTCTATGTAGGTACCTATTTTTGTAGGATGAATTATTAAAAACGTGGCAAAAAGCAGTGCCACGAGCTGACAAAATTCTTACAAAAAATTATAGAATTTGCGAGCTTCATTTTACAAGAGACGAAATAGAGACAGAGTGCACAACAAAAATGCCGGATGGTACAGTGTCCAGTCTTAAAAAAGGTAATGCTACTTTGAAACCTGATGCTGTACCCTCAATTTTTCCAAATTGCCCCAAATATTTAACTCTCAATCGCCCACCAAAACGTAAGAATCCAATGATGCGAACAGTGGATGCAATGCAATACCTTGCAAGAGAAAACAAGTTGTAGGGGAATGTGTGGGGAATTCGGAAAAAAACTGGAAGTAATTGAGAAAGCGAGTGCAGAACCGGAGGTAACGGAAGAAGCTGAGAGAGTAGTAGAATTAAGACAATCTATGGATGAAGCCTCTTTAGAAAAAACAAACTTTGACATTATTCCTGAAAATCTTACATTGCTAAAACTGCCATCTGAATATTGGTTTTCTTGTAAACTTATGGATAATATGGGCATGAGTAATTTGGGATTTACTTGTTGGAAGAACGATTTATCTCTTATATCCAAGCGGCTTGTATTGGCTTACAATATGACTTTTAACGTAAGTAAATATTATAACTTTTCAATTGAATAAGAGAAATTTTCGATGTTTTAGATGTATGTTAACGAACAACGAATATTTTTACCTGGCGCAAATAAAATCGGAGACTCGGAAGAACTAGAAATTTGTTGGATTATATGAACAAGTTGCAACCTTGCTTAAGTTCACAAGTTATTATAAAATTTAACTTTGTCCCGACGAAGCAACTTCGTTGGGACACCCTGTATGTCGCAGTTCTCAGTATACGTTAATTTATAGGTCGGAGGAGTGTTTACGTTATGTTCTCCCATGTTCTCCCGAAAGAAGGAAATGTAGGTCCCACAGCAACTCGATGTTTATCCTGCCAAAAGTACGAGCAATATTTAAAAAGAAAAAAGAAAAGTTCAAAGCCTAAAGACGTCAAGTATAAGACATATAAAAACAGATTGAGAAATGCACAAAGAAAAAATTACAGACTGCATTCCCAGGTCTGCTCAAATTATATAATGCTATAGACGTGTGTATAACTGTATAGTTGTGTATCATTTATTTACAGGTTCTCAAATTAAAATTGAAGGTGAAACAACAGATGGAGCAGTGCTCAAAAATAAAAGTATCTGCATTAGAAGACGAAATAAAAAAACTTCCAGAGACTCAACAGAGCGCTATCAGGGCTTGTTTTAAGGCATCCCAGTTAAAGAACATAAAAAGTATGAGGTACACTACACAATGGGTTTATGAATGTTTGCTATTGCGTATAAAGTCAAAAATGTCATGAACACCTTCGAAACAACAAAATTCTTGTTTTACCATCTATTGATACCTTAAATAGGTACATTAAAAAAATAAAAGGTGCCTATGGCTTTGACGCTAATCTTTTCAAAATATTGAAAACTAAATCGCAATCGATGGAGGCACAAAAAAGAAGAGGTATAGCTATTCGCCTTTTGGATTATACCATATATGTTAAATTTTCTTTTTTAAGGTATATTAATGATGGATGAAATGCACTTGTCAACATCAGTAGCTTTCAATAGACAAAATTTGCAAGTACAGGGTTTTACGAACCTGGGGAAATACACCCCAAAGCACCAAGTTAATGAAAGGGCCGACCATGCCCTCGTGCTATGTTTCAGACATGCCTGGGAAAGTGGCTTCAAACATTGGCTTGTTTTTTGAGTAAAGGATGCGCTCATCCACGGTGTTACATCAAATTGTTATAGAAGCAATTACGTTGACATAACAGGCTGGGTTCTACATAGATGCCGTCTGAAACCTGGAATAGGTCCATGTGGAATAAGTTTGGAATCGCCGCTGACCATGTGAGTTGCACACACATTGTGGATTCTTCAAGACAATTATGGTTTATTTCTGATTTTCCTCATTTAATAAAGTGCCTTCGTAATTTTATAATCAAGTGAGCTGAAACCTGGGTATGTATATTTTTCAACATTTCAGTTCTTGAAATATTGGTTTATTTTTAATTTCAGACACCTGATGGCGTTATCAAACTACAGCACTGGCTGTCTCTCATTGAGGCTGAGAATCCAGTTGGTTATAATCTAAAATTAAGTTACAAGTTGACACCTGACCACGTAAAGCCTCGGTATTTCCAAAAAATGAATGTCGCGTTAGCCTTTCAAGTTAGATGAGTTGTTCTTATCAATATCAATAATCCAACTAACATCTCTATTGTAGTTTTTTGGAGTAGGACCTGCCATGGAAGCATTGGACCATTACAATGAACTAAGAGATTCTCAACCTATGCAAACATTTTGCAAACAAGTGTACGAATTAATCGATGCGATGAATACACGTACACCACTCTGTGCATTGAAATTAGATAGTAAAGAGTGGAAGGTGGGTGGCTCTTTTCAAATATCATAACTCTATAATAAAGCAGAACACTTCCCAAGGTCAAACATGTATGCGCGTGGTCTATGTGTAGTTCGATTGTGGGCGTGGTATTGATATTTTCTAAGAGCCAGTAATATGGAAGGAGAGAACAATTAATGCTCTTGTTAGGGCCTACACACATTTTTTACATTACACAGGAATGTTTGTACTATGTACACATAAATATTAAATCTGCAAATAACCTAAATTCGGAGCTTTGTACAAAAATATGGTTATAAACTTTTTGCAAGTGGACTTTACTACCTCTAGGAAGAACGGTGGTTACAATAATGGCGTCTGTTCTACCAAAAAGAATAAAAGTAATAATTACTGTTGTGTGTTGCAGTGTAAAAATTATTGCACGGACAATGTTCCTATGCACGGTTTTCCGCGCAATAATAAAAATTTGTGCAAAACATGAGAAATACGTCTAAAAATAGGGAAACCCGTGTCGGCCCATATGAAAGTTTGCAGTAAGCATTTTGTGAAGGAAGATTTTATATTACCCGGTAAGTAGGTCTTGCCAGTTTGTATTTTCACTGGCTTGAAATAATCATAAATATGCTGCCTTAAAGATACATGTTAATTAAACAAGTGCCACTTGATGTTAAACATCTTCAGCTTACTCCATTAATTTCATAATTTAGGAGTTTCAATATGATTGTTTACTTGTAGATTATGTCAACAAGCGCAGATGCCTGAAAAATTTGCCCCGTGGAAGTGTCGACAAACCGCCATCATTTAAAACGGTCCAAAGCAAACAGGCGTGTTTGAATAGGCTCCAAAAGAGGAAAACGGAGCAACTCACAAATCGTGTTACTACTGTTACCACAAAACACAGGCCCGTCAAGCACCGGACAACCTGAGATGGAAGCAGCTAATGCTCTGTTAGAGTTGCACAATATGCAGATTGGCAGTAATAAACTGCATGAAGACAAAGCGGAGCAAGTGAACACATTTGTAGATAGGTAAGTGGTTGAAGTTTGACATTGCCGATATTATAAATAATGAATATAGGGTAAAATGTTGTAGAGGTATAAATAATTTAGCCCTTTTTATCGTAATTGTTGATGTGGTGTCGAAACTATCACTGTCGTCAACAAAGTTCTGCATTAGAAAGCAGGTTTTATTAACTACAATAAAAATTAAATTGGGGCTTACATTTAGATTTTTGGCAATTCTTTTTAATGTATTCAGTTTCAATATGATTGTTTACTGCAAAACTTAGTTAACTATAAAATTGTTTAGTTTATTCAGGTTGGATGTATGGAAAGTGAAAATTCTAATTGTTCGATGATTATAATTTAGATATTAAGTTGGAATCTGATTTTAATTTCAGCAATGATTTCATAAATGAAAATGATTGTTGTGAATTGTGGAACCCGGAAAACATGTTTATATGCCTGTCCCTAAATATTAGAAGCCTACGTAAAAACTTTGATCAATTTTTGTTGTATTTGCAGTCCCTTGACCAGAAACCTACAATAATAGTTTTAACTGAAATATGGATTTATGATGTAGAAAAACAGTTATATAACATACCAAACTATAATTCAATATTTAATTGTAACGACACGTACCGGGCAGGAGGTATTGCTATATTTGTGTCTAACAAAATAAAAATTCAAACAATCGACATGAAAATGCAAACCGCTGACTGTTTAACTATTAATTGTAAACTGGGCTCCTTTGAGATATTGGTAATGGGTATTTATAAACTGCATGCGTTTAGTGATTTAGAGTATATAAGTGAACTCCATGAGCTCTTGACTGCATTTAAGCCTCATAAATATGTTCTCTATACTGGCGACATAAACTTGGATATTTTAAGTACTAACGCCAACTCTGATTGATACCTGTCAGTTATGACATCCAATGGATTTGTTTCCTGCATAAACCAAATTACCAGACCTGGTCACGAAAACGAAACCGATAGTTGTCTAGATCATATTTTTATTAAACATCCAACCACTATTTTTAAATCAGCGGTAGTGCAAACAGCTTTAACAGATCATTTTTGTACACTGGCTGCAATTCCCACGGCACACACAAATATACCACGACACACGAATCATAGTCGAATAGAGTACAATGTCTTTATAGAATTGGCAGGTGAAGGTAAGTGGACCGCCTGTTTTGTTCCAAATAATGTTAATGAGGGTTTCATGAAGTTTATAAATATGTTTAATACTATTATAACGAAATCTAAAAAACCATGCAAATATCGAAATAGAACGCATTTAATAAAACCTTGGATGACGCCGGAATTGCTGAAATGTATCAGAAGGAGGGATAAAATGTTTATATTACTTAAGCGTCAACCATTTAATGCTAACTTAAAGAATAAATATCTAAATTATCGAAATTTTTTATCGAATTTGATCAAGACTACTAAAATCTCATACTATGACAACGAACTGGTAAAATGTGGTAATAACATTAGAAAGCAATGGCAGCTTATAAACAGCATAACCAATAAAACGGATCGCAGTAATTCGATTCCGTGTATAAAAACGATTAATGAAAATAATACTGAAATTATGCTGACAAACCCTATTGACATAGCAAATAAATTAAATAATGTTTTTATTAATCAGGCCAAGGACATAATTATCAATTTAGAAAACTTACAGGAACCTCCACTAACTCATGATCCAATGTCGGTTTCCTTTAGTTTATTGCCAATTGTAGTTGAAGAAGTTAAAGATATAGTAAATTCATTGAATATCAATAAGTCCTCCGGTATTGACAACATAACCGCAAAAATGCTAAAATTATCCATAAATAGTATAGCTGTAGTCCTCACACAATTATTCAATTTATCAATCGAAAAGGGTATGTTCCCGGCCGCTTTAAAAAAAGCTATAATTATTCCTATATAGGTATAAAGGAGGTCCGAAAGACAGTTCAAATAATTATCGGCCGGTTGCACTTCTATCGATACTATCAAAAATATTCGAAAAATTAATATGCAAACAGTTGACAAATTTCTTGCAAATTAACACATACTTCTCAATTCGACAATACGGATTCTTACCGGACAGGAGAACGGAGATGGCATTAGTAGACTTTACTAGCAAAATCCTTAATGATATGGACAAAGGTTGTGCTGTGAGTGGATTATTTATTGACATATCGAAGGCGTTTGATACAATTTCTCACAAAATACTTTTAGATAAACTTGATAGGGCCGGTATACGAGGATTACCTTTACAGTGGTTTGAGAGTTATTTGCAGGAGAGAACTCAAGTTGTTCGAATTGATGGTGTAATTAGTTCAGAAATGCAAGTGGCAACGGGTGTTCCCCAAGGGAGTGTTCTTGGTCCTATACTATTTTTAATCTACATCAACGACCTCTATTTAAATGCAGCGAATGGAATAGTTTTTACTTTTGCAGATGATACTGCCATTCTTTACAGTTCAGATTCAATAGAAGAAAATTTTGATAAGATGTCGCGTGACTTAAGAACACTTAGAAAATGGTTTAATTATAATATGATGTCGATAAATGTAAATAAAACAAGGTATATGCATTTTTCATTTAGAAATAGGGTGGAATTTGAGAAACAACCAATATATCATACTAATATGTGTTTTTCCATAAATTACGTACAATGTGACTGTAAAAAAATAAATAAAACATCAAATATCAAATACCTCGGCTTAATAATTGATGAAAAATTAACTTGGAAATTGCATATGGATAAAATCAGAAATAGTTTATTCAAAATTGTTCCTAAATTTTATTTATTAAAAAACATTTTCCAATTTATATACTAAAGAAAGTATATTTTGCCTTTGCCCAATCCACTATTAACTACGCCATATGTATTTGGGGTGGAACGTATAAAACAACATTGAAACCTATCACAACGCTTCAAAAAACTCTGATTAGACTAATATGTAATGTTCCAAGGCTAACATCATGCAAGGAATTATTTAGTTTACTAAAGTTACCAACGGTACGTCAACTTTACTGTATAGCAGTGAGTAAATACCTATTCAAAAGATGGAGCTTCTACTTTAATAGAAAAACGACAGTCAGGGGACACATTATACTTCAACAACCACAAGTCAAAAAAACCCATACTCAAAAATCGTTAGTATATCTAGGGCCGAAAATATTCACTTATAATACCATGAGTAGTCAAAGTTATGTCGACTATTTTTGCGGTGGTGTCACGAATGTCCATTGCGCTTTGGTACGATTAGGACGAGTGCGCTAGCACGAGTCCTAATCCCAAGCGCAATGGACATGAGTAGTGATACCACCGCAAAAATAATCTACTTAACTTTGACTAAGAATGGTATTCGAGGGACTATTTAATGAACCAAACTACTTTTTCAAATTAGTTTTTAGTAAATCTAGCAACAAACTACGCAATTTCTATAGTAACAGAACACTAATATTGACTTTTTCTAATAAAAATCGCATTTGTTAAAAATAGTCACTTGAATACCTTCTAGGAAGATATATCCGCTGATATTTTTTTGATTGGTCAAGAAACGTCAGAATTCTGTATTTTCATTGGTTACTTTTTGACAGATGACAGGTGAATTGAATAGTCAATTATATTACCGAAGCATGCGAATATATTTCAAAATTAAAATTGCAAAAAAATGTTTCGGTTTTACAATCTAGACGGCATACTGGTTTTTTGGGTATATTAAAAAAATTTGTCTCCAAAGTATAAAATCGTTATACATTGAATACGTATCATCAGAAAATGCTATAATATATAACCTACCTGCTTATAAATTTAGTCAGGATCATTTAGAGCTCTTTTTTTGGTAATATTCGTTCCCATGAAGGATGCAATAACAATCCAACAGCCAGGCAATTTCGATCACAATACCGAAAAATTTTAATACCTACATACACAGTTAAAAGAAAGTGAAAACGGAAATTGTATACCATTAGAAAACATAACCATCCTGCAAATGCAAAACATAAACTCCGAAGACCTTATAAATAGCAATTCTGCAAACACCCAAAATGCTCTAAATTTACAATATTTTCCTAAAAACGAAACTTATTGCATGGACGAAATTTCTTTAGCAAATTCTTTCACATTGACAAATCTGACAAAGCAAATAGTTGTGTACATAGCGGGATTTGTAGTTTTTAGTTTGCAAAAAAAAATTAAATGCACCCAATGTCTTAGCGTTTTAAGTGTAATATGAACCGGTTAACAGAAAACGAAGTAATTTTCCATCACCAAGCAGGCAGCGAACAAATTACAAAAACATCTGTTACCAGTAAATCGCCCCGATCCTACAAGAATTTAAAAGAAAACCGTTACAAAAATAAAACAATAAATCGCGGCATGCTCACTCAAAGGAGCACCAATTCTCAAGTGCAATAAAGGGCCAACGGCTCGCCAAAACCTCAATAAATCCGGAAGCCGACAAAAACAGCGCCGCGGCAAACGAAACTCCGAACGTGCGACCAAATTAATAATCCAAGTTCAATCACTAAAACGCTCTTAAAACAGAGTGCGCCCAATCAAAACCCCACATAAGGATACCTGCCGATAGGAGGAATAAGCCGCCACCTGATAAAACAACGCCTAAGTCTCTAGCACACATACAGGTCGATTAAAAATAACTTTTCCATCAGCCAGCAAAAATATCACCGCTCGTAATGCGGGCGATGGTTGCAAGAAAACACTACAGAAATTTCGAAGTACACGGCGGCCCGGCAAAGACGTATTTTCTAACGGTTAAATCAGGACACAAAGCCGCTTACATCCGGCTAAATATTACATTAAATTATAATTAACGGAAGGAAGCATCCCAGGAAAGCGTGAATAGTCTCAAAATTCATAGAAAATTAGCGCGCAACCAATCGAAGCAAAATAACTTCTTAACATACGCAATAAGAGTAATGCTTAATTAAGTTTTACGCCGAACACGGAATTAAAAATTCCAAGTTCAACTGTTCTTTACCAAAACCTAGCAAATTGGGTGTTGTTAGAATCGCCATTTCAACGACTATTGATTGCGACTCAAATCAAGTCGATAATTGATCACGCCGCTCAATTAAACGCTATAATCCGAAATACATCAAAAACGGGCAAAACATCCCTTCTACTTCGACCAATGAGCTGCGAGATCGCGTTTGACAAAGGGCTGGCTCCTTTAAATAGTCAGACGCTGGCAGTAGGAAATCACTCAATCCAGGAGAGTCCACCAGCAGCCACTTCAGCTCCAGGACTCAACTCCAGCCTTAGAAGCTTCTCCAGGACCTCCAGCCTTCTAGGACTCAATCCAGGAGAGTCGAACCAGCATCAACTCAACCCAGCTAGCAGCTCCAGCCTTCCAAGGATCTACCAGCCCCAGCCCTCTCCAGAGCCTATCACCTACGTGGACTTAGGGCCAATCCTCCGCATTGGACTCTGCTGCCTGCCGTCTTCGGAAAAATTTGGGAACTCGAGCCACTTCCGCCAACCGCCGCCTCCGCCGCTGCTCTCAGCTCGCCGCCCCGTCGCCCGCTCGCCATGGACACCCCCAGGTCTGATACGTAAGCCAGCCCGGAACCATTGGAGGTTTCCTCTCGCGCCCGCCGCCTGACATCGAGCCTTGTGTTCCAGGAAGCGCCGCCACGAGGAATTATTCGGCCCATCGCCCAAGACGCCCCCTGCCTCCCCCTTGGCCCAGATCGCCCGCGCCCGGATCCAGGAGCTACACCGGCCCCCTCCGTACTGGGAGGGACGCCTGCCGTCAGGGAGTCCACGAACGCCGACAAGGGCGCTCACCCCGGATTTCGTTGGCTTCACGGACGAGAGCGATCCGGAGCTCGGCACCCCACAGAGGAGCCCGTTGGTGCAGCACCTACGAGACGCACCTTTTGCCCGGCTGCGCCGCCCACCGACCCCCCAGGCTCCCCGTCCACGGATCCTCAATTGGGACCTCGAGGTGCGACTGACGGACGCCGAGGAAGCCGAGCTCGAAGCCCTGTGGCAGGCTACCTGCCCAGATAGCAGCCCACGTCGCGGCCCCCGCTGGCGACGGACCACCCGTCCCCGGACTCCCCTAGCGGAAGCCCGACCCCGCGCCCCGGCAACGCCCCGCTCCAGCCGCCGTCCCCGAGAGGCCTACTCGATCCGCCGACGTCCAAGGAGAACTTCCCAGCGCCCGCTACAAGCCGTGCCCCGGACTGCTTCCCGGAAGGACCGGACTGCGTCCAGGCCGCCCCATCACCTCCCGCGCCACCAGCGCCCGAGTCTAGATGACTCTTTGTGTATATATTTCTTTTCGTGTTTTTTTTTGTATATATAATATTAAGTTTTGTTTGTATGTATCATAGTGGCCGTAGAAATAAAAGTATTAAAAGTTTACACCAATCAATTAGCAGCATCGACCAGGGTAACGCCTACACCCCTTCTTACGCTGACGCCATTGTAGAATCTACCGCTGAGCTTAGACGTAGGCTTGTTAAGTGGAACGGGTGAAACAAATGACTATTTGTTAATTAGGCAAAAAAATCAAGGCGGATTACATTTCCTTCCGAAGACGTCGTAAAAATATGTATGACTGCAGAAAGTTCTTTCAAACAAATTTTAAAGGGGAGTAAATTTAAAACAGTTAATAGTAAATATAAAATTAATAATGTTACTAGTTTTACTTTAAATTATTTTGTTAACAGAGATATATTTCTAAGTATTCAACACCATATGTACGATACCAACCTATTAGAGAACCATGTGGTACACTTAATTCGAGCGATATGTCATAAATATTATAACATCAGATACAAGTATGTAGGAAAATTAGCCAACCAGTGTGAAGATTCTGTACGCAATCAATATAATAAACTTGTACTATTTAAAGGTCAATAATAAAGTTGTAATTGTAAAAATATTATAGGTATGTGTATTAATTGTTTACTGAATTTATTAGTTCTAAAAGCATTTATTTGCGAACGCTATCGCAAATGTCCAGAATTAATTATTTTTCATCCTTATATGCAATGCTTTACAGTGTGCTTAGCAGACAGTTTGTCTTGCTGAGAGAGACAGCTATAGTAAAAGTGAAAGGTCGGAGGCCTCACTTCAGGTAACAGTGTCCGAATACGAGTGCCACTTCCACTTCTTTTATAGTTCCATGCGTGTACAGCATCATGTTCTGGTGCGAAATGCGAAATAAAATTTTTGCCAACCGGGTTTCGTTACCGAGTTATTAGACCTTAAACTTTCAGGTTACAATTTTAATTTTTAACTTTAAATGAATCGAGAGATCCAAAAAAAAACTGTTCCTCAGCGGGCTGTGGAAATTCAACGTATGAATAATATGTTGGTGACACTGTACGTCAATGTCAAATTCGAGGTTAGCAGGTTAGGATTTGCGCCATTTTGTGTCATAACTGACGGAAAACCTAACCTGATAACCTCGAATTTGACATTGACGTACAGTGTCACCAACATATTATTCATACGTTGAAATTCCACAGCCCGCTGAGGAACAGTTTTTTTTGGATCTCTCGATATAATAGCCTGGTATCATTAAAGTTAAAACAAAATGGGGGCCCATATTAGAACCAGTTCCTCTAGTATATATTTTATTTGCTGAAATGTTAGGTACTATAGTATGATCAAAAACTATTTTCATCTAGTATGGCTATTAAAAATCAGATGTCAAGTTTGAGATTTAAGTATTAACATAGTTGTATTCATAAATTAGGAAGTATTCCATAGCCTAGCCATACTAGATGAAAACAATTTTTGATCATACTTTGTGTACTTAAATTAATTTATGTCTTTTGTTTCTGTGTATCTTAACTTTAGTTGGTTGTGTTTGTATATCCTTAGATTGTTTTTATAGTTTTAATCTACAAAATGGATGATACCGCCGGCCCATCAAACGCCGCCGGCCCATCAAACGCTGCCGGTCCATCAAACAACGCAGGCCCATCAAATGCCGCCGGTCCATCAAACGCCGCAGGCCCCTCAAACGCCGCCGGCCCATCAAACGCCGCCGGCCCATCAAACGCTGCCGGTCCATCAAACAACGCAGGCCCATCAAATGCCGCCGGTCCATCAAACGCCGCAGGCCCCTCAAACGCCGCCGGCCCATCAAACGCCGCCGGCCCATCAAACGCCGCCGGCTCCACAGTTCCATCAGTTCTTGATGTCGTGTGCAACAACATACCTGCGCAGTTGCACACGGCACGGCTCGGGTCGGGGCGCAAGGGCCATTGCATTCAACTCGGCAACCATTGGCTTACCCCCCGTGAATTCGAGGTGCACTGTGGCAAGCACAAGAGCAGGAAGTGGAAGCGCAGCATCAACATCCAGTTCGGTGGCGAAAGCCTGGACGAGTACTTTTTACACAATTTCATCGTCGCACATAAACCGCAGTGCAAATGTCCAGTTTGCGACAATGGGATCGACAATGACGATGCCGTGCTCGCTGCCCTGGTGGAAGTGTAGAAGGTATTATTATTATTGTTGTTTCTGAAATTTTCGTTGTATAACCTTTGTTAATGTAAAAAATGTTTGATAGTCTACTATTTCTGAGTTTATAGTTCATTTTACGTTACCTTTGATTGTTGACCAG
The DNA here is from genome assembly GCA_940337035.1 of Agriotes lineatus. Lineage (NCBI taxonomy): Eukaryota > Metazoa > Arthropoda > Insecta > Coleoptera > Elateridae > Agriotes > Agriotes lineatus. The sequence goes on along the minus strand of CALNHX010000290.1, from coordinate 346,636 downwards.
CTTTTACCATAATGGTACAGCAACAAATACAGGGAGATCAAAAATTAACTTGATTGTGGGAGCTATTGGAAGCAATAAAACTTGGCTAGTCTGTTGCATGCTTTTTGTTATCATAGAACTTCCAATTTTTTTTAAGTTTAAAATTAATTTTCATGGCCGCAACCTATTTCGCTCCCGCGGTCAGTTTTTAATCCCCCTACGTGAAAAGGGTGTAGGTAAGTTCGCTCCCAAATATTTTGCAGAAATAATCCCCTGTTAATGTTAATCCACATTATTGCTTAATATTATCGCCAAATATTTTTCAAAAATAATCCCCTGTTAATGGCATGCCATGTTATCGCTTAATGACAATAACAAACTTGTTAGTAATGAGCCTATTTTTCTGTATAAATATAAGAAAATGTACGGAATAAACAAAATCATTTCTTCTTTACACTTGGTTGAGAAAGATTTAAAATGGACGTAAGCCAAATTATTAGTGAAAAAGGAAAACCTATGTTGGTGGTGAATTCCTATAAATTTAATTTCCATAAATTATTGGCGGGAAATGTGAAACGGTGGCAGTGTATAGTAAGGAGCTGTAAATCATTTTTAAAAAGTGTGGGTGACGAAAATATGTTGGTTGATTCAAATTTGAATCATGCTCATGAGGCGATGGAAAACGCCGTCTTAAACAGACAAATTTTGAGCAACAGTTTGAAAAGAAAAGCAGCGGAAAACGTAAGTGAAAAGCCGTCGAAAATAATTAACCGTGTGCTACTAAATAATGACGTCGAAACAATCACAACAACTGATATGCAATATATTAGAAAGAATATCTATAACCATAGACGAAGCTTTCTACCAGCCTTACCAACTAGCTTAGAAAACACTCAAGAAGTCTTAAGCAATTTAGAAATAAAAACCAATAGAAATGAAGATTTCATGCTAACAAATGATATAAACTCTAAAATTGTGATGTTTACAAGCGTGACAAACTTGAACTTTTTAAGCACTTTAGAAAGTTTATATGTGGATGGAACATTTAAATGTTGCCCAAAGTTTTTCTACCAATTATTTACCATACATGGAATATGTAATGGTCATTACATGCTGTTTGAGCACTAATCAGGATCGAAGGTACAATGTTTGTAGCCTTCTCAGTTTTTCGCCATCTGGAAAACCGCTGATCGCCAGCTCGCCTTGGAATTTGTGGACTGTATGATTGTAGGTTTCACTGAATTATACACACGTCGAAAAGCAAAAGTAGTAATTTATTGCCATAAATTAACACGAACAGTTTAACATTTACAAAGAATTAGCTTTCGGAGTGCGGACCAGTTTGCATGCTGCCACTTTGACAGATGAAACGTAAGTGTTTTTGGAATCGGATGCCGGCGAGGCAGTCTACTGCGCACAGTACAAATTCAGAATGTAAGAGAGGCGGCAAAAGTTTATAAAGTCCTTAACATACCGCCCGCCTTGGAAAGGGTAACCTTTCAAATAAAACAGTACAGAGTTGACATGTAAAAGCTAGAGTAAAACATGTAACATGAACACACATATATACAAAGCCTAATAGTACATGGATCTTAATCTAGTACAAGAAAACCCGAACAATGGGGAGCCAAAAGGCTTTACGAAAACTGCGCTGAACGCTAACGCACTAGTTCACAACACTAGGTAGCGGGCACAATTTAGCGAAGGATCGCTTCACGATCCCTGACACAGTGTTCACTGACGCCACACGCGTAACGCCGTCAAGGCCAGGGTGCAGCTCGGTGACCCGGCCTAACCTCCACTTCAGAGGGGGTAGATTGTCATCCTTGATGAGGACCATGGAACCAGGCTGGAGGTCCGAAAGATGCGTGCGCCATTTGGTGCGCTGTTGGAGTTCAGAGATGTACTCCTTGCTCCATCTTTTCCACACATTCTGGTGTAGTTGTTGTATTCTCTGGTATTTAGACAGCCGAGACTCGGCTATCTCAGTTACGTTGGGATCAGGCAGTGACACCAACGGACGACCAATCAGGAAATGAGCAGGAGTCAAAGGCTGAAGGTCGTTTGGATCAGAGGACAAAGGGGACAGGGGTCGGGAGTTTAAGGTCGCTTCCACCTGTGCCAACAAAGTGCAAAATTCATCGTAATTTAGACTAGCGTTACCTATAACGCGACGTATGTGATGTTTGGAGGACTTGATTCCGGCCTCCCACAATCCGCCAAAGTGGGGACTGTGCGCGGGTATAAAATGCCAAGCTACTCCGTCGTTCGCGACTGATTCGGAAATAGAAGGGTTTTGTTCCGCGAGAAAATTGCCTAATTCGATTAACTCGGAATTAGCGCCTACAAAGTTAGTGCCGTTGTCTGAGTAGACATGGAGCGGTTTGCCTCGTCGAGCCACAAACCGGCGAAAAGCCATTAAGAAGGTTTCAGTAGAAAGATCAGCGACCAATTCAAGGTGCACTGCCTTTGTGACGAAACAAACGAATAGACAAAGGTAGGACTTTACTAGTTTAGAACCACGTCCCTTGCGATCCTTTATCATGAAAGGTCCACCATAATCAATACCAGTCGTATGAAATGGGGGCGATGATTGAGTACGAGAGGCTGGCAGGTCTCCCATTATGGGTTCAGTTAACCTAGGAGAGAATCTAAAACACCGTAAGCATTGATGAACCACTTGCTTGACGATATTTCTGCCAGATGTGATCCAATATCGTTCTCTGAGACTAGCTAACAGCATTTGAGGTCCGGCATGGAGAAGCCGAAGATGCTCATGCGATACTAGGAGTTTGGCGAATGGATGCTTGCCAGAAATCACTAGAGGAAACTTCTTGTCAAAGGGTAATTGAGAGTTGTGGAGCCTACCACCAACTCTTAGCAGTCCCTCGGAATCCAGAAAGGGATTCAGGGATATCAAAGCAGAAGATTGTTTCAAAGGCTTGCTCTGTGACAACAGTTTAAGTTCGTCTGGAAATGACTCGCGTTGGGAGAACCTGGCAAGCCTTACAATAGACGCTTGCAGTTCATCTGTAGAGAGGGGCCCAGAAAGACGATCAGCTTTGGGGGCTCGCGCATTGTTATGAAAACGAAAGCAATAAGCTATAACTCGTTGTAAGCGAGCAAAGCTTGAATACTGATTGAACGGAAATGGTTCAACAGAGGTTACAGGAAAACTCTGAACTTCCTTTTTGAATTCTGGAAGCTCAGCACGAACATGTTTGGAAGTAGGCCAAGAGGCCTCACCTTCGCTTAGCCAGGTGGGACCATGCCACCAAAGGCTCAATTCTTTCAAACCTAAAGGGGTGATTCTCCTAGTGAGAAGATCAGCAGGATTAGACGTTGTGGGAACATGCCGCCAAGTGGCATCAAAGGTGAGTTGCTGAACATCAGCAACTCTGTTGCACACAAAGGTCTTAAGAAGATTTGGACTGGTTTTCAACCATCCTAGCACTATTGTGGAATCTGTCCACAGACCGATTCTAGATATGGGCAAATCAAGTGCCTTTATGACTTGCACGGAAAGTTTGCTTAGAAGAACAGCTCCGCAGAGCTCGAGCTTCGGGATTGTCAAGGGCTTTAAAGGGGCTACCTTGGCCTTGGAACAGAGAAGGTGAACCTGTACTTCCCCTTCCTGATTCTTGGAACGTAGGTATATCGACGCACCGTAACTATTGTTAGAGGCGTCGCAGAAACCATGGAGCTCTATCTCGACCACGCTCCGACAGAGGACGTGACGAGGAATTGCTAAGTCATTGAGCATGAGAAGCTCACTGCGATAGGTTAACCATTTTTCTTGTATGGCTTTAGGAACGGGTTCATCCCAATCCAGCTTTTCCATCCAAAGCTGTTGCAAAAGAACCTTGGCACCCATGGTGCATGGACTTAGAAGACCCAACGGGTCGAATATCTGCGATATTTCAGACAAGATGCTACGCTTCGTAGCCTTAATACTTGTAGAATTTGAAATATTGAACATCAGATGATCGCTTTTAAAGGACCAAATCAAACCAAGGGTGTTTGTGTGCTCATGTGCACTGAAATCAAGAACACCCGGATGCAAATCGGAATCTGGTATTCCATCGAGAACTTCTGGAGAGTTAGAAATCCACTTTCTAAGTTTGAAGCAGCCTGACTCAAGAATCTGATCTAAATTTGAGCAGAGAGTACGCGCTTTCTCAGGAGTGTCGGCACCTGTCAGAAGGTCGTCGACGTAGAAGTCCTCCTTTATGATTCGAGAGACTTCGGGATTTGAAGCCTCACATTCGATGCCCAATTGGGTTAAACATCGAATAGCAAGAAAAGATGCTGAAGCGGTGCCATACGTAACCGTATTCAGGTCGTACGACCGAAGAGGCTCAGCTGAGGAGGGTCGCCACAAGATTCTCTGAAGGGGCCTATGGTTAGGATTCACCAGAACCTGGCGATACATCTTCTCGATATCAGCTGATATAGCGAATAAATGCTTGCGAAAGCGAACAAGAATTGAAAATAAGTCTTGCTGCACGGTTGGGCCAACCATCTGAATGCTGTTCAGAGATTGCCCGGAAGTGGTTGCTTGAGAACCATTGAATACAACTCGGAGTTTAGTTGTCAGGCTTTCCTCTTTTAAGACTCCGTGGTGGGGTAGATAATAGGATATCTCGTTTGAATTAGGGTTTGAAACGGACATATGACCTAATTCAGAATATTCATTCATGAAACTCGAATAGCGATTGGACAAGTCAGGGTTCGCTTGTAACCGCTTCTCTAATGATAAGAATCTTTTCTGAGCGATTTGCAATGAATCACCCAATACCTCTACAGGCTTCTTGAAAGGGATAGAGACAACGAATCGACCATTCGCTTCTCGTTGCGTATTTTGCTGAAAATGTGCCTCACAGGCGTTCTCTTCATTTGTGCGAACCTTTTCCTCTGGGTAATGTTCGAGTTGCCAAAACCTAGCAATGGGATCAGAAGCATCCTCGATCGTGCTAAGATTGCACTGTACAGGGTACGCAGAAGGGGGGCCTGTGGGGCCAGAAACAATCCAACCAAAACGAGTCTTTTGGAGGATGGGAAGATTTGGGCCTAGGCCAATTTGTCCAATACAAAGGAGCTGCCAGAAAATGGGCGAACCAATCAAAATGTCGATGGTGCCCGGTTGGTCGTAGGACAGATCTGATAACTTGATGTTATCAGGAACCTTGAAGCTGTTTCGCTGGACGCGAAAACTTGGGGTAACACCCGTAATCTCATCGAGAACAAGACAGGATAGGCCAATGCCGTATGAAGTGTGAGGGGCTTGCAGCTTGATATCACACCTAGCCTTGATTTGAGAAGTGGCTTTACTTAAGCCAGAAACAGTAACGTTGACTTCGCGAATTGGAAGCTTCAACCTGTTACACAAATCTGAACGTATGAAGTTCGATTGGGAACCGGAATCCAGCAGGATTCGCACAACATGAGGCGTACCATCATCAGCGATGAGTTTAGCGGTAGCCGTAGGTAAGAGTACCTGAAAAGCATTCGAACAGAATGCCGAAATCGATTGGTTTAGTTCAACAGGGGTTTCTGCCGACATCGCAGATCCTGGTTGACTAGAAGAAGCGTTCTGAGGCTTATCCTCATGAAGAAGTGTGTTGTGCCTTGATTTGCACTTTCTACACGTATATTTGGAGCTGCAAAGGCTCGCAAGGTGACCCTGAGTTAGGCAATTAAAGCATACGCGGAGCTCTTTTGCCTTTGACTTTCTGTCAAGAACAGACAGCTTGACAAACTTATCGCATTTGTACAAGGAATGAGATCCTTTACAAAGTGGACACGAAGGGGTACCTGTCACAAATGATTTCGAATGTACCTTGGAAGACTTTTCGGGTACAAGCTTAACATTTTTTACTTCCAGAGTTTCTAGAAGATTTGCTGTGTTTTGTAGAAATTCCTTGAACTCATCAAGATTAGGCAGGTCAGAACTTGACCGGTTTCTAAGGACCTCCCATTCACGAAATGTAGTGGGGTCTAGTTTTTTAGAAACTACATAAATTATAACAAAATCAAGAAGCTCGCTTTCGGTAGCTAATGATTTGATTGCTGCAAAATGTTTGAATAACATATCGCTAATCGTACGTAATTTAGTTGCAGATTCCTTACTGCAAGATTCAAGTTCAAAAATAGCCTTGAGGTGGTTATGAACCAGAATTTTTGGATCATTGTATCGATTGCACAATGCATCCCAAGCTAGAGTATAATTACTCGCAGTAAACTCTAAACTTTTTATAATTTGGCTTGCATCACCCTGTAAACTAGCCTTTAAGTAATGCAGCTTCTGAATATTAGTCAGCGTTTGATTCTCATGAATTAAGCTACTAAATATCTCACGAAATTCTAGCCATTCTGACACGTTTCCTGAATATTTGGGAATCGAAATGGCAGGAAGGCGTACAGCTTGATTATTGCAATGCGAACTGCAATTTGAATGCGTTGATCTCACGCTACCATTAGGAGATCCAGAACGATCTAATGCAACGTCAGACTGGCTGTTGTATTCATTAATCAAATATTTAGCTTGTACGATTGCAAAATAATAAGAGTCTTCAAATTCGACTCGCTGTTGCATTTCCCGTTCTGCATCTTCACTGGCTTCTAAAATGTGTTCATGAACCGCATCATATTCTGATAACAATGTGGCTGCATTATTCAATCTTTCTTGTAACTGCATAATTTGAATGCTAGATAACGATTGATCTACCTCGTAAATTGTTTGCAACGATTGCACGTATTTTGCGAAACTCGTAAGCTTGCCTTTGATAGAGCCACGTGCCCTAACAAGCGAATTCATAATTGTTAAAATGAAAACAACTTAAGGATGAAACTAACTTTTCGTACGCCTCTGGCGTGAATTTTGTACGCTTCTGGTACGCGGACCCAAACGGGTTAACTATCTGTGATATTTCAGGCAAATGCTACGCGCGGTAGCCTTACTACTTGCAGAATCTGAAATATTCTTTAATGATAAAACCCTTTCGCACGCCTCTGGCGCGAATTTGGTACGCCTCCGGTACTCGGAATGAATCACGACGCGGATGGCCGTGTACTACGCAAGACCAAATTGCGCCACGAACGCGAGACTGTTTTAACAACGCAAACGGCTCTGCAATTTGAAAATGCAGGGGATATCGCTAACAAACGTAATAGCTTGGCATTTCACGCAATTAAAATGTTTATATGACTCATAAACCATTTGTTTACGCAATAATACGCAGCTGAAATTATGCACATGTGCAAACACAGACGATAGAAAACCAAATTTATGCATAGGAAAATCAGGCTTACATTTGATATTGGTGTGTGCCGCCTTGCCGGTTTTCTGTTCCTACTACCGTCTGGCTAGCAGCTGCGATGCCCACGTGCACGTTGTTGCCGCGTTGATAGCACCGTCTGCTGTCTTCCTTCCTCTCGTTCCGGGCACCGCATGCGCCCTCTTCGTTCCACGCGTTGCTGCGAAATTGGAGCGCTGCTTCCTTGCGGCCGATTGCATGCGATGCAATACAAAACACTGAATATGCTTTGTACTTGCCTATGACCAATGTTGTCGAATGCTGTCGCTGTTTTGGACCCGCAATGACCTAATGTGGTTTAATCCGGTTCTGTTGGACCAATGTTTGAGCACTAATCAGGATCGAAGGTACAATGTTTGTAGCCTTCTCAGTTTTTCGCCATCTGGAAAACCGCTGATCGCCAGCTCGCCTTGGAATTTGTGGACTGTATGATTGTAGGTTTCACTGAATTATACACACGTCGAAAAGCAAAAGTAGTAATTTATTGCCATAAATTAACACGAACAGTTTAACATTTACAAAGAATTAGCTTTCGGAGTGCGGACCAGTTTGCATGCTGCCACTTTGACAGATGAAACGTAAGTGTTTTTGGAATCGGATGCCGGCGAGGCAGTCTACTGCGCACAGTACAAATTCAGAATGTAAGAGAGGCGGCAAAAGTTTATAAAGTCCTTAACACATGCCTTTAGTATTTTTCCTATTACCGGATAAAACAACAAAAACTTATGAAAATTTCTTAAACATTCTTCTCAACAAGCTACAAGAAATGGAAATTGCACTAACATCAAAATGTGTTTACATAGATTTTGAAATGGCAATACATTTAGCATTCCAAAGAAAACTTCCACACGTTGTGATTAAGGGTTGCTTATTTCATCTAACCCAGTCATGGTAAGATCTTACTTTTTATATTTTATCAAAAAATTAATTATTTTGTTCCATTGCTGCAGGTGGCGGAAAATTCAGCACTTAGGACTTACTCAAGATTACAAATCCCAATCAGATATTGGAAAATATTTAAATTTCGTATTTGGCCATCCCTACTTACAACCAGCCGATGTGGGAGATTGTTTCTGCTTTGATCTTGCGGAAATTTTGCCACAAGACAAAAAATTGGAGATTTTTAATAACTATTTGGTGGAAACATATATATCAGAAGATTCTCTATTCCCGCCAGAAATGTGGGCCGAACATTCTTCAGCAAGGACGAGATCAACAAATGCTTGTGAAGCTTTCCACAGCAGATTCAATGGGTCGTTTTACGCTGCCCATCCAAATATTTTTCAATTTATTGAAGTGTTGAAAGAATTTCAAGTCGAGACATATGTAAAAATAAACAGTGCTCATAAAAATAAAAAAGTATACAGAAGGGTAGAAATGCAAAAAATTAAATTAATTGAAGATCATTTGGCCAGCTTCAAAACTGGAGCTATTACAAAAATTCAATTTCTTGAAAAATTGTCAAGATATGTAAAGAAAAATTAATTAATTTAAATTTGATATATTTTGAATATAAGTTTATTCCTGTTTTGTTATTGTCATTAAATGAGTAGTTATCGTTTTTACCAAGAGTTTTGCTCACATTAAAATTATATTAAATGTCTTGTATGTATAATATTGTATGTAATAATATAAATATTGGTAAAATAAAATATTGGTAAAATTTTAATCTCTCGTAATCTACTTATTTACGTTTTAATCCTCGGGAGCGAACTTACCTATGCTTCGGGAGCGAACTTACCTATGACCTTTTTCAAAAACTGACCGCGGGAGCGAACTAGTATGCGCCGATTTTGATTGCCTTGTTTAACTTGTCCACATGTTATTGTAGTGTTAACTATCAATTTAATAATAAATTTGGTTTAAATTACATATTTTTGCATATTTGTGTAGCTTATTAGACTGTCACATGAACTAATAATGCAGTTAATTGTAGTGCAGTGAAGACGGTGGTCATAGTTTTCATAGGCTCTCGCGGTTAATTTTATTTTTGAGCGCTCTTTAGCATTAAAATGATTGTGTCTCTTGAAACAATATGCTGAACAAAAATTACATTAAGGCCTCATTTAGAAATCAAACATATTGTAACATGATTGGTTTTATCAAGCTCTGCAAGCAATTAAATAAGATTTGTTAGTCTCTTCGCACTTCAACGACCAACAACCAAGTAGCTGTATCTAGTGGTGTCGTCGGCGGTATACGGAAGTATACGGCGTATAACAACTTTTTTACTTACGGCATATGCGTATAACTTCTTATTTTATTAAAAACGGAGGGCATACGCTTAAATTTTGCAGTATAATTTAGTATTTGTACCGCAGAAACTGGAAGGGTCGATCGTTTCTTTTTTCCTAGAAACTATAGTACACTTCCGAGGGCGACTAATTAGTAGCCCAAGAAAGTTATTCTATTGCCGACAGAAAGAAAATATCAAATTACCAAATTCGTCCCATGCCCGAACGGGATGAATAATGACCCAGCCCTTAGAGTGGACGTAGCGACTTTTAGCGGACAGGCGCGCACGTGCGTTTTTCGTATATTTCACACATTGACATGTTATGCATAAACAGGACCGTTGAACGCCTGTAGAAAGAAATGTGGAATGTATTTAGTATTTAGTCTGTCATTTGAGTTCGAGCGGTAACGAGCAGTTTTCGAATGCACTTTGCGGAATAAACAAAATGAAAAGACAAAAGTCAAAGTAATTTATTGAATTTCTTTAATGTAAGATGAAGTAAAGTGGGGAAAACATCTATAGACTTTGAAAAAGACAATCATGATAGTGAACAAGCAACACGATCGAAAAAAGATAAAGAAAGTGAAGTAGTGTTGAAGTCAAACTGTGAAAGTGAAGTTGCAAGTTACCCTTCGATATGGTCAGCTGAACAAGGGCATAATTTCAGTGCAAAAAATCCGTGGTTGACAGCTGCAGGCGGAAAGCTAGGATGTAACTTGTGTGGAGAAATCAGTATGCAGGTAGATATATTTTCACTAATTTAGTATTCAGTTTAGCTCCAACGACAGTAAACTTATACATGTTATACGCGTAAAACGAAAATCATTTAACTGAGGTTCTTATAAAATTTTCGAGCATCAACTTTTTGTGACAATTTTAGTTCTCGTACACCAGAATAATACTCTGCACCAAAAATAATATATAAGCACCATAATGCTATTACTCCAGAAGTATCATTACCAACCGCCAAAAATATTTTTTAAACGCTTACCAAAATTTACTCTTACCACCAGAAATATTAAAGAAGTGCCAAATCTAGTAAAAGAGCATCAGAAATAATAAGAGATCTGCAACAATAATTATTGACATCATGACATCCAATATTATTAAATAAGCTTGAAAAAAAGAAAGTCGAAAACAAAATACTTAATTAATGATCGCTAAAAATTATCTGCATCAATTTATCTCATAAATAATACAATATGTATATACCTTTATTATTTATTGATATAAGATATATTTCAGCTGATTTTATCTTTAATTCGTGGGAAATATATTTTTATTTTATTTCATCTTTGGTGCTCAAATATTTTTTCCGGTGCTAAATATTTTGTTTGCTATAGATTTCATGTATTTAAATATTTAGTGCTCAAACTGGTAAATAGGCAACCAAACTCTATGTTTTGGTTATCAATTATGAATTATTTCTAAAATCTTGGGGCTTAAATATTATTTTTAGTGGCAAAAGAGAAATATTTGGAAATTAAATCAATATTTGTTTTGTGTTCGGTTAAATACTACCCTTAATAAATATTATACACCAGGTGAATTAAACATATATTTATTCATGAAATCATATCTTTGAGTTAATAAATGTTCAATTGACGTGGCGTATATATGTTTTTATTAAATTTTGACGAAATTTTGAATAAAAAATTTAAAAATATTCAAATTAAGATATAAATTTGCCCATTCATCGTCGATTTGAACTAAATTTTAGTAGTTATACATATATTACACACTACACAGAGAAAGAATAATTGAATGTAAATATTTGTGGAAATAATAAAAATATGTTGTTCTTCATTGAAACTTTTTTAATTCTCTAGTGAATTAAACTTTTTTAATTCTCTAGTGAATTAAACTTTTGTAATTCTCTAGTGAATTAAAACACTTTTATTTCACTTGTGAATCATAGACTGTTCATGAAGGCTGTTATAGAGTTAATATTGTCACTTTAAACTGTCAAAATTACTTCATCCCAGATTAATTTATAGTAAAAATGTAATTAACGTAACACAAAAATTAACGTTTGCCTATATTTTGTAGGGTTTTGGAGCACTCAAAAAACAAGGACTAGCACTGTCCGTAGAATGGTGTGAGGGTAAAGTTACACCAAATGAAAAACGTTCCACCCAGTTAAGTAATTTACGTGTAAAACTAAAAAAACATGCTGAATCAAAATCGCACCAACTAGCAGCAGAAATTAAAAAACGGGCTCAAAAAAATGTTGTCGGGGAACTTTTAAGAAAAGAATGTAAACAAGCAGATGAAGCAACTGCCAAAGTTTTCCGTACGGTGTATTATTTAGCGAAGTCGGATCGGCCATTCACCGATCATTATGGTTTAATAGAACTTCAACAATACAATGGAGCTGATCTAGGGGTTACGTTACATTCTAGATATAGTGCCACACAAATAGTGGAACATATTGCGCAAGAAATAAGAAACAGCATGATTTTACACATTATCGAAAGAAAATTATCAGTTCTGGTTGACGAATCATCTACTATCGGGCGAAAAAGTGTGCTTATTGTTTATATATGCTTTGTTTTATCAACTGAGCCAATTTTCATGTTTGTGGATTTAGTGGAACTGAACAACCAAGATTCTGAACATATCACAGAATCATTGATTAAAACTTTGAATAAATATGGATTTACGAAAGATTATTTATCAAATAACTGGGTATCTTTTGTGTCTGATGGAGCAAGTGTGATGATTGGAAAAAAGTCTGGTGTTGCTTCACGTATTAATTCCATATTTCCATCTGTTTTGAGTTGGCACTGTATGAGCCACAGACTGGAATTAGCTGTTGGAGATGCGTTAAAAAATGTGACATCAACAAATCATTTTCAAGCGTTTTTAGATTGTATATACAGTTTATATAGTCAATCAAATAAAAATCAGCAAGAATTAAGCGATGCTGCAGCACAACTTGAAGTGGAAATTCTTAAAATCGGACGTATATTTGATGTACGTTGGGTAGCAAGCAGTTGTAGGACTATTGAAGCGGCTTGGAAAAGTTTTTCTGCACTTTATCTCCATTTTAGCATTGCTGCAGAGGATGTGTCCCGTGACGGGCGTACAAGAACGAAATTTGCAAGTCTTGCAGGAAAATTAGCTAGCCCGGGTTTTTTGAAGAATTTGGGTATTATGTATGATTGTTTGGAAGAATTGGCTAATTTATCTCTCGAATTACAAAGACGATCCACTACTCTTAACAAAGCAGATGAACATGTGAAGCGAACTATTCGAGTTTTGGAATCTTTTAAAAATGAACTGGGAGAAAAATCATCTGATGTACTAGATGCAATTGCAATTGGAGAACTTCAAAAGGTAAAACTGAGAGCAAGCGGTGTACAAGAAATTAATAGCGGGCAGTTTCTACAAAGTTTAGTAGACAATATGAAAACTAGGCTTACCAGTGACGAAAGTTCTATAGGTACTGGTGGATTTGCAGGTATTAGAAAAGTCGTCTTGGCCAGATAATCCATCTGTCAGATATGGTGAGAGTGAAATAAAGAGATTATGTACGAGATTTTGCTTAGATACAAGAAAGGCAATTAATGGAATGAGAAAATATGTCGATCCGGACAATTCCAACAATACTGTTCCAGAAGATTTACAAGAGATGGAAAGACTGGTAAAAACGTTTCCATGTAGTACGGCAGAATGCAAAAGAGGATTTTCCGCGATGAACCTAATAAATACAAAGTTGCGATCAGCAATATTGTTCAAAACATAAGTAACCTGATGACATTAAAAATTAATGGGCCACCTTTGAGTGCATTCCAACCCGAAAAATATATTAAATCATGGTTACTCAAAAACCACAGAAATGCTAATGATAACCAATCCAGAAAGGCATGCGGCAATAAAGGAGACGACAACCCAATAAAAGAGCTGTGGGCGCTGATGTAAATATGATTAGTATAAATTTAATATCGTGTAATATTTACCACAATTGGTTTGAATAAAAAATGTGTCTAAGAATTTTATTTAATTATTTCTGCATTATTAATAAAAATCATTGCTAAAACGACTAGCAAGCTTCAAATATTAAAGTTTATAGGGTAAGTAACTATAATTAATTACTTTGTTACTGGTTTTTTGGTACTATTGAAACGAGGTTAAAGTTAGAAAATATTGTTTTTGTAAAATCGTACTAAAATATGGTCATTTATGCATTAATTTGCGGGCGTAAATAGTGCCGTTTGCGCCCTAAGGCCTAAAAATAATTTGCGGGCGTAAATAATGCCTTTTGCGCCCTAAGGCCTAAAAAACCAGCATCACATTGGCAACCAACAACAATTTGATTTTTGAGAACGAATCGTGCCATTTATTTTTCAAAGCTTTATGGTGGATTTTACAAAAAATCTTGTTTGCATTTCGGGCGTGAACGGCGATTTTGGCCCTTTGGCGTTTTATAATCCTTCGGCCCTTCGGGCCTCTGGCTTATAATTCCTCCGCGGGGCAAAATCGCCTCCTTCACGCCCTTAATACAAAAATAGCTATTTGAGAGTATACCCACTTTTTTAAATAGGACTACAGCACTGGCTGTATCGCTGTATCTAGGCTACTATGAAACAAATTTTTAATAATTTCTTTTAATACAGTGTACACGGCTCGAGTGCCCAATAGGTGATTTTTTTCTTTTTGAATTTCAATTTCATATTTGGGGATTAAGTACTGCTTGGCTCGAAACCAATTTTAACACTACAGTGCCGCAGTGAATCAACGGTGGGCACCAGTTTTGAGGCTTTTTAGGTCGTTAATGGCCGTGATGCACCATACGTTTGTTCGTTTGATCACACTTTTTACACTTTTTTACGTCACGAGTGCAGTCAGTTCAAAAAAGAGACAGCTACATTACACTTCATTTTTTGCATTTGAAACGAACATTTTTGGTGTAGTTCTAGTGCAGCTGTTGTTGAAACTTAACCTCTAATATGGACGGTGATGCAAATTTCGCGTTAGTAATAGGTAAATTTTCACTTTTCAGTGTATTTTGTTTTGCATAATACTATACAGATAATAAAATTATAAGCGACAGAAGAAGATGAAGAAGCATTGCTATCATCCGATGAAGAGAATACAGAAGAATTGAAAATGGAAGCCGTGATAGTAACATCTCTCCTGTTTAATACCGATGAACGTAGAACTCGAATCACTATAAGAAACTATGGAGATGAAGTAAGCTTGTTGTATTTAACGTGCAAATCCTGAAGTAAATATTACAGGGCGCCCGCTAAGGTACATATTACCTATATGAAAAGTTCATATTTAAAGCCTTTGTTCATATTAGACACAATATGCAAGAGCAAGCAGTGGTTGGAGTACAATAATGCAACACATGCACCGATAAATCAAATTCGTTAGATTTGGCAATACCGGCCAATTTATACGAGCTCGTTGCGGAAACTGCCGAATATGTATGATTTTTATTTGGTCTTCCATTCTGTGGCCAATGGCCATCATTCTCGTCCCGCGTTGCTCTTCTCTTTATCTTGCCGCAATGCCGCATACTGTGTTGTGAATTTGATGTTGTGATTTAAGTTTAAAATTAAAGCAGGTAAGAAAGTATGAGTTTATATTTTTAATAAAAAACAGACACTAACCTAGCCTAGTTTTTTAAAAATAGCGTAAATAAATTATTGTCGCTATTTTTCAAAGTAGGCTAGATTAGTGTTGAGAAAAGTACCTAGCGATAAATTGAAATGTTTTTAGCGACGTTGCAATAAGCTACGTCTAACACTGATGATAAGTGAATTATCCTATAATGGTATTATACAAATTAATTCTTTTTATTATAGTACAAGGTGGCGCACAGCCCACTGATACATTTTAAATCACTGTTGGAGTAGAACTATTTCTTTTAAAACAACGAAACGTGGATTTTATAATATCCAAAAACACCAAATTTTAGTTTTTAAATATTACATCAGGCAGGTGGCCGCCATCATTGTCGATACATTTATGCAAGCGATTCACAAAGCTGTTAAATACCCTATGTAATAACTGTTGATTAATTGTGTTAATTGCTTCACGTATTGCATTCTTTAATTGAGCCATTGTTGTAGGGCGATTTTTATTACTAAACATTAACTTGAAAACTTACACTAACTGTTGCGAATAGCAAAGTTTTGTTAGCACCGTCACTCCGACAGAAAAGAAAAAACACAATGTATCAGTCGGCTGTGCGCCAGCTTATATAATTTTGTTTTCGGTGAATTGTTTTATTATAAATTTTAAATGTAATTACGACCTTATTTTATAATTTTTATATTTGTGTTAATTACTTATCCCAATTTTAACATTTTGTTTTAGCAAAAGAAAAACAATGGGCAAGTGCCAGGACTGTGCAGCTTCAGCAGGTATGTGTAAACGACCATATAAATATTCAGAAAAATACAAATTTCATTAGGAACTTTCTAATAAGAAATGTAAAAATAGTTTTCATAGCTAAGTACCTACAATTACATACCTAGGTATAATTAGGTAATTTAAGTATGTAATTAGGTAATTAATATTACAAATGGCCATTCATTATCTTTCTAAAGGAATTCCAAAAAATAAGGTTGTCACTTTCACCACAGTAAAATCAAGATTATATGATTAAACCGATTACACAATTTTTATTGTGCTTGTCCCGAGCTTATACCTAAATTCAAATACTAAGAATAAAGTAAGTACATGATGGTTCGAAAATTAATATTAATGTTTGTTCAAAATATTTATTGAAAAATATATAAATGTAATATTGCAAGACAGATAAGTACCTACTTATGTAGTACAGTATGCCAGTGTACCTTATGAACAATTCGCTTTATTCTTAGCTGAATTTAAGTATACTATAATTGATAAATCTATGATTCATAAATGTAAAAAGTGTGTTCTTTCAAGGTGGCTGCAAGCATGCTCTGGCATTCTTGATGTGGGTGCATGAAAAAAGCAGCCTGCCGGCTTCAACCGAAGTTGAATGTTACTGGAAGAAGCCGAAACTATCTGGAGTTGGTAGCACACTGAAGTTTGTAACTTTAAAGGTTTTTGGGACTGGAAAATCCTACAATGTTCCTGGAGCCTCCACGTTTGAAGAGGAATTTATTGCTGCAGCACAATCAGTAAACCCCAGACCAAACTCCCAGTGTCTGAAATATTTTGAAGAACCTGACAAACTTAGAAAATTAAGCATGCATCGGTTGATGTTTTTATTTGTTAAGAAACAAGTGGTTTATTCAGATTTTTTAATGTATGCTTCTACTGTACTGGAAGATCATCTCTGCAGTGAAGGAGAAAAGGCTACCAGAACGCAGGCTGACAGCGAACTGTGGCACGAGTTGCGCTATGGTCGTATTACAGCTTCTAAGCTGTATGCTGCAGCTCACTGTAAAACGGCAGAGGGAACGCTTGTTGAGCAAATATTAGGGGCATCAAAATTGAAGCCCACTAGGTTTATGATAAGGGGCCAAGTATTAGAATCGGAAGTGTTACAAGAACTGCAACATAATTTGCAAACAAGTTTCCAACGGGTAGAGTTACTCGTAACAGCCGAACATCCAGAACTAGGTGCTTCACCTGATGCAGTCGGTGATGATTGTGTTGTGGAAATTAAGTGCCCCGGTAGTGACAAGAGTTTTAAAAGTTATATATTGCAAAATAATCAAATTGCATCTAAACACAAAGCGCAACTTCAGTTGCAGATGATGATTTTTCAAAAGAATAAGGGAATTTTTTGTGTAGCCGATCCCAATTTTGAACAGAATAAAAAAATTCATGTAATTGAGGAAGATTATGATGCAGCGTATATTGCAGGTATTGTGGCTAAAGCTAAAAAAATTTGGAAAGAATCTGTATATCCAGTTCTTTTAAAGAGTGTTAAATAATTGAATTCTGAGCACATTACTTTTTTTATTGTTTAAATTATAGTTTAAGTTATATTTTTTATATTTGTAGGTTTGTAATAAATAAGTGTCTTTATCAAATTTTCTTGTTTTATTTTTTATTAATATTAATTTACATGTCATTTCTTTATTAATGCAACTTGCAAATTAATTAAAGCTGAAGCAATTATAACTATGTTATCCATATGTACAATAATTTTATTATTAATGCAAGAATGTGGTTTCAATATTTTAAACTCCCTTAATCTTCTAATAACCCTTTCGATGTGGATCCTTAAAGCAGCTATTCTTTTTGTTTGCATCACCTCTTCTTTTGTGCTTTTCAATCCAGCTGCAACACTAGGTGGTCTAACTAATGTACAGTTGAGAGGTTGTAGAATTACATCCATTCTATTAAAACCTCGATCAGCCATTACAGAACAACCTTGAGGCAGGATATTTAAGTATCCACAATGTTCCACTATGACCATGTCAGAAGTTCGGCCACCAAATCCACCAGATACATAATTCACTAAGCCATCTGGTGAAGAAGATATTAAATACTTTAAAGTGTTTGCTTTTTTATATTCAGACCAAGTGCAACTTTGTTTTATAGGATCGGTTGGTTTTTCAATTTCAATTTCAAAGCAATCGATTATACTTTGGACATTGCTATAACGGCTTCTAAATGCAATTGGAAGATTTTGCTGGGGGCTATGACACAACGCCCACTGGTCACAAACCCCAACTCAGAATTTGGTCATAACGCCCAACTTCTATTCTGGTCACAACGCCCAACTTGGTCACAACGCCCAATTTTGATTTTGGTCACAACGCCCAACTTGGTCATAACGCCCAAAAGCGATATTGGTCACAACGCCCAACTTGGTCACAACGCCCACCGACGCCTGTTATAGGAGAGAGCTATCGACGCCACTTAACGCACCGTTTTGGTCATAACGCCCAACTTCGATTTTGGTCACAACGCCCAACTTGGTCACAACGCCCAATTTCGATTTTGGTCACAACGCCCAATTTGGTCACAACGCCCAATTTCGATTTTGGTCACAACGCCCAACTTGGTCACAAAGCCCAATTTAGATTTTGGTCACAACGCCCAACTTGGTCACAACGCCCAGTTTCGATTTTGGTCACAACGCCCAACTTGGTCACAACGCCCAATTTCGATTTTGGTCACAACGCCCAACTTGGTCACAACGCCCAACTTTGATTCTGGTCACAACGCCCACTTTTGATTCTGGTCACAACGCCCAACTTGGTCATAACGTCCAAGTTTGATTTTGGTCACAACGCCCAACTTTGATTTTGGACATATCGGCCAGGCGGCACAGAAAGTAAGAAAAATGTGTATCTAAAATGAATAATAATAAATTAAACTTTTAAGATGAGGTAATAGGTAGGAAAATTTTCAAGTTCCCGGAAGTAGTATTAATATTATTTATTTTTCATAATTCAGTGGCGTAATGCGTTGTCCAAAAAGTTTATAAATTCGGATTATAACATATATAAAGTTGTATTTTTTATATAGAACTCATAGTTAGCTGTGGCATTATGAGAAAACGGATTTTCTCCCATTTCAGTGACATATGTCGTATGGGATCGAATTATTAATTTTCACTACTTTATAGCAACAATTCACAATTTTTAATATTTCGTAGTTTTCTAGTTGAAAACTTGTGCCATTTAGAATATACGTGTTTTAATAACAACGTTTGATTGACAGAATTAATCACGTATGATTGTTGCTTATAATATTATAGTGTCCTTCATATATCCATTCATCAGAACATTTTATTGTCCATTAAAACCTCTGCAGTTTCCCAAATTAAAAATGCATTTGCAAAAATGTAAATATCCTACTTCTATACAAAGGAGGTTCGAAAATATGAAAATGATTGAAGAAAAAAGTACTCTTATTTTTCAAAATACACAAAAATGTTAATTGGAAGTATTTGTTATAACATATCTAAATAGTTATTTAACAAACAAGTATGTTAATGAGAACGATTAATAATCGAGACATTTTAATGCGCGAGCGCTAGCGAGCGAGTTAATTGTAGATATTATTAACCGCCGATTAACATACGAGTTAGTTACAATATTTTTCTGTTGATCGTACATTATTAATTTGAAGAAAATCTAATTTTATTCCATGAAAAGAATTTGACACTTAAAGTTTTGACATTAATGGTACCGGGTGACCATAAATGGTTGTGATTTTTTTCTTAGGTTGGCACTGTTTATGTTGGTGACATTGTAAGTCTATGTCAAATATGAGGTTAGCAGGTTAGGTTTTGAGTCAGTTTGTGTCAAAACTGACGCAAAATCTAACCTGCTAACCTCGAATTTGACATAGACTTACAGTGCCACCAACATAAACAGATTTTTAAAATCATTCATTAATAAGTGTCATTAATAGACGATTCTCTATACATTAATGAAACCCATAAATAGACGATCAACGGAAAAAATTATAATTGATTTTTACCTAATTGTTATTTGGTCCGTTTGTTAATAAATTATTTAAAAATTTGACACAAAAATTAAATTTGTTTGCACTGATTCCGAATCACGTCATATCCTGGTTGCTAAGTGAGGGAAAACTCAGGTTTGACAATACTCGTTTATCGTATCCGTTGATAAGTTAACTTTGAAGTATTTCATTTGGTAATACACAGCGTGGTAAGAAAAAAAATTAGAGAAACCAGAAAAAAATATTTTCGGAGCAAGTAACTGTGACTTTATGTTTGACACCTACTTTTAACCTCTTTAAATAATATTTTTGTCTATTTTTGTTTTTTGACAATATCTCACTTATTTATAATAGTTATTTAACCAACAAGTGTGTTAATGAAGGCGATTAATAATCGAAACTGTTTAAAGCACGAACGAGCGATAGCGAGTGAGTGCCTTTAATAGTTGAGATTATTAATCGCCCATTAACAAACGAGTTGATTACAAAATTTTTTCGTTGACCGCAACATCTTTTTTTGTGGCGAAAAATTTGATTAATACAACTAACCTCCATGCAAAATATCATCAAAACGCCAAAATCACAAAAACAGTTAATTAATGAAAAAGAGTGTATTAATCAAAAACAGTGTATTAATAGATCTATTAATCCATCCTTTTTTAAAAAACAGTTAATTGATGCAAAAGAGTGTATTAATCAAAAACAGTGTATTAATGACGCCTATTAATCCATGCTTTTTTAGGAAAAATAATTAATTAAAATTGAAATTAACAAGCCGTCAACGAAAAAAATAGATAAAAGTAATTTGACGTTCTTCTGGCACCTTTTCGATACGAATGCAGTGGGTAGTCAGTAGATGAAATTCATAGTTGTAGGTGGTAGCATGAGTAAGAGGATTTTTTTTTTGTGGCGGAAAATGTGAACATAAGTAATCAAATGTGTGTGAATACAGTTTACGGACTTGGTATGCGTTAGGCATAAACAGACCTATATGCGATTAACATCTAGTATTCGCAGAATCAAAAAGTTTTGTTTTTAGAAAACACTGAATTCTAGGATACTAGATTTTAAATCATATATGTCTACTTCTGTCTAACGCATACAAAGCCCATAAACTGTATTCTAGCTCAATGGACTGCCTATGTTCACACTATCCACCACCAATCTGTATAATATAACATATACTGTCCCTCATAAATTTGTAACACATGGATTTTTGTATCATCCATTTATCAGAGTGTTTTTTTCCTGATACAAGTTTCTACATCTTCTCAAACTAAAAATGCACTTGCCAAAATGTAAATATATTCGTTTACAGGGGAGGTTCAAAAATATGAAAATGGTTCAAGAATAAAGTACCGTTATTTTTCAAAATAGACAAAAATGTTATTTAAAGAGGTTAAAAGAAAGTGTCAAACATAAAGTCACAGTTACTTGCTCCGAAAACATTTTTTTTCTGGTTTCTCCTATTTTTTTCTTACCACGCTGTGTATTACCAAATGAAATACTTCAAAGTTAACTTATCAAGGGATACGATAAAGGAGTATTGTCAAATCTGAGTTTTCCCTCACTTAGCAACCAGGATATTACGTGATTCGAAATCAGTGCAAACAAATTTCATTTTTGTGTCAAATTTTTAAGTAATTCGTTTCACTCTGACTACGCAGTGTACAGGGATAGCAAGATGCTTAAAACTGAACACGAAGACGTCAATCATAATAAATCCGCCTTTTGTATTGCAATCGGCTTATTTGTTAATACCTTGTTGAAGTAAACCCTTTTTGTCGCTTCTGCGTCAATTTGAAAAGAGCAGCATACAGTATACCTGAGTGCGGTCTACAAGCAGCAACGCAGCAAGCGAAGTTTGCCTTTAAATAACATTGTCGTATGTTCTCTGTACTGCATAGTCAGAGTGAAACGAGCTATAGAGAATCGTATATTAATGACCCTTATTAATGAATGATTTTTTATTAATAAACGATTTTAAAAATTTGTTTATGTTGGTGGAACTGTAAGTGTATGTCAAATTCGAGGTTAACAGGTTAGGTTTTGCGTCAGTTTTGACACAAACTGACTCAAAACCTAACCTGCTAACCTCATATTTAATATAGACTTACAATGTCACCAACATAAACAGTGCCAACCTAAGAAAAAAATCACAACCATTTATGGTCACCCGGTACCATTAATGTCAAAACTTTAAGTGTCAAATTCTTTTCATGGAATAAAATTAGATTCTCTTCAAATTAATAATGTACGATCAACGGAAAAATATTGTAACTAACTCGTATGTTAATCGGCGATTAATAATATCTACAATTAACTCGCTCGCTAGCGCTCGCGCATTAAAATGTCTCGATTATTAATCGTTCTCATTAACATACTTGTTTGTTAAATAACTATTAATAGATATGTTATAACAAATACTTCCAATTAACATTTTTGTGTATTTTGAAAAATAAGAGTACTTTTTTCTTCAATCATTTTCATATTTTCGAACCTCCTTCGTATAGAAGTAGAATATTTACATTTTTGCAAATGCATTTTTAATTTGAGAAACTGCAGAGGTTTTAATGGACAATAAAATGTTCTGATAAAATGGATATATGAAGGACACTATAATATTATAAGCAACAATCAAACGTGATTAATTCTGTCAATCAAACGGTGGTATTGTAACAACGCAAAAACATTGTTTAATCACGTATATTCTAAATGGCACAAGTTTTCAACTAGAAAACGACGAAATATTAAAAATTGTGAATTGTTGCTATAAAGTAGTGAAAATTAATAAATCGATCCCATACGACATATGTCTCATAATGCCACAGCTAACTATGAGTTCCATAGAAAAAATACAACTTTATATGTTATAATCCGAAATTAGAAACTTTTTGGACAACGCATTACGCCACTCAATTATTATGAAAAATTATAATATTAATACTACTTACGGGAACTTGAAAAATGTTCCTACCTATTACCTCACCTTAGAAGTTTAATTTATTATTATTCATTTTACTTTCTGTGCCGCCTGGGCGATATGTCCAAAATCAAAGTTGGGCGTTGTGACCAAAATCAAACTTGGGCGTTATGACCAAGTTGGGCGTTGTGACCAGAATCAAAAGTGGGCGTTGTGACCAGAATCAAAAGTGGGCGTTGTGACCAGAATCAAAGTTGGGCGTTGTGACCAAGTTGGGCGTTGTGACCAAAATCGAAATTGGGCGTTGTGACCAAGTTGGGCGTTGTGACCAAAATCGAAATTGGGCGTTGTGACCAAGTTGGGCGTTGTGACCAAAATCGAAATTGAGCGTTGTGACCAAATTGGGCGTTGTGACCAAAATCGAAATTGGGCGTTGTGACCAAGTTGGGCGTTGTGACCAAAATCAAAGTTGGGCGTTATGACCAAAACGGTGGTTTAAGTGGCGTCGATAGCTCTCTCCTATAACAGGCGTCGGTGGGCGTTGTGACCAAGTTGGGCGTTGTGACCAATATCGATTTTGGGCGTTATGACCAAGTTGGGCGTTGTGACCAAAACCAAAATTGGGCGTTGTGACCAAGTTGGGCGTTGTGGCCAGAATCGAAGTTGGGCGTTATGACCAAATTCTGAGTTGGGGTTTGTGACCAGTGGGCGTTGTGTCCAGGCCCCTTTTGCTGGATATCATCCGAATGATGCCAAATAATTAATCTTTTTAAGCACTTGGCAATTGGATCAACTATTGTGTTAAAATATTTGCCGGCAACACTTTTTGATATTCCAAAATCGTCTGCTAGCTGTTGGAATGGTAAATTGGTTCTAATTTTTTTTAACGTAACGAAAATATGAACCTCTGTACATTTTATATTTCTTAATAATAAATTTACTAAAAAATAAACATCCTCTGGTATGCCTAAATAGAATAAACTTTTTTTCTGCACAATATACGTTGATCCATCAGCTAACTTCTTCCTGTAATTTTCATCTACAACATCAGTACTATCCAAGAAACATCGCTGTTTGTAGAACTTACAGAGAACCCTGACATAGTTACGGACACATCACTAGAGGTATCGCTTGCTGAAATAGACGTGTTGAGACAAAACTCTGTATCGAATGGTGCATTATACAGAAGTGGTGAATATTTTATAGGAGAAGAAGCAGTTGAGGCGTATTTAATTTCCCTTTTTGTTAAAAGATCACACTGAACAAATTTACTTCTAAACTTGGGTGTACACTGTATGCCAACACTTTGCGAACAACTTGACTTGACATGTAGCTCTTAACACTATATTATTGGAAAAGTTGCACAATGCAGTTGCTGCTTCTGTGTCTTCTAAAGTATATTGTGGGGTTTCTTCAGGTACAGGAAAGTTGCACAATATATTTCCAGCTTCTGAGACTTGCGGTTGGGTTTCCGAAAGGTTTGTCGTAGCTAGCACGGATTCGACCAACTTTCGTCTAGCTCGTTTTATGGACGTAGACCGCTCTGATTTTGGCTGTGTTCGTTTTCTGTCAGGCTGGCATTTAAATATATGTGATACTACAGTGGATTTGATGCGAATGGGACCTCTTGCGTATTTGAATTTAATATAATTTTCAACGTCTTCTTCTAGCTAAAATGTATTTTGTTCAACGTTTCACATTCCATGATCATAAAAAAGGCAGGCATACTTACGTTGAAATGATCTTCACACAAATAGGCTACAGTTTGGTTAGACAAATCTGTTGGTGTTCGCCTAATTGCTATAAGCCATGCTTGTCTTCTTTTTATGTTTTTTTCATTGCCCCCTGGTAATGTAATAAATACTTTTGTTGGGGTTGTCACCGTTGTGTTGTTGCACATGGGCACAATGCAGTATTTGTAAGCTATTTTTGCCATAGGTACTTATTAACAAAAGCGAAATAGTTGGATTGCACGCTTGTACACAGTAACAGGTAAGTCAGAGGATGCACTGACGTCAGAGCCGCGGCCATTTGTAATTCTGACGTCATACGCGTGCTGTAGATTTTTAAATATTGGTTATTTTAAATAATTTATATTGAAGTAAATAAACAACAGATACATTTTTTAGTTAGCAATGTGGTACTTTGAACTGTTGTATTATATTGAAGTAAATAAACAACAGATACATTTTTTAGTTAGCAATGTGGTACTTTGAACTGTTGTATAATGCATATAAATTTATTTATTTTTTTGGAGCCTACCCTATTGTTGAATATAATTCTGCCAAGGCGTTCATTGATATTTCAGACCAAAAACCTGCATATAGTTCTCCCGTTCGCAGAAGTATCAAATGGTATCGAAAAATCGTTGTTGAACTTTTGACAAATACAGCTTTAGTCAACGCACTTGTTCTTTACCAACATGTTACTGGAAAAAAAAATGAGCGTGACAGAATTTCGGGAAAAAATAGTTATAGCATTACTTCAAACACAAGATGATACACAGGAAGAAATTCAATCCCAACATCTCATCAAGGAGAAAGAAACAAGAGGTAGATGTTCAGTGTGCTATAAATTCGAAATCGGCTATGAATAATGCCAAAAAGGTACACACATACTGTCCTGCTTGCTCCCAAACTGCCACCTATATGTGCATAAACTGTTTTTTTAAGATTCACACCTCATGTCTTAGAAAGTAATATCTTTATATTTTGTATTCATGTTCTCAATAAACGTTGAAAAATTATTTTGTGTGTGGTACAATATGGTGCGCACGGTCTGGGAAGGACGTAATCATGCATTGTTTCAAGCCAGACCGCGTGTACCATACCGGTACACAGCTTTTTTTTTTGACATGTACATGTACATTTTTTTGTAATAATCAAAAATTAATAATAGCACCTCTATTTTCCAAAAATCAGTAAAAACTGTTCTGGCCTGATACAAAACTTCAAAATTTGATGCTGGGAGTTAACGTGTTAAAAGAATCAATTTTGAAGAGTATAGACAATGCAAATCTTTCCCTAAAAAAAGGAAGTGGTGGCCCTAACGTGAACAAAAAGGTCCTTAGACTTGTCAATGAAGAAGTAAAGCAGTAAAGGAGTTAGGAAGAAAATCGCTTATTGACGTAGGAACATGCAGTATTCACATAATTCATTTTTAAAAGGTGTTGATGCAATGGAAACCCAAGTAAGTGAATTTATTATATCTGTGTATTGCTTCTTTAATGGTTGGCCATTAAGAGTGCACGATTTTGAAATCATTCAAATGACCATGTCTTTACCAACGAATTGATTTATAAAACATGTATCGTCACGCTGGCTAACAATAAGTCCTGCTATAGAAATAATTCTGGAACAATATAATACGCTTCAAGAATATTTCTTAAATTTTATTCCCAAGTCCAGAAAGACTTTAATGGCTTCTAAATATTATAAATATATTGCAAAAAAATTAAAAGATGATACTTTTATTGCAGAACTCTATTTCATAAAAGAATCTAGCTCGTACTTTTCAAAATTCACTACCTTATTTCAAAAAACAGAGCCATTACTTCACACTTTATACGATGAATTAAAAGATTTAATTGTGACTCTTCTAATAAAATTTGCAACACCAAGTTTAGTGGTAGATTTTCGAAGATTAATTCTAGATTTAGAAAAAATACATAAAGCTGAAAATTTACTACCACTAGATAAAATCATCTGTGGAACAGAGACTAAAAGGCATCTGGCGGCCCCGACTCCTCGGAGTCGCCTTCTTCCTGAGCCCAGAGGAGAAGGCCGAATTCGAGAAACTGTGGGAGGAGGCCAGGCCTGAGGCCGACCATCGCTTCCCGCTGAGCGAAGTGCAGCTGACCCCACGCCGCCCCCGAGACGCCACCGCCCGCTCCACCGAAGGAAGGGACCCCAGGAGGAACGCTCGCCTGCGCATCCGCTCTCCGCTGCCCCTCGTGCCGGAACCCCGCCGCATTCCGTGAGCTCGGCGCAGTCAGCGCCGACGCCGCCTCCGCCAGTGAGGGAACGCGCGACCACGGTAGGGGAAGCGCCCCGTCAGTGAACCGGGAGTGTGTTCGGGTTCGTGGACAGTAATCACGTCCGTCGCCATCACGAAGTGCCCCCCCCCCTCGAACTGTAGCCCCAGTGCCAGAAACAATATTTTGTAATTAGATTTAGTCAGTTGTGTGTGTGAATGTTTGTTTTTGTTGTTTTGTTTGTTAATGTTTCCATTAGATTAAGTGTGTATAAATAAAACAGTATTTTGCCATTTTAAATCGTTATTTTAGCCCATAAGGAACACGTAGGCACTCGAATTTTCCAGTCTTTTCGCCCATTGGTCGCTCCGCTCACATCCGCTGAGCTAGGAGGGAACACTTGGCCATTGGCCACCATCTTAACCCCTGCCACACCCTCAAGAGCGAGGCGTGTAGCAAGTTGTGTTATGTAATTAAGTATGTTTTATGAAGTAGCTAATTTTATGCAAATCTTTTTTGTTTGTGAGCTTTTTTGAATTATGTGAAAGTTTGTTAGTATAAATGAATTGTTCATTTAATTGAGTATTCAGTCCATCGAGCGACTATTGTATACTATTTCTCTTAACATTCAAGTACCTTTCTTAATTTTTTGTTTTTATTCGTGACAGCAATGGAGGGCATTAGACGTCCACGCCAGCGTTCAATTGTGGATGCAGGTGAAATTTTAGCGGTAGACGATATTCGTCAAGAAGTGGTTACTCTTATGGACTTCGCGTTTCGAGATGATAACCTGGAGTGTATGAAATGGTTGGCGAAACGAGGACTTTTGCGTAATTCTCTGCAGTGCAATGGATGTCAAGCAGAAATAAATTTGGTTCGGAGGGCACACCTGAAAGACCGGTACAACTGGAAATTTGCAGAATGTCAAAACACAAACGAGTGTTAGAAAGGACTCGTTTTTTAGTAGAAGCCATTTGTAACTCTGGCAGATTCTAGTGATGATATATGGGTGGTCTCGGGATTATCCACAAAAGGATATTGCGCATGAGGCAGACTAGGCGAGGCTGCTAATCACACCACCGTGGATTGATGCTCCTTCTGCCGGGACGTTTGTGAACAGAATTTAATCGACAATCCATCGGTCATAGGCGGCTTGCAAGAAGATGGAACCGCCAAGATTGTCGAAATCAATGAGAGTAAGTTCTTTCATCGAAAGTATCATCGAGGCCAATGGAGGGAACGTCATTGGGTGTTTGGAGGCATAGAGAGAGGCACCGGCAAATGTTTATGGTGGAAGTTGCAAATAGGAATGCCGACACCTTGATAAACATTATTCAAAAGTAAGGTAGTGGCACCACTAGCTGACAGTGCTCCTAAAGCTGACACTGGAACAGCTAAACGCGTTAAATAAGGATAAAAGGTATAATATCTAAGTTTTTTTGAGGTGTATTCATAGAAAGTTGCTCCATCTAACAGCCAGCACCAAAACTAAAATGAAAATACCCGCCAATTTTCGTTGGGGAATTATTAGTGTGAGATGGTGGTGTGATATTTAGCAAGGTTAAGTGATTCGTGCGGTACTTTACTATTTTGCTAAGCGGTAAGTTAAAAGTTTTTTTGAGATAAGTTTTTTGCAAATGCTATTTAATTTCCGAGTTTTCTTTTATGAAATTACTAATGTTTTTGTAGTATGTAACTGTTAATTGATTAACTTAACCTCTAAGTTTCAAACGGGAAATTAGGGGTGTCAGTTATTGGTACATGAGTGAGGGGAAGTGCCTTTAACTAACATCCAATGTCAGGTAAAGGAGCAGCCTAAGTTGAACAATGTTCTAAAGGCTGACACAATTTTTGAAATGTTATTTACGTAGGTATTATTCGATATTGATAATGGCCAATAAAACGAGCAAAGATTCTTCAATATTCAGAGGAAAGTATGAAGGAAGCTTTACCAACTACAAGAAATGGAATGCCAGTAGCTACAGCAGCTAAGACTTACGGTGTTCCAAGAACTACGTTGCTTTGCAAGGTGAATGGAAAATATCCAGAAGAAAGAAGGATGGGTCCACCTACTTTTTTTACTAAGGAAGAAGAGGAATTTATTGTGGTGTGGGTATTGGAGATGGCAGCAAGAAAATTTCCTGTGACAACACAGATGTTACTTAATAGTGTACGAAATTTATCAAAGGAATTAAAAAAATATGATTCCTGCAAAATTGGAAGAAAATGGTTCCAGTGCTTCATGATGAGACATCCCAATGTAAAGTATTGCAACCCTTGTGTTACGGGCTGCAACCCTTAAGCGGTCTTAGGGGTAGTTTTCCCTCTTAGACCACTAATTTCGCTTCTTCGGAGAATAACTCGGTGACTGACCACTGGACTTAATGTAGGGGTTGTGAGGCCTAGATTTGAAGGAATAAAACACCCTAGAAATAATAAAACTATATTGAAAACAAATAATAATTCTGCACCATTACAATGGGTATTCGCCCTATCGGTTCTATGATCAATTAGCTGTAAGTTTCGTTAAAAGGATGGATCAAAATTATGCTTAATTTTAGTGACAACAATTTACTTTGGAAGGAAAGAATAAAAATAGCAGCCCTGCTTCTAGTTGGTTAAATAAATACCATAAATGACTGACCTTCGTCCAGGTGCCGTTGCTAGAACTTGGAGGGTGAATGTTAATTTTATTTATTTGCGGTGCGCCCGAATTGACTTAGGAAATTTAAATATGTTCGGCTAGATTTTAGATCCCCTGGTCGGTAATCCTTGAATTTTGAGTGGCTTGTCACAACACTTGCTCACATCAATTTTTAAATAGAACTTTCAATTCTGACTTCGATTATTTCGCGCGGCACGCGCCGAGGCGCCGTACGCCAAAAGCGGCTTTCGCCGGTAATTAGCTCATCGCGGAACCCGGGGAAGACTCTTGTCCAGTTCGCGCTCCCCAAAAGGTAATTTTCTTTCGTGAAGAGCCGGGAGTTCCCGTTTTGCAAGATAGCATTTTTGAATTAGAACTCGCGCGCTCTGGGATTGCAAATTCTGCATATCCCACGCGGTTTTGCACTGCCTGCCAATTCGGCGCTTCTTTATTCTGAGAAAGCTTTTGGTTAATTAACACCGGATGTAATTCAACCGCTTCTTGGATTATAACGATGTAGTCTTTTCGTTCTTACCAAATGAACTTTTAGGTTCGCAATAAATGTAATTTATGCAAGGGCGGCTTTGATTTATTCTTCCTCCTAACAACTTAAAATCTATAAGGTTTATAATTATAAACGCAATTTCTTGCGGGTTGTTACACCAATATTAGTCAAAGAGTTAGTCAGAACTTAACTAGAAGCAGAAGGGAGGTTACCGAAACACAAATAAGAAACTGGTTCGGTGAAATTCATGATTATTTAATCGAACAGTCTTTATTTGATAGCACATGGTGACCGGGTTTTTAATGCTGATGAATCAGAATTTTTTTAAATCCCAAAGGTGCCAAGTTTTAGCAGCGAGAGGTGATAAATCGGTATATCAAGCTTCCAATAGTGATGAAAAAGAATGTTTAGCAGTCCTAATAAATTATAGTGCAAGTGGGAAAATTGCACCACCAATGGTAATATTTAAATATGTTAGAATATCTACACTACTGGCTAAAAGTGTGCCGAAGGTGTGGGGCATAGGACAATCTGAGAGTGGTTGGATGACTTCGGAAGGCTTCTTTGAGAACATCACTAACATTTTTTATCCATGGCTAATAGCAGAAAATATACAGTTGCCCATAATATTATTTGTTGATGGTCATGTGTCACACATGTCCATGCATTTAAGTAAATTTTGCAATCAGAAAAGTATCACTTTAATTGGACTATTTCCCAACTGCACACATTTATTGCAACCATTAGATGTGGCAGTTTTTAGAACACTCAAATCGGGGTGGAAAGAACAGGTTGCAGAATGGAGAATAAAACATCAAGGATGTGATCTCAAGAGGCATGACTTTGCACCTTTACTTAAAGACGCTATTGATGAACGTATCACTAAAGATATACTGAAAAATGGATTTAGAAAATGCGGTCTGGTGCCTTGGAATCCTAATGCAGTATAATTTGAGAAAATTAATAAACCTGATTCAGAAAAAAAACACCCAAAAGGAAAAATATAAATTTAAAAACTTCAATTGAAGTTTTAGAAAACTTTATTGTGGTTGAACAAACTGAAAAATTTAAACGACATGAAGGAGATTGGACAGGTGAAAAATATCTGACACTTCTTTATATGAAGTGTGGAAAAATATGAATTATGCATTAAATAAACAAATGAATCACGGGAATGAACAAGAAACCCTTCAGAATGACAATGGAATTTTTTAATGAATTTCAGCTGGTATATCTAGAGAAACATATTGATAGGTAGTGGATCATCGTCATCAGAGGATACCATCACAAGGGCGCTTCGCTTATATCTGGCCTGTGGTTCTAAAGGCGGATTCTCGCTCGTACGCAGAATGTCGTTGACGCAGAAAGCCATAGGCGTACAAAGTTAAACTTAGTGTTTATTAACGTGACTGTTCCAGCTCGTGCGCCCAAGTCGATGGCGCAAGTTGCAGCAATTTGCAGCCGTTTCCATTATGAATGCGTTGTCGCCAAAGTTTGTACAATCTCAACTTTGGGCGCAAGAAGTCGTAGTCGTGTGCGGAAAGTTGTAGAAAATGGCGGTAAACGAGTTCCAGTTAATTAACCTGGTCAACTTAAAACCGGAGGTGTGGGATTCTAATTCCGTGTTATTTCGGAATAAAATAATAAAAGCAGCGGCATGGCAAGATATATCTGCTAGTTTAGGGAGTACAGGTATGTAATAATAATAAATAATAAATAAATCTTTATTTCTGACCTCAAAACAATTACAAGAAAGTAACTGGTACCGAGGCCTAGGCCCTTAGTAATAAAATGAAATTTAATATTTTTAAACCCAACCTAATAATATATACTACAATTTGTTTATAATATTGAACAATACGTGTTAAATGTCAGTTTTCTAATTAAGGATTTAAATTCCACATCACATATATTATGACTAGTATATACATATTTCATATTTTTTACATATTACATATTGGTGTAGATTTTAGTTTTGACTGTCTGCATAAAAGTTGTTTTATTATTATTTTTTTTAATGTTTGTAGGTAGTTTGTTGTATATTTGTAGACTTCTGTATAGGTTGGAATCTTGTGGTTTTTTTTTTGTTTTGCGATATTCACTGCGAAATTGTAACTGTGGCCGTATATTATAGCTGTGCACATTGTCCACTCTTGTTAGTTGGCAGTTACTTTTTGTTTCACCACGAGAGATATTATAAATAAGTTTAATTTGTTCTAAATTTTTTTAAACCACCTCTATAAACATTTATATTTTCTTAAAAACTATTTTGCCCTATTTTATTATTAGTGGACGAATGCCAGTCCACGTGGAAGAAGCTACGAGACAGGTACACCAGGACGAAACGCATGCTGCCTTCAGGTAATGAGAGAGGCCGAAAGCCCTGGGACAAGGAGAAGTACATGCGTTTCTTGGATAAGGTGCTTGTTTCGAGAAAGTATGTTATCTCAGTACCTAGTATAATTTTCATAGTATTAAATTATTCCTAATCTATTTACAGAACCACTAGCAGTGCCGCTGCAGATCCATCGACTTCACAAATCGAGATTATCGAAGGCATTACAACTAACGATGCAGCTACAGCCGAATCTGTTGCATTGGATAATTCTATCGGCACTTTGGAATTTGATGGCGATCCAAACCAGGAGTTTGACACTAATATAGTGGTGGACATTCCAGAAGATATTACAGCGGACAGCCAGATGATTGACTGCGATGCCAGTACGTCATCGTCTGCCGCTTCCACTGTAGCATCTGCTGCTGCAGCAGCACCACCAACTCCACCAGTTCCTGCTCTAGCTCCGCCATCAAATACAAGTGTAGCTGGAAGACGACAGAAGGGCACCAAACGAAAATTATCCAATGCCAACGGAAACCCGGATGTAGCTGCATCATTAATTCATGCAATCAATAAACTTAGCGATACTCCGGACCAAACAACTGTCTCGGCAGAGCCAAACCTCAACGAGGAGTTCTTAAGATACCATACTGCACAAATTCGAACGTTAATGAAAAATAAAAGTAACACAATTCAAAGACAAATCAGAAATCGTCTGAATTCTTTTATAGACGAATTGTACGAGGAATTAAAAGAGTAACTTGTAAATATAGTAAAAATAAAATATGTAGATTCTATACTCTTTTATTGCCTACTGATTTTCATAACAATATTGTACTAATATTCAGAATATATTTATGTATTATAATAGTTGTTTATGTATCTAGAATGAAACGTTAAAGCAAATTGTACTTGCAAGTACCTTAAAGTTACTTTTCATGCGAGATAAATAATAGTATATTATTATACGAGCATATAATGGATGCTATTATTACACGAAGATGGCTTTTAAATAACGAGCGAGCGAAGCGAGCGAGTTCTTTAAGCCATCTGAGTGTACTAATAATAGCTATTATATGCGAGTGAAATACGCTATTTTACTTCATATTGGTTGAAGATGTCATGAAAAGAAATTTTTTGTTTTTTGTTTACAGAAATGCTTCATAATTAATAAGACATCACAACAAAAATGTATTCAGTACAAACACAAAAAATTTGCTACGACCTTAAACGTCTTTTTGACTTGTAAATAATACACGGTGATTATAAAGTCTCGATCCATTTTAATGAAAACGAACCCGCAGAGACATGAAAATTTTCTTGTACATCGCGAACAGGATTTCCAGACAGAAACTCTCGCTGTACCGAACCGAACGCACCCGATCCGCTCCGAAAAGCAACGGAAACTCGACATTTTTAAACAAACAAAAATCGTCGGAAACAAACATAAACAAATGGTTGTAAACAACTAACAAAACCTTCTACCTGCACATAAACATTCGAAATGTTAACTTTAGAAGAAAGAACCGCCGTGGTCAATGCTCGATTGAGAGAGTTAACTATGCTCGATTGAGAGGGTTACCTTATGAACAAACTCGAGAAGAGTTTACGAGAAAAATTCGAAAACCTGGTCCCACAAGAACCAATATTCGATTGCTTGTAAACAAATTCCAACGCACAGGGAGTGTTAAGGATGAAATGCAGACGTAGTGCAAAACGTTCAGCAAGCCATTGAACGAAGCCCTTCTACATCAACACGGCGAATCAGTCGCGAGCTTGGTGTTTCACAACCCACTGTCTGGAAAATTTTACGTTTCACGTTAATATATATTAAGTGTGTCGTGTTAATTTGTTTTATAAAATTTATTTTGAAATTCTAACTGTTTTTCACTAAAATGGATCAAGACTTTGTAATCACCCTGTATAAAAAATTAACTTCAGACACTATGAAATAAATGTATTTGCTGGAAATTGCCCGGCTTCAGACACGAATTACATAGAACATTTCTCTGTTCCATTACTTCTCGAGAATAATTCCTGGAGCCTTAATTAGATATATTCACTAGAACATTCAGCTGTTGACGCCATTCACCCGGTACAATCTAAAAGTATATCAATTAATGGTAACACTACAGAGTAACTGCGTTTCTGAAATTCTTACTTGGCCCATTTCATTTTCGGAATCAGCCATGTTATTTATCAATGTATCGGACTGCCTTGTGACTCAAGAAATTGTGAAGGACGGTAGCAACTTTCACTATACTGTCCACTGTCTTTGGATGACCTATGATGGGACTTCTTAATATTCGCCATCTGGACGCTAGAATACCGAACGTATTCTCAATCATACGACGTGCTCTAGTCAGTCTATAATTAAATATAGCTTGTTTCTTAACCAAATACGTTCAACTAACAATACCTATCACTCCTCCTTAAATCAAGCGACAAGTATGACAGCGCCCTCATGCGGCAAAAGGTGATCGCTCAGCTTCATGTTTCATCTTCTCGTATCGTAATTAATTACATTGTGATAAGTAAACATGTCTGCAAAAATATGTGCTATGATCGGTTGCTCAAACTATGGAATGATAAACGTGTCGAAATCTTTTCACAGTTTTCCAAGGAATAAAGAATTGTAAGTAGCTATAACTTTAACTTATGTCTTTAAGGTTATGTTAATTATCTATTTCGGATTTGGTAAATTAAATTTGATACTATTTATTTATTTTGTATCTCGTTAAATATAGGAGCAAGAAATGGGTTATAATATCGAAGAGGGCTGATCTTGACGAAATTTTAAAAAAGGATGGAGCGCTGAAGCCTTTTCTCACTTTATTTGTTCTGACCATTTCAAAGAGGAAGATTATGTTAATCCAGCAAATAAATCGCAAGGTTAAGCAGTTATTAATAGTGGTTTTTTAGTTAGATGGCTTGTTGCAAACTAATATTTGTTTAATATTAACAGACTAAAACGAATACCGTTCCGTCAGTAAATTTACCTCTTGGGAAAACTACAAAACCTACTCGACGAAGTCCTAAGAAGCTCACATTCAAGGAGGCTTTTAATTGTAAGGATACATCAGCGTCAGCTGATTCAAATCAGTTATCAGATGGTTCTGCTTTAAGCGATTCAAAACCAACCTTCAAGTGAAATGAAAAAACGGCTGAGAGTTTGTCAGAAATCCAATTCGTACAAGAAGCAAATCATTTTAAAGCTTCGCGCTGTGCGATGCTAAGATGTACTACACGTCTAATTTAGAGGTATATCTTGGAACTCAACCATAGGGACCATTTTCAGTCAATAACAGTGCTTTGTCGGTTGTTGAACGTCTTTGCAAGCCAATTTATAATACTGGACGAAATGTCACCACAGATAACTGGTTTACAAGTATGGACTTAGCACATCTATTGCTAACCAGATATAAACTGACATTAATGGGCACAATCCGCAAGAACAAGCCACAATTACCTCCACAATTTGTAGAAGGCAAGAATCGGCCAGTAAAGTCATCGATGTTTGGTTTTCAGGAAAACTGCACACTTGTTTCATATATACCTAAACCTAGAAAAAAACGTGTTACTAATTTCGACTATGCACGACGGTGATAACATAGATGAGTCAACGGGAAAGCCGGAAATTATTATGACATACAACAATACAAAAGGAGGTGTAGACACTGTGGATCAGTTATGTGCAAATTATAATTGTGCAAGAAATTCCAGACGTTGATAAATGGTAGTTTTTTATTCTCTCCTAAATATTTCTGGAATTAATGCACAGATAGTGTTCAATGCAAATAATCAAACCAAAAAAGTGTTTCGTAGGCATTTCCTTCAAGAGTTGGCAGTTGCCTTGATGTACGATCATATGAAAGTTTGTTTAAGCTGCAGTTATATTTCACGAAGCATACGAGGACGAATTTGTGATATTTTCAAAATCGAGAATCAGGAAGGTTCTACTGTAGAAAGAGAAGAGTCAGGACGTTTTTACATATGCGATTCTAAGAACCGAAAAACTTTGTATTTCTGTAAGGCATGCAAAAAATTTATGTCTTCAGCATGTTACAATCATCTGCGACGAATGTTACCCAAAAACAGTAGACACTTTGTAAGTTATGATTTGTTTCAAATAAGAGTTACCTGTTATATAAGTTTTATTTTCAATTATTAATGTTTCATGAAAAACCGTAGATACTTTTGTAGCTTATAGGTTTTCTGGCTATCTTTAAGTTAAAGTATATATTATATGTTCTAATATTTTAACTAAAATGTTTGTCATAAATATATTTTTTATGAAATACTTCTGTGTATGTAATAACTAAACGAAAAATAGCAAAAAAAAGGTATCCAACATTTATATGCGTTGCTAAATACATGCATGTACATAATGTGGTCTACAAGACCGACGTCACTATTAATGTTTTACTAAATCACGTCACCACTGCAGGGTTAAATAAATGCCGGGACACCTAATAAAACGTAAATCATAAAGCGTAATTATTCAACTTTTAAATCGGAGATAGCAACGCATTCACGCATGTGCCAAGAATTTGACGTCATCTTACAGTTCTTGAGGTCAAGAATGACACTTTAGCACGCGTATTTAACTTGAAGAGAAATATTTTATTGCTTGTGGGTGATTTTTGTTAGTTGTGTGTTAAAACTTAGTGAAAATGTCGCTAAAAGTTGATGACGGCTTTTGTGAAGGTGTATCACATAATTTACCAAAAGTAGAAGTTTTAATGATTGCCGAATTCTTTAAAAACAATTACTGCTTTTCCGCCTGTGAAATTCGTGGTGTTAAAGAGAATAGGTAAGTTTTAAAAGTAAAAAATAAGTTGTAAGCTAAAATATTTATCTGGCATTGAAATGAAAACTGCTATTATTATTGGTGTTTTGTTGTTAGTGCTGGACATGAAAGTTACGGTGACTCAGCCATAGGATATGTGCAGCTCCGACGAGAGGGTGAATTGTGCACCGTTAAATGCAGAATTTGTCCTGAACACCGAGTGAGAGTGAAAAACTATAACGTGGTATTACAAATAAATGAAAAGCAGAGTAAAGTAGAGAAGGTAGAATGTTTGGACTGCGCTGCATCAGCTGGTAATATAATAATAATGTTATTAATCTGTTTTCAAATAAAAAAAATGTTTACAGGTGGATGCAAGCATGCTGTAGCAGTACTTATGTGGATGCATAGGAGGAGCGAAGAACCCGCACCCACAGAAGTCCAGTGCTATTGGAAGAAGTCGCAACTGTCAAAAGTGGGCACATCGCTAAAATTTTTGACTGTGGCAGAATTTGGGGGTATACCCGTTGAAGAAGATCAGGGTAACTTTTATCAGGAAGCAATGCGTTTAGGAATACAAAACAAAGCATCTGGCGAAATATTTAAACTGTTTAAAGAACCCAAGTACAGCTGCCTGGATTTGTACGGTTTATTATTAAAATTTGTTAGCAGTGGTGGAGCCCTATATGATGATTTCATCACCTTCACCAAGCAGCACAATAATGAAGATTTGTGCGATGAAGCTGCATATTGCACCCTAATGCAAGCCGAAGACAGTTTGTGGCATCGTTTACGATATGGGAGGATAACCGCCTCCAAATTATATAATGCTGCACATTGTAAAACTGAATGTGGCTCATTTGTGCAACAGGTAATTGGCGTTACAAAACTGAGGGACACCAAAGCAATGGAAAGAGGGTAGACGATTAGAAAAGCAGGTATTACAAATTGTCGAAAAAAATATGAAGACCAAATTAAGTTCTGTGGGAATTATACTGTCAAAGAACCACCTTATTTTCAGAGCTTCACCAGATGCAGTGAGTGACAATTTCGTTGTTGAAGTGAAGTGTCCCTCTACAGACAAAGCAATGTCAAACTATATAACATCACAATATAAAGTTACGACCAAGTATAGAGCTCAAATACAAATGCAAATGCATTTTTAAAAAAAATCATATTGCATTTTTGCTGTTACAGATGCTAACTTTGAAAAAACCGAAAAGTTAATTTTATTTCTGTGAGCTATGATGCAAATTGCATTAAACAAACAATGTTAGAGGCTGAGAACTTTTGGAAAAAAAAAAATTTCCTATTTTATTAGCATCTGCGAACAAATAACTGCATTTTTAATTTTTAGTGTTAGGGATAAGCGTGTAACTATTTTCAAAGAAATATTTAATATTTTTAGAATTGTAATAAATGTAAAATTTTACAGTGTCACTGCATTTTATTATAATTGTGTTTCAGTTTTGAATGTACCAGCTTTAATTTTGTTTACAATAAACAAAAAAGCGTTGTTTTCTATTTCTATTAATACGGTCTCGACTTTTGACGTTGGAGATGTAGCACGATCTACACTTAACTTAAATGGGGAACATGCTATACTTTTGGTAGTCACTAAATTGCACTGGATTATCTCACTTCGGTAATACTTGCATGGTGGTGAAATAGTTTATGTCGACTGCCCCCGAGTAAAAATCCCCATGCTTGAAGTTGATGTACTTGGTACATTGCCATCCTCTGACATCTCTACAGCTTCTGAAATTTCAGTGTTGATACTTGTAGCAGCAGATAAAATTTCCTCTATTGTTGCTCGTTGCGAACGTTTTGCAGCAGCTTTTCGAGGGCTTCTAGGTGCAGCACGCTTCCTATCTGCTTGGCAAGCAAAAATATGTGGGATTACAGTTGGTTTAATTTCTTCTGGCCGCCCATAAGCTTAAACTTAACATAGTTCTCTATGTCTTCTTTCAACTGCAATATAAAATAAGTGTAAGACAATAGTTTGTTGTTACAATTTTGTAGGTTAAGTACTAATGTATAATACCTGTAACATGGCTGCTACTGGAAGAACCGGCCCGCCAAGCGCCGCCACTGGCGATGTTAGAGACGCATGCGCAAGAGTACCTCGTTAGCTGTGGTAGGAAAACAAACGATCTTTTTATATCTGACCGCCCAGCGACCAACAGCTAACGAGAGGTAACTGTTCTTAATTAATGTGTATTTAGTTCTAATTGTGTTATTTGTTCAGGGTTTATTGTAGTCACTTCTTAATAAAGAAACAAAGTTACGCACGCGTATCATTACCTGGAAGTACATACGTGACAACACCGAGTAGTACATACTTATTAAAAATTTACTGGACTTAATTTACTTACGTTAATATGATCTTCGCAGACATACAGACAAGAATGTTTTGACAACTGTGAAGGATCACGTCGCACCGCCTTTATCCATGAAGTTCGCCTTTTGCTTTCCAAAGGCATAAAAGAATACTTTATCAGGGGTCCTTGATGTTGTATTTACACAGCCTGGCACTATACACCACTTAGGAACAATTTTCGTCGTTTCCATAACAAAACTTATTATGCAGAACTAAACACTGAATTAATACACGGGCTTAGAACAGTAACGCGCAGCAAAACAACTGTAAAATGACGTAGTGATTTGGCGCATGCGCAAATACGTTTTAAGCATTGTAATTATTATTTAAACTTGTTTTGTTTATACCATGACTAACGACAATTATTTGCTGATTATAATTTTGTTTTATGATAAAACACACATTTCTCGCACAACTTTACCTAAATTTATGAGTGGTGCAAGTAGCCTATTGTGTCCCTTGTTATTGATGAAATACCTTTAGAGCGTGCAGTAACATATAATTCACAAAATGATATGTTTCATGGCTTTGAAGATTTGGGGCCAGAAATTATCTAAAGGTTCCATGCCAGGAGAAGTATTGAAAAATATTATGACTATAACAGTAGAACAGGCAAAAAAATGTGGTCTTATTCCAAAAGTGATTGTATGTGATCAAGGTACAAATAACATAAGAATGCGAAAATTATTTAATGTTACTCTGGAAAATCTTTCTGCTGTGCTCAGTGGAGAACGCATTTATTTTTTTCATAATACTCCTCACTTGTTAAAGTCGACGAGAAACAACCTCAAAAAGTATGAAATTAATTTCAAGGAGGACACGTATTGTTGGGGCCATATAGAAGAATTTTATAAAAAAGATAGTGTAATGAGCCCGCGCCTCGCGCCTAAATTAACAACAAAACATATTCATTTGCCTCCTTTCTCTCCCACGAGAGTTTGTCTCGCTGCTCAAGTACTAAGCCACTCCGTAAGTCGTGGGATTCTGACGAATGTAGCTTTCAATAGTTTACCTTCAACAGCAGCTTTCACTGCAAAGTTTATCGAAAAAATTGATAATCTTTTTGATTGCTTCAATAGCCTCAAACTGGGTGAAGCTAAGGTTTTTCGGAGGCCAGTAAAAGTCAGTTCACCTCCCTGGAATTTTTTAAATGAAATTGATAAAATGTGTGAAGAACTGGTCGTTTTAAATAAAAGCACGAAGCTTCCACCCTCTATTATTGAATGGAGGGACACTATAAAGGCACTAAAAATGTTATTTAAAGAGTTAGTAGAAAATTTCAATTTTCAGTACCGTCATCTGGGGTGAGATCGGACAGGGCCTACCAGTTGGGACGTTGGCGCGTAATTTCCAAGATCACGAGATAGTGCCCCAACGTATCGCTTTTAACGTGGGAAAAAAAATTGTACTCTCAGCGATACCCACCATTTCGTTAGTCGATAACAATCGGTGGTGAGAATATGTTCGATCGCACGCAAGAAATTATTTTCTGGCGAACAGAATTTTAGAAC
Source organism: Agriotes lineatus (assembly GCA_940337035.1). NCBI lineage: Eukaryota > Metazoa > Arthropoda > Insecta > Coleoptera > Elateridae > Agriotes > Agriotes lineatus. The sequence continues at coordinate 305,665 of CALNHX010000290.1, read as the reverse complement.
TTTCAGTTAAAGTGCCAAACAATTGTCTGGGAACAAAAAGCCTATATAACCACAGGTTTGATTTTAGAGCCATTTAGTAGTCCTACATCTTAGCTGCAATTATGCGAATGATTTTTAGTTTTGTTTTTCATTTGCTAATTTTAAAATATTTTTAAGGTATTATCATCGGTCGTTAGGCGTCAAGCAGCGTTCGAATTATGAGAAAATTAATTTGGAAAGGGCAGCTACTGCTGTAAGGGAAAATAGGTTATCAAGTAGAGAAGCTGCGGATCGTTATGGAGTTCCAAAATCTACTATACATGACCACTTGAAGAAAAAACACGTAAAAAAACCGGCGGGCAAACAAAGTTAACTTCTCAAGAGGAGGAAGAATTAAGAAACGGAATAATAACGGCAGCATAGTGGGGTTTTCCACTTAGTCGATTGGACGTTTGACAAATCGTGAAATCTTTTCTTGATAGAGCTGGCCGGAAGATTCCATGTTTTAAAGAAAACCGACCAGGTCATGAATGGTTTTATGGATTCATGCAGAGAAATTCAGAACTGGCGGAACGCTTGGCGGAAAATATAAAAAGAAGCAGAGCAGCCGTAAATAAAGAAGTCGTCAACAATTATTTCACAAATCTTGAAAATGAAATAGCTGATGTGAGAACATCATAAATTACAACGAATCCAATCTTACAGAAGACCCTTGGAAAATAAAGGTCATATGTAAGAAAGGAATAAAACACGTCAATAGAATACTGGACTCCTCCAAAACCAGCACCTCAATCATGATGGCGGGTACTGCCTCTGGCGTGCTTTTACCACCCTACGTGGTTTATCGCGCTATGCACATCTATCCGACTTGGACAGAGGGAGGCCCAGGGGGGACAATATGTAATAGAACTAAAAGTGGGTGGTTCGAGTCGACAGTGTTTGATGACTGGTTCTCACAAGTTCTCCTGCCAAAATTCCGAAAATTACATGGGAAAAAGATTCTCATTGGAGATAATCTCTCGAGCCACTTGTCATTGTTTGTGATCAAAAAATGCGAAGAAAACCTTATGTAGTCTGGCTGGACTTCGCCTGTGAATATTACCTACATTCAATGGTTGTATTCCTTTTCTAATTTTTTTCTGGTTGAATAAAGGCATATTATTATTATTATTATTATATTCACTTTCTTTTATTGCCGCCAAATTCGACTCATTTACTACAACCCTTAGATGTTGCCTTCTTTGGGCCGATGAAGAGATTTTGGCGTGCCGGACTTACTGAATGAAAGCTGAGAAATAAAGGTGTTCTTCCGAAAAGTGAGTTCCCAAGACTATTAAAACATACACTGAAATCTTTGGGAGGAAATATAGAGAAAAATCTTAAAGCTGGTTTTAAGGCATGCGGGGCATCGTACCTTTGGAAGCTGAAGCTGTTTTAAATAAATTACCAACGGAATCAGCGCTCTTCTCAACTTCTACTGACCATCATTGGCCTAAGACTTATTCGGAATATTTTAAAGCTTGCACGTGGGAAGAAAAAGAAGTTCAAAAGCCTAAAGAGGAAAGAAAACTAACGTTCTGGCTGGAAAAAGTGTCAAAGCGGTGGACATGGAAGAGAGAGAAACTAGCGATGATGATTATTCGGAAAATGAAAAGGATGCTGACGAAGAAAGCTGCGGAGATAATGAACTTACCTTGCAACCAGAAACTGCTCAGGACATTTCACCTACAGACCTTGTGATAGTGAAAGTGCCTTGCCAAAATGACAAGTTTCGTTATTTTGTTGGACTAATTGAAAAATTGCTGGACGATAAACAAAAACTTTATTTAGTTAAATACCTTAGAATTAAAAAAGAGAAATCTAAGGTAAAAGAGCCTAATAAGAAGACCCCCCCCCCTAATAAGAGACCCCATGTGATCTCGCTTGTTTTGCAGCCTAGGAAAAAACCACTTGATTTTACAGTTACCTATTACACAGTACGTCGATGGGTCGTTAGATGTCGCTCAGTTCGATGAAACAAACTACAGTGCCTTTATATAGACAGTGGCGACAATGGGGTGTCCTATTTTTGATTGGCTCCCTAGATCACGTGGTTTTAGCCGCCATGTTTATGCTAAATCACCTGTGATTCGTGTTATACTTTTGGCAGTACTGAAGTGTATTGTCAGTCTATGTCAAATTCGAGGTTAGCAGGTTCGGTTTTGCGTCAGTTTTGACACAAACTGACGCAAATCTTAACCTGCAAATCTCAAATGTTTTCAGTACTGCCAAACGTAAAACACGTATCACAGTCGACTCTGATCACGGATTTAAATAAACACCCGTTATAAATTTGCATAAATATGGCGGCGGGGGTGTGGCTTAGTTGTATTGTCGCCACTGTCTATATAAAGGCACTGTAAAACAAACATCTCAGCGTTAAATTCGTGAAACGTGCTTGATTAAGTTTTAACAGTGTTTAGTTACAGGAAATTATATTTTCGAAATGGTAAGTACAAGATATTTTCTAAAAATTCCCTTAGATAGCTATTGTAATGCGTATTTAACACTGCTAGATTTATGTAGGAAAGTTTAAAGTTTCATAACCTAAAAACATATTTTGTTTATCATGTTACTGTTCCCTAATAAGAGACCCTTGAGAGTTTCTATTATGAAGAGGGTCTCTTATTAGGATTCCTAACAAGCTGCTAACTTTTTTTACAAATTATTTTATTTAAACTACTTTTCAGGCGGAATCGTCTAAAAGACGAAAAACTTGGAATAAAGAACAAATGGTGTTGGCAATTAAAGCAGTCAGGCAACACGACATGGGATGTCAAACAAACTAACCTAAATTAAGAGGATGTGGTAAGTCGAAGCTCTGGTAGAAAACCTGCTTTAAATAAAGAAATAGAGGCTGAATTAGTTCAGTATTGTCTCAACATGGATAATAGATTTTTTGGGTTGCGAAGGTCAGATGTGAAACGTATGGCTTTCGAATTAGCAATAGCTAATAATATTCGACATCCATTTTCAAACACTAAATGTACCGCAAGAAAAAAATGGCTCAGAGGTTTTCTAAAACGTCACGCTGAGTTGTCAGTTAAATCACCTCAAGGTATGTCCAATGCCCGAATACGAGGCTTCAACAAAGAGAACGTTGCTGCGTTTTTTGAGCTGTATGAAAAGGAGTTAGAGAAAATTAATTTTGAACCACACTTGCTGTACAACGTTGATGAGACGGGAATTAGTGTGGTGCAACATAAAAGAAGTAAGATTATTTCGGCCTGGGGAAAGAAACAAGTAGCAACACTGACCTCAGCAGAAACGGGTGGTTTGATTACAGTGGTTACGTGTATGAATGCTGTAGGGACTTACGTACCCCCCTTAATTGTCTGGCCCAGAAAAAACATGAAACACGAGTTAATGAATGGCGCACCAGCTGGCTCCATATACGCTTGCCATCCATCAGGGTGGATACAGACACATATTTTTACCCAATGGTTTGATCATTTTATAAAGTTTACCAAACCGACAGCAACTCAGCCTGTGTTACTAGTGCTCGAGCGTCACTACTCGCATACTCGTAACATCGAAGTAATAAATAAAGCAAGAGACAACCATATTTCCATTGTTTGCCTACCACCTCACAGTACTCATCGCATACAGCCATTAGATGTGGGCTTTATGAATCCGCTAAAAACTTACTATGCTCAAGAAATTGAGACTTGGTTGCGAAATCATCCTGACAGAATTGTAAGATTGTTTTCTGGAGCTCTTTTAGAAAAACTGGTCTGTATCCCCTCAATAAGCATATATTTCGGGATCATGACTTTACCATTTTTTAAGGAAAAGAGGAATCTATAAATACAGAAAACATTTCATCTCAACCGCGAACAGGAACTTTGAATGATTTAGACGAAGATTCTCCCCTAGTAACTTCAAAAGATTCTCTTGGAGCGGAACAATCTCGTCCAGGAACTTCATCGGATTCGTCTGAAGTTGAACAGGCTCTTCCAGGGTCCTCAGCAGAACAATATCGTCCAATGACTGCTACCAATTTTGTAAGCCCAGTGCAAATAAAATCTCTTCCAAAAATCTTGGCAAAGAAACCCAGTGCACGGGCTGGAAGTGCAGCCTTAATCACCTCGTCTCCATACAAAGATGAGCTAACAGCAAGTTTGGATAAAAAGGGAAAACGTAAATCTACCGACAGTAAAGTCATGAAAGTCCCAAGAAAATAAAATTTGATGAGACCACAAACCTTCCGAGCAGTAACAAGACGAAAAAGAAGAAAGAAGTTAGTGATTCCTCAAGTGATGAAAGCGATTCGGAAGTTGCTTACAACGACGACAGTGATGAAGAAGACCATGATGCACAGTGCCTGTTTTGCACAAACCTGTATTCTGCAGACACACATGGTGAACAGTGGGTAAAGTGCACAAAATGTTACCGATGGGCGCACGAAGATTGCGGTGCAGAATATGCAAACTTCATTTGTCCAATGTGTGAAAAGAGGAAATAATATTTAGCTTAAATACTTACTGATTATCCAAAAAATATGTACAGTTCCTACTAAGAGACTGGGGATCCCAATATGAGACCCCCGTCTCTTATTAGGAACCCTGTTATTTTTTTGACAATTTTTTCATAATTTAGGTTAAGTTAATTTTTTGCTAAGTTTATAAACAAATTGAATTTTTTTTAGTCATTTCTTGTAGCAAATATGGCATTGTTTAATATATGTGTTGAAGTGCGTAAATATGTCTTATTTGGCAAAAGTTATAATTTTTTTTAAAAAGGGGTCTCTTATTAGGCTCCTTTACCTTATGTATTTTATATTCCCAAATGTTAGCGACGAGGGGTTAGTCTATGAAAAAGACATTTTAAGAAAGCTTCAATTGAAGGCAGTCAGGAAGACATTTTTTCAAAGACGTGCCTAATGACTTTAACCTGGAGTAAATTTTGAAATTTGAAGTTAAAATGTTCATTTTTTTCTTTTGTTGAAATGTTTTGATACCTGAGAACACATTTCTATTTTATATTTTTTTGAAACTATAATATTTAAGAATACATATATCCTAAGTTGTTAAATTTGTTGTACCAGTTATACCAGAAGTATTTTAAGAAAATAAAACCCTTTTTGAGTTGAAATGTTGTCTTTTACTTATTGCTCAAACACCAATGGATTAAAAATAAGGGGGCTATATTATTTTCCATGTCATGTCATTCATAAAAAAATAAAATCCCCCTTTTGTCCCAATCCGGTCCTGTCCTCTTCTTTTTGTTTTTAGACTAACACTTTTATATTTTTTTAGCAAATTTTTGTCCGAACTCACCTTAGCTACTCGTTAAGTTCGATTTTTTATTAAAATACATGCATGTCCGAACTTACCCAACACATAGTTGTAACAACCCGCAAGAAAATTGCGTTATAATTATAAGACTTATAAATTGTAAGTTGTCAGAAGAAAAGAATAAATCAAAGCCGCCCCTGCGTAAATTACAAATATAGCGAACGCGAAAGTTCATTTACCAAGAATGGAAAGCTAAATTTGTCGTAGTCAGAAAAAGCGATTGAATTACATCCGGTGCTCATAAAGCTAAAAGATTTCTGAGAATAGAGAATGCCGATTTGACACATAGCGCAAACCCGTGTGGGATATGTCGAATTCGCAAATCCCAGAGCGCGCAAACTATAAGTCAAAATGCGAGTTTGATAAAACGGGGAAGCCCGAGAAACACCCGGCTCCCCACGATAGAAAATTACCTGTGAGGGAACGCGAACCGCGAGGGCAGTTCGCGCCCCGGTTTCGAGTAATAAATTAACCCTTCGATAACATTTTTCGGTGCCAATTCTAACTAAATCAAAATTACATCTTTTCGATCTAAAACTAAAGTGTTGTGTAGTGCCCAACCATAAGAAAATCCAGGGACAAAAGGGAACCATAGGACTCCCATCCATTTTAGCCGAACTCAATTTAATTTATAACTAAACATCGGTCGCGCCGTTTAAACTGAATAATAATCAAATCGAGGGGTAGTAGCCAGCGCAGGAGTAACAGGTCAGACTTAATTGTTGTTATACAAATATACAAAACATTGGGTTGCGGCTTAGCCTTACTAGCATGCGTATGGAACACACTAACAGTATGGTTGGTACATAACCACAACTGGAAAAAACAAAACAACACAAAAGATCAGGACATCGAGGGACAACGCAGCAAGAAGAAGGAAGAAAAACCATCAGCACCAGAAGAACCACAGGCTACAAACATACTCCCATCGAATCAACTGGCTCAATCAACTTCGTCAATAAACTCTGCATATCCAAATATTCAAATGTATACAGTGGAATCAGCCTAACACAGCACCAAAAAGTAGGGCAAAATAAATAAGCAATAATAATTATGTTAAATGGAGAAACATTAGCTACTCATATTCAATTATAATTAAGTACAACAATCGAAGGCTCTAGAAATTTTAGGGGCCCGAATACCCCAAACGACCTGTACGTCCGATGCGGTGTACATATTCATCAATATTCCCCCAACACAGTCCGACGGACTTAAAGATTCCCCTTACGATCAATCCGTTCGAATTCGATCACGGGCTCATAGCTATCAGAAATAAGCTTGTGAAGTAATTCGAGGGCAACATCGCGTTCAGCCTTAATTTTTCCAGTTGAGATCGTGTTTTTGACGATCAATGGTCCATGATACGGATCAATTCCCCTTTTTCTCACGCTGCATCCGATCACCGTGAATGCTAGTGCTTTGGAAGTCGTTCTCTATCTTCAAGCCCCAGTCACGAAGAATTGCTTCGCCTGCGTCACCTTTTCGATGGTGTCAAGATACTCCCAGTTCAATTCCCTGTGTGGGCACGAGGTTAGAATATTCCCAACGCTTAGGGGTCTGGCGTGTCGTAAAAGGCGACTAAAAAACATCCCAACTTCATCTTTCTTGCAGATTCATCATTTTCATTACAAGTTCATCATTTTTCATTAATAAATAATCATTCAATTCCCTGTGTGGAGACGGGGTAAGAATATCTTCACAGCCTACGGGCTTGTCGTAAGAGGCGACAAAACGGCGGTTTTTAGCTTTTGCAGCTTGCATATTGTCGATTCTCTGCTTGAGTGGCACATCCTCCTTCTCAGCCTTCAACAGGGAAGTCGAGGAATTTGGCTGCCAGTCTTTGAATTTCTTCCGGGAAAGTCGCCGAGAACATCAATGTCCGGCGTTCTCCCGTGGACACCGTGGTTGCAGTTCTGCAATCCTTGGAATTTATTCGGGAAAAGTGGCTGAGAGGCTGGGCCCCTCTCGCCACATATCCTCCCAACATAAAATTTAATTATGCATGTTCGATGCTACCCCGGACGGGTGGCTGAGAGACTAGGCCCCTCTCGCCACCTTCCCTTCCATTAACATTTTTCATTATATAATAATGATTATAATAATTAATTTTTAATCTCATCGGCGGTTGAGAGACTGAGCCCCTCTCACCGACGAAGACGTAATAAAACGTCAAAATTCTTTTAAATATTTAATTAAATACATTCTTCTACATAGGACTTCGTCCATATGACCAAAGCAGTCGGTGTCTAAGGTACGTGGTATCACTGCATGCCGGGATCTGGTCCATTAACAAACAGAAACAATTTGAATCATTTCGGCGGTTGGGAGACTGAGCCCCTCTCACCGACGAAGACGTCAACAAAACGTCAAATTAAATTTTAATACTTAAATTAAAGCATACAATTAAATCATTCAGTGGTTGAGAGCCTCAGCCCCTCTCACCACGCCATCTAGGGACTCTCCCTAGTAAATGCGCGTTTCTACGGACTCTAAGGTCCCTTATAGGAAACGCTGTGCTAATGCTTCTGTTATTAAACTTATCGACTTGGTGGAAAATTTGCTCCACGTGACTGCGAGTCAGTCGCCCACAGAGAAGGAAGAAGAAAAGACCTCAAACAAGAGGAACAACAACTTTGGTTTCACTCCACTCCAACCCGGAATTATCCCTTACTTGAAGGCCACCAATCCTGCAGCAATAGCCTCTGCTGCACCTTCCTTTTCCCTTACCATTGGAAATAAATTCCAAACACAACCATTAATAAATAATAAAATAATTAATAACACAAGCATACATAAATATGAAGACGAATAGATACAAATAATAATATAAAATTAATAAATAGTTAATACAAAGAAATAATAAATATTAATAATGAAGCCCGAAATAAATACAAAGAAGAGGTGCGAATAATAAAATACAAATTTATAAAGGCGACAACACGAATGAAAAGGATAGAAAAATAAGATATTGCAGAGGAGGAAGTAAACAAATTATGGGAAGGAAGAAGACAGAGCCGAAAAACAGCAGCCTACAGCCGAAGGATGACACTCCACGTCAACATAACAGTGAAACGCGAAGTGCGGGAGTGTTTCAAAAGCAGAGTATTAAAACAAAATCAGTGGACAAATCATATTAAAAAAGAGTGTAGTGCGAAGTCAACTGCGTCACAAAGCAGAGCAATAAAAACAAGTGAGCGCAAAACACGGTATGAGGCATAAAGACACTTTAGGGAAATAAAGCAAGGAAAATGAGTCAATTAAATCAGCAGTAACATTTAATTTCACTTACAAGTCAAGGGTTTTTGTTAAGAAAAGCAGACATGTCCATAAGGACATGCCTACTTTTAAAAAGCGGGGAGTAGTGTAACAACCCGCAAGAAAATTGCGTTATAATTATAAGACTTATAAATTGTAAGTTGTCAGAAGAAAAGAATAAATCAAAGCCTTCTTCTTGGTCGTAACTCGATTTCGAGTATCGTGACCCCTCATGTTACTCGGAGTTGATAACCGTCCGCCATGTTTTCCTGTCTTCCGCTGTTCTCATTACGTTGGCCATAGATAGATTAGTGAGAGATTTTATTTGATCTATAAATCTCACGGGTGACCGACCCCTTCTTCTTTTACCATCAACTTTGCCTTGTATGCACAGTTTTTCCATCCCGCTTCGTCGTATTACGTGACCAAAGAAGCGTAGTATATGATGTTGAATTGTCGGTAGTAGTCGCTGGTTGGTGTCAATTTTGAATTCTCTTAAAATGGAGAGGTTGGTTCTCCGCGCAGTCCAAGGAATTCTTAACATGCGTCGGTAACAAATCATTTCAAAAGCTTCAATTCTTCTGCGGCACGCGGCGTTAAGTGTCCAGGATTCAGAGCCATATGTAGCAATAGGAAATACTAGGGAGCCCATCAACCTTTTCTTTGTTTGTTTTGTAATGTGGTGGTCTTTCCAAATCAAAGCCGCCCCTGCGTAAATTACAAATATAGCGAACGCGAAAGTTCATTTACCAAGAATGAAAAGCTACATTTGTCGTAGTCAGAAAAAGCGATTGAATTACATCCGGTGCTCATAAAGCTAAAAGATTTCTGAGAATAGAGAATGCCGATTTGACACATAGCGCAAACCCGTGTGGGATATGTCGAATTCGCAAATCCCAGAGCGCGCAAACTATAAGTCAAAATGCGAGTTTGACAAAAAGGGGAAGCCCGAGAAACACCCGGCTCCCCACGGTAGAAAATTACCTGTGAGGGAACGCGAACCGCGAGGGCAGTTTGCGCCCCGGTTTCGAGTAATATATTAACCCGTCGATAACATTTTTCGGTGCCAATTCTAACTAAATCAAAATTACATCTTTTCGATCTAAAACTAAAGTGTTGTGTAGTGCCCAACCATAAGAAAATCCAGGGACAAAAGGGAACCATAGGACTCCCATCCATTTTAGCCGAACTCAATTTAATTTATAACTAAACATCGGTCGCGCCGTTTAAACTGAATAATAATCAAATCGAGGGGTAGTAGCCAGCGCAGGAGTAACAGGTCAGACTTAATTGTTGTTATTTTATATTAACCAACTAAAAGGGCCGTCGCTAGATTTATTCTTTCCTTCAAAAACAAATTAATATCAAAAAAATTAAGCATAATTTTGATTAATCTAGTTACGAAGCTTACAGTTAATTAATCCATGAACAGAGAGGGCGGAAGCCCATTGTAATCGTGCGGAATTATTAGTTTCTTTCAATATAAGTTTAATTATTCTTTTGTGGGTGTTTCATTCAAACAAATCTAGCCCTTACCCCCTTAAGGTACCACCAAGGGGATAGCAGAGGAGTGACAATCTTCTACTTGTGAATAGAGTGATGTACGGGTTCAAACCAACCCCTATATCACCAAAAACGTGGCAGCACGTAAACAGGTAACCAGGAGGTTGAAAAACAACCCCTTGGTTATGTAGTGGTGAGTTCGGACACATTTTAGTAATAAAAAAATATACAAAATACTTATTAAAAAAAAATTAGGCATGAAAGTGGATAAAGAAAAGTATAAACTAACTTAATTAATTTTTTTGTGATTTTTGACGAACTCGCAGCTTAGATGTATTTGAAAAACTGTCAAAAAGTGTCCGAACTCACCCCAGATGACGGTATTTAATGACCAGACGATTAACACAAGGTTATATATATAAAATCTATTTTCTATATTATTCTATATTTGTTGAATGCGGTTTTCATATTTGAACCTGTCAAGGTTAGTCAAATAGTGTGTATGAATTTTAAAAGTCAAAGTTTAGGTAAATTCGTATGAAGTACTTAATAGTATTTGTACAGACTGTGGATATGTACAGACTGTGGATATATGTGTAAGTGTTTGCAAAGTGATAAGTGCCTTATTAAAAGCCCAATTAGAAGAAATAGTTTTTGAGGTTATGGATATGTGATTGATTACATGATGACTTGCAAAATATGTAAAAATGAAGTAGATGATAGTGATCAGAACTGCTTTTTTGACTTTTGTAAGCTGCCTATGCACAAGAAATGCTTAGGCTTATCAGCCACGGAAGATCGGTGTTTACCTTTAAAAAATCGGGTCTTAAAAATAGTGTGCGTGGAATGTGCTAATGGCATAAGCAAATTAGCTGAATCAATGGATGTAATAAGAAGAGAACTGAAGGAAATCAAAATCACAGTGAGTACCTCATCTACAGGAGATAGAAAAGAGAATAAGTTATATAGCCAAGTTGTTAAAGAAGTCAAAGAATGTAATGAGATTATTGTAGTTAAACCAAGGGTAGTACAGGAAGCTGGAGTAACAAAAGAAGTACTGATGAATAAAATGAAACCGCAACAGTTATCAATAGGAATACAGGGAATTAAATCATTAAAAGATGGTGGAATAGTTGTTGCATGTAATTCTCATGATGATAGGGAAAAGCTGAAAGAGAAAGTGAAGGAAGCATTAGGACAGAGTTACAATGTAAAAATACCAAAAGCAATTAATCCAAAGGTAAAAATAATTGGTACTATATCAGAAAACCTAACGAAGGAGGAAATTACTGAGGCGATCGTAAAGCACAATAAATTTACAAAAGATTTTAAAACGATTAATGTGTAGTGGAGTTGAATGGAGAGATATTTGGTGAAATTATGAAGGAAGCGAAACTTAATACTGGTTGGAACAGATGTAATGTTTACGAATACGTTAATGTAATGCGATGTTATAAATGTGGACGATTTAACCACTTTGCAGCAGAATGTAAAAATAAAGAAGTTTGCCACAAATATGGATCCGAATCTCACAAATCCGGAGAGTGCGAGAGTAGTGAAATGAAGTGCATTAATTGTACTGTGTCTAGCACAAAGTATAGGTTGGATCTGAATGCGAATCATGCATCATACAATATGGAGTGTCCGGTGAGAAAGAAATTTGAAGGAGCTATAAAGAATAAAACAAATTATAGAGCGTAGCAATTAAAGCAAGAAAAGACTGTGAATAGTGGGGTTTTGTGTATTAACTCGCAGGGTCTCACAACAAACTTTGATGAAATATCTTATTATCTAATTGATTCAAAGCCCCTTCTTGTGTGTTTGACTGAGACTCATATAACTGAGACATTGACGTGTGCGAACTAAAAATTAGGAACTATTCTTTTGTTCAGTCTGTTTCACATAGCAGACATACAGGTGGTGTTGCAATATATATTAGATCTGAAATTCAGTTTCGAGTGCATAAGGAATATGTTATTCAGAATAACACATGGTGTTTAATAATTAATTTCAAGTACAGTGGAATTGAATACTATATAGCACGTATTTACCATTCACCCAGTAGTGCCTCAAATACATTCTTAGATGCTATATCGGAGTGGTTTGATGATGAAGTATTACAGAGATCGAACTGCATTATAATGGGCGATTTTAACCTCGATTGGTTTGCTGAAAATGACTTTTATAGAAATAGGTTAGTTAATGAGGTTAATTTATTAGGAATGAAACAAGTAGTAACAAAAGCAACCAGACTGACATGCAGTTCTAAGACTTTGATAGATCTAGTAGTAACAAATATTCCAGACCTGAAAGTAGAGGTTATAGAGAAAGAAATATTAACTGACCACGAAACTCTATGTGTATATTTGAAAAGCAAGGTGGAGATTGCAAATAATTGCTCAGTCCTGAATAGAAAACTGAATGATAACAATATGAGAATGATTGTATTGTCATTGATGGATATGGATTGGCAGTATAATAGTATCGATGTAGACAATTTATTTAATACTGTATATAATAACGTAATAACAGCCCTTGATATGCATGCACCTAAAGTAAATGCAGCAGATGGTTATGTTTGGAAGTGACCATGGGTTAACGAGCAGGTACGACAAAAACGGAAATTAAAGTATGAAATATATCAAAGGTGTAAAATAACAAATAGCACCGAAGAATGGAACAGGTATAAAAAAGTAAGAAATTCTTTAACAGAAATGTTAAGAAAAGAAAGAAAAAAGTACTATGAAAGGGCTATTGCAGACAACAGACAAAATCCACGAAAATTATGGAAAGTATTAAAATCGTTGATAAAAAGTGAAGAACAAGTAGTAATAAAGCAAATTATGAGAGATGGAATATTGATCTCAGGTGATAAGAATGTAGCCAATATGTACAACTGTAAATATTGTTTACTCGGCAGAAAACTCCGTCACTGAATGTAACAATCATTCTTCTGGCGTGTCGGTTAAAGTCAATATTAAAAGCCCGCGTAAAATTTTCGAGCTCGCCTGCTGAAGTTCTTAGCTCAGTGGTTGTGCGCATACTTCTCGCAGAGTTCAAGTTCCCGCGATTAGAATTTGAACGTTTTGCGGAATTTAGGTAAGTTAGTGATTATTGCTTGTGTAATTTTTGGTGCAGTCATTTTCCTGGTATCGTTAGCTGTCTTCTACAACAGCAGTATTTGTTATAAATAACGTAAAATGTGTGTAATGATGCTCTCAACTTGTCCTGCAATTTCTAACCTCAAATTATTATGTGCCCTATTCACTTTGAAAACATCAGTCTCCTGGTCATCATTCTCCTGGCACATCAAAATTTTCTGGTGACAAGAGAATGACGCGATACCAGGAGAATGACAAATAGTTTACAATTGTTTGGTTTAATTGAAGTTATTTACGAAAAATAAAACCTTTATAGGGTAGGAAATAAGCAATCAGGAATATGGCACCACAGTCTCGAGAAGACAGATTGAGAAAAAAAAGAGACGCGGAAAAACGTAGGCAGGAGGAATTAAATTGAATCCAGAGTTGCTAGCTGAAGAGAAGATGAAAAGAAACCTTAAATACTTGAACAGAAAAAGAAAGTATCAAGTGAAGCTAATATCAAATCAAACACCCCGTGAAAGCAGAGCGATTAGAAAGAAGTGGAGAGAATGTCAATTAATTGGAGCATTTGATTCGCGGCTTAATTAGGTCAATTTAATTCGCGGTTTAATTCGCGGAATTCAATTTAATTGGGTCATTTAACAAAACAAATGTTAAAAGTGTAGTGTAATTATGAAATATTTTTAACAATTCTTAATGTCCCACTTTTTGAGTATATAAAATTCAGGAAAGAAATACTTATAATAATAATAAATGCCTTTATTTAAACAAATTCAATGTACAAATGTAAAAAAAAACACATTCGATTATTTGGGATACAAAGAGAGTACCTCGTTGCTGCAGCTGGGTGTTGTAACTCGTCAGCAAAAGCTAACACCAAAAGCCAAAACATTCTATAGTCCAGCTCGCAGTTTACAGCGAATGGCATCAATGTGCAAATTCCAGCAGTTATCAACACGTGCCCAACTGCGTGTTGTGCAGTCACAACAACAAACTTTGCAATGTCTCAACAGCGTCAAAGATGCTTCTTGATTTTTCATTAACGAAGATGACTTTCATGATCACTATGCAAAAAAATGTTTCCAATATCTACTTGTAAAGCTGTATTGTATCTCTGAAAATCTCCATAGTAAAGTAACATTTTAATGATAAGGGTGGATAAAATGTTACTTTATTCACTAGTGAATAAAATAGTCCCAAATTCATATCAACTAACACAATAAATACGTGCTACCTTAATATGAATCGGTGAACAGATACAACGATACAAGTGCGTAAAGCTACTCTTTAGGCACGAGTGGAGTAGAGTTAAAACGCAAGTGAGCGAGCGTTTTAAGCCCCGCGAGTGACTAAAGATGCTTTATGCATGTGTATTGTACAATATTTTATCTACGATAGAATCTAGAAAACACGGTAAATATGAAAAAAAAATTAAATGTAAATTAGGATTACCAGCAACCGGTCGTAATTTTGCGTGTTTTAAAAATTTTAAAACACGTTGCTACTCACAACGTGCCTAATGAAATCTTTTAAACACGTTACTACTGACGACGTAAACTAATGAAAACATGTTATTAAACAGTCGTTTTACAAACTTAAAACTGCCAACTAAAAGGCCATTTTACACACTGTCGTAGATAAAGGTTATTTTTGGAGCCTGGAGTATTATCTGTGAGGCAAGTATATGTATTTTCATTAGCTATTTGTTCTTATAAATACCAATATTCATTTACGAGATTTGCTCACAGATATAAAAGCAGAAGTAAGGAAACACTTTTGCGTGTTATGCCAAAAAAGAATCAAAGTCTACTTAGTTATTCTCAAAATTATTTAATAACATTTGAAACCAAATTAAATGCTGGGCAACTTTTGCACATTTAAACTTAAAATGAAACAATCGATAAAAATTAAGCCTATGGATTGCTATAGTAGGTATACACTTATTGGATGCGGCTTCTTATTAGTACGAGTACTGTAAAAGTACCTTATTTTTTCTATAATACATATAATAAATAGATATTTGATTTTCTGGTTAGTTAATTTGGAAATGTCTAATTAATTTGCTTATGACTTTGCCACACACAAGACTACTTCTTGGTCAGTTTATCATTATTAGTTTTTCTACAAATAAAACAAATAAAAATAAATAAATAAATTTATGGAAAAAATCTTATCTCCAAAGTTTCAATAAAATAATTCATTATTAAACATTTGAATTTCTATAGTTGAGTTTGTGAAGGATAAGAGGTTTATGAAGAGAAAGGTAAAAATAACCCATAAAAGCTAAAATGGACATACATTTTTTTCGAGAATTTGGCGACGAACGGGATTTAAAAAATTAAAAGAAACTAAGAAACCACAAAAGATATTATTTAAAGATGCACTTTATATCACTAAACTATTGGAGGTATTTTTACTACATTCACATTTTCTTCAATCAGGTAAAACGCATTGCAGAGCTACAACAAGGTGTGAATTGTCCTACAAAATTGAAGCCAAAACACACCACGACTGAACGCATTAGAGCGCTGTAAAATGGTGTGTTCTGGCTTTACGCCCCCGGGAGGGCTACTCGCGCCGCCGACGCCCCAGGAGAACCTCGCAGCCCCGCTGGCAACGGACCTCTCTTCCCCGGACTCCCCTAGCGGAAGCCCGAACCGTACCCCGCACCGCTTTGGAAGGGACGGACTACGTCCAGGCCACGTTCCCCGCCTCCGACATCCGGGAAAAGCCGCCCCATCACCTCCCGCGCCCCTAGCGCCCAAGACTAGGCGGTTTTTTTGTATATATGTTTTTTGTTTTTCGTGTTTTCGTATTTGTTTTTTTTCTTTTGTATATATAATATTAAGTTTTCATGTGTATCTGGTTGCCAATAGGAATAAAAGTATTAAAACAAACAGTTTACTCCAATCGATTTAGCTGCATCGACAAGGGTAACACCTACACCCCTCCTTCCGCTGACGCCATTGTAGGATCTACCGACTGAGCAAATAACCGAGCTTTGTTAACCTTAAGTACAAAAACAGGCAATATGGTATTTAATTACAATTATTTACACAATTTTAAAACGTATTTATATGTATATAACTGAATGTAGGTATTGGAAAAAAATTTATATGTCACACTTGAATAAAGAGATTTTATCCAGACCATCAGAATTTCCTTCTATTTTACGATAACTGGTTTTGTAGTCCAGAACTACAAATAGAATTGGCCAAAAAAGGCATATTTAGCTTGGCCACAGTAGGGTAAGGTGGGGCAGGTTCTTACAGGGGCAAGTTGTTACATTGCAAATAATTCCTTTATTTCTACTTGTAACGCCCTCCATTCGGCAGAGGTACAACAATTAGTCAAGTTTAACACTCCTATGAAGTTTGGAATCTGTATCTATGGCACTAACAAAATTATTTCACGTCATTGTTTTAACACGTGTGAAGTGAATTAGTTACTTTTGCCAAATCGAGTTTAACCTGCTAAACGGTGAGTAATCCATTAATCTATTTGTATTGGTTGATGACTATCGCTATTTGTCTCACATTTCGTCCATTTCTTTTTTGGTTCTAACTCAACGATTCACAGAAAAATTAACATAACCATACTTATCACCTACGGGGCTGGTTGTTACAATCTTCGTGGGGCACGTTGTTACATGTAACAACTTGCCCCCATCAATCAGAGCTTATTGCATCGATACCTCAAAAAGAAAAGTGCATATCCTGATGGCAGTAATATATCTGTGGGCTACGTAGCACATTCCAGAATTTTTTCTGATCGACAAGAGATCGAACTATCGAACTACGCTGAACAAGCGGCGAAGGTTTATTATGGCCTCACCACAAAAGACTTAAGAAAACTAGCATTCGATTTAGCTATTGCTAATAACATCATTGTTAAGGATGTATGGAAAAGAAGTGAAATGGCATCGAAAGATTGGCTATTTGGATTTCTCAAAAGGCATACAAATTTGTCCATCCGCATACCAGAAGCTACTAGCCTTTCTAGAGCCACTGCGTTCAATCGCCATAACGTGGGTTTGTTTTTCGACAACCTTGGTTCCGTTTGACAGATACAAGTTTAAAATCAATGATGTTTACAACGTGGATGAAACTGGGCTCACCACAGTTCAAAAGCCTTCAAAAATCATTGCCAAGAAAGGAACAAAGCAAGTTGGGGCAATAACTTCAGGAGAACGGGGACAACTAGTAACCATGTGCTTGGCAGTAAATGCAAGTGGGAACACTGTTCCACCAATGCTAATATTCCCGAGGAAAAAATTCAAGCAGTTTATGATTGCAAATGCACCTCCTGGCTGTGTAGGAGCGGCTTCACCCTCTGGCTGGATGACATGCGAAATATTCTTGGAATTCATAAAACATTTTACTGCATTCACTCGATGTTCTAAAGATAAGCCTGTTTTACTTCTGCTGGACAACCATGAGTCGCATTTGTCTATCGAAGTACTGAATCACTGTAAGGAAAATGGTATAGTGCTTCTGAGTTTCCCACCACATACTTCTCATCGGCTACAACCCCTGGATAGGACTGTATACGGTCCCCTCAAGAGATATTATAGTGCTTATGCTGATGGATGGCTCAAATCGCATCCAGGAATCCCCATGACGATTTACGATATTCCAACAGTATTGAAAGAAGCACTACCTCATGCCACTACACCAGCGAATAATCAAAATGGATTTGTAGTTACAGGGATTTGGCCATTCAATAGGGAAGTTTTTCAAGATGATGAATTTTTACCATCGGAAGTTACAAACAGAGAAGTAGATAATGTTGAGAATATTGGGAATGATGAAAATAGAAACAATCACTCATCAGTGCACCCATCAACTGAAAATCAGATGAGCGAAGAAACATCAGAAATTCGTCATTCTACACCATCACCTCAGCCTTGCTGTTCTAGTTCCAAAGATGACGTTCCAACACAAACATTCGATGTGACACCTCAACAGTTGAAACCATTTCCGAAAGCTGCTCAGAGAAAAACAAAAATAAATCGCCGGAAACGTAAATCGGCTGTATTAACCCATACACGAATAAAGGCTGAACTCGAAGCAGAAGCTGCTGCACGGCAAGAAAGAAAGAAAAAGGGAAAAACAGTCGTGAGGAATATTACTAGTATTAACAAGAGATTGGAAAATTTAAAAAAAGGTAAGAAGAAAGAAATTACTAGTGCTCATAAGTCGTCCGACTCTGAAGAAGATGGTGATGATCTTGATGATCTGTGCCTGGTCTGTTTGATGCCTTACTCCGAATCAATAAATGAAGATTGGATTCAATGTACGATGTGCAAAAGATGGGCACACGCGTCCTGTGGTAATAAGGCAGTTTATTATGTTTGCTTAAACTGTATATCCGATAGTGACTAGTTGTAAGGTGGATATATTCCTTTTTCCCTTGTTTCATTATTATTAATGTTTTTATTGTTTTTTTGAGATATCTAATTAATAATTATTATTTCGTACCTACTTTAAATATGTTTTTAGTTACAAATAAAGTTTATTTTCTGTCTAACATACACTGTAACAACTAACCCCTCGTGGTGTAACAACTTTCCCCACTGTGGGGCATATTGATACATTTTGCAATAGTGTCTTGGAATATAAATAACTTTTCTATGTTTGTAACAAAATGCGGATTAAAATTTGTAGTTCAAGTAGAAGTGTTACTGATCACTTGGGTTGATTTATTTTTTTAATTCGATGCTTGAGTTTGGTAAAAAAAATTAAAACGTTGAAATTGTAACAACCTGCCCCACCTACCCCTACACCCAAATAGAGTTCCCAATAATGGTATGCCATCTGATAAGAATATAAAGAAAGATGGAAGAGGTGCTTTTGTCGAAAGAGTTTCGAATTACCAAGGAACTGAAATCAAAATGGTGAAGTGGCAAGACAATCGAATTGTCAATTTGATGTCAACCTTAGCAGGTGCATATCCTGAAACCACTATCAAGCGATTTGATAGAAAAACCAAAACGGATATCCAGGTACCATGCCCTAGCATTATAATTCTGTACAATAAATTTATTGGGGGTGTCGATTTGCTTGATTCTCTGTTAGCATTGTATAGGACCAAAATTCGCTCGAAAAAGTACTACATGCGAATATTTTATCACATAATGGATATGTGTGTTGTAGTGGCTTGGTTATTGTACAGAAGGGCATCAAATGATTGTGGAGTTGCGTCAAAAACCCAACTATCACTCTATGATTTCAAATCAGATATTACACAATCCCTGTGTTGGGTAGGCAAAGAACGTAAACGGGGAAGGCCATCCAGAGTCGACGACCAAACCACAAACATCCAAAAGAACTCGATGCCAAACTCCCAATACCGAGTGTAGAAAAGACAAAACTGACCACTGGCCTAACTATGTAACAAAATCAGGCAGGTGGAAAAACAATAGCTGCCAAAAAATTACCAAGGTAAAGTGTACCAAATGCAATACTTTCCTGTGCTTTGTGGTTAACAGAAATTGTTTTTATACATTTCACAATAAATAAATCTTTGTGATATGATTGTATGTTATAGGAGAATAAAACATCGTCAATATTTAACCATTAAGTTGTTTTCTTGCAAAATGGGAAACTATCTGTATATTGAAATATACATTGTGCATTAGCAAAATTTTTCGAAAGAATGTCATCACAGTGCAATGTATATTTCAATGTACAACATTTTTTTCAAAAAAGTATAAGGCCTATTTTGATTTTTGCATAAATAATCCATCTTATACCTCAATATCAACATAATAGTGAACAAAAAACTTTTTTTTCTTTATACATAAACTTGTGTGCAATAGAGGGTAAAAATAAATTTAACGTTAATGAAACCGTTGACAAAAGATTAGCTTGGAAAAAAGCCTTAAAAATGGGAAAAAACATCTAATTATATGTCTGTATGTTCCTTGCACTTTACTCGAGATGATTACCATTTTACAGGTTAGATTGGCAAAATTTTTACGTAGTGGTATATTAATTAATGTAGTAATTACATTAATAACAATTATAGGTATTTCTGGGAAAAAATATTTGAGTCTGAGGCCGTACCGTCGCAAAAGATCCCAGTAAGGATGTTTGAAAGAACCAAAACAAATGAGATTTTGAACGATTGTAGATTACAACGTCGCATAAGAAGAAATGTGTTTGCTGAGGTAGGTTTTGCTTTAGTGTTTCAAAGTATGTTCTGTTGTAATAAAAACAGTAACTTTTTTAAACGTACCCATTTTTTCAGACAAATAAAATTAATGAAAGTGCGCAGTTACCATCTACAGCACATAAATCGGTTCAAGAAATGATGGAATGTTGTACAAGTGTGACAAACGAAAGAGGTGCAGAGGATTACGAGGCAGCAAGTGCTCTTTTATCACTGATTAATGCACCGGCACAAAATGCAAAAGTCACGGTTGGTGTTCAAGTTCATACCGCCGATTTGTTAACTGTGTGTGACTTACTAGACACAGAGGCAAAATTGAATACTATAACAGGTCTACACAGTTATAAACTATTGGACTTCCTCGAAGAATACGTTTCGAAATTAAAAATTGATACGCGAGTGCAGACTTTCAATAAGAAGTAGAATAATCATGTGTTTTATTAAATTAAAGCAGGCTCTGTCATACGCAGCAATTTCAATTTTATTTGGCAATATAACTTCGCAGGCATGTAAGACAATTGTGTTTGAAATGTTATTAGTATTAGCACACATTTTAAAACCCTTTATCGAGTTTCCATCAAGAAGTGACATACAAAATTATATGCCAAAATGTTTTTTTTAGCAATTTAAGAACGTGCGAACCGTGCTCGATTGCACTGAAATTCCCATACAAAGTCCAAAGTGTATATGTTGTAGAATACGATTCTATTCCCATTATAAAGAAACAACAACTGTGAAATTCATGACTGGTGTGAGTCCAGCTGGGAACATAACATATGTTAGCTCTGCGTATGGCGGACGTGTTTCCGATAAATCGATTTTTGAACAAAGTGAACTAATACGCTTATTAAAAGCAAATGAAGATGCCCTTATGGTTGACAAAGGGTTCTTAATAGACAATGTATGTACAAGTCATGGCATAAGATTAATTAGACCATCCTTTCTTAGAAACAAAGGGCAATTTAGTAAAGAGGAATCTATTTTAAATTCAAAAATTTCTAAAGCTCGTGTACATATTGAACGGTCCAACCAACGAATTAAAATCTTTAAAATATTAAGTAATCGTTTACCTTAGACTACGTATTACAAGAGTAAATGAAATTTTTGTTATTATTTGTGCTGTAGTAAATTTATCTGCTCCTATATTATCTGCTGATAAATTTTTATAATATGTACTTTTAGGAAACCTTTTTTTTTTAAATAAAACAAAGTTTTGAAGTTACTTTTTTATTACAAAAAAATATTTTAACTCATGTGGCCTTTCATTTTCACAAACAACATGTATCATATTGTTAAAATAATCATATTTAAGTATTTTAAACATGTCGTAAGCAAATGTTGAACAATAGTCGACAACTACGTCGACCAGACCGTGGTATGAGTAGTTAGGTATGCTATTCCGGCTGACCGAATCTGTACGTTTCTGCGCATCACGTCATCTAGGACCATTACCGGTGGCAGTACTTCAGAAAAACTATCGGTCTCTGGACGATTTCGTGTCGTTTGTTGTTTATTATTATTAAAATTATTACTAAAAAGACCAAAGGCTTACCCATAAGTTATCACACGTTCCCGAAAAACACAGATTTGGCAAAACAATGGAAGATAGCCTGTCGTCGTGATGATATTTTCGATATCACAAAAGGTAGGTTATGATTTTATTGATTTTGCACTTTTAATGTAGGAGCATATTAATAAAAATATATTTTTAGCTAGAATATGTTCCATTCATTTTTCGGAAAGTGATAAGCAATATTCTCCACAACAAAAGATGTTGAATTATTTTCCAAAACATGCTCGAAAACTGAAGAATGATGCTGTGCCATCATTAAATTTGCCACTGTTAAATAAAAATGATGAACAGAATAAAAGAAATATGCGGTTGAACAAGAGAGTATCTAAAAAATTAGTTAATGAACTATTAGTCACGGCAACATCTACTGAAATTACTGCAAATATCAGGTATGTACAAGGTGGACCATTCAATACGGCACTCTGATTGTAAAAAATAAAAAATTGCACAAATTGCATTTTTTCCAAGTAGTTTAAATATGCAAACAGAAAAACAATTGAATACTAAATGAAATTTGTAATTTAGTGTGTTTAATTTTTTCGATGAATTATAATTGTGCTATATATACGTAGGTACTTACTATGCATTTTTACTTTTTAGCAACTTGCCACCATCTCAAATTACAGACGGTGAATGCAGTAAAAATGTTATGCCCCTACAAATAATGACTATCTGAAAAAATTGATATTCTGCAAAATGAAATAAAATTGTGGAAACACAAATATGAAGTTTTGCTTGAAGGAAATGGAAAGCTACGTGCTGAAATAGAAACACTTCCAAAAATTATCACGGAGAAGACTGAGTCAACATTAGCGAAAGTATTTACGCCTGGTCAGATACGTGTACTGGTCAATCCGAATAAAAAACGAGTTCGGTGGTCAAATGAAGATATGTCTTTAAGAAGCGTAAGCCCAAAAGCTTATAGATATCTGCGGATGAAAAAGCATTATCCATTACCAACGCTCTCTACTTTAAGGAAATGGTCGTTAAATTTAAATCTTGAACAAGTTCTCAATGATGTATTAAGCTTAATGGAGCATAAAGGCCGCAGTCTAACAGAACTTGAGCGCCTTACTGTATTGTCATTTGATGAAATATACATTTCTAATAAAATGTGTTTGGACAAGAAAACAGCAGGTACTAGGACCTCATAAATCTAGTCAGGTAGTAATGGCTCGCGGTCTCCTGGTACAATGGAAGCAGCCCATATTTTACAAATTTGATCAAAATATGACCAAAGATATACTCTCTGACGTTATAACGAAATTATTCACAAAGGGATATACAGTTGTCTCAATAACAAGCGATATGGGTGGTTCGAATGTATGACTGTGGTCAAAAATTAATATTGGCCCAGGTACTAAAATGTTAATTTTGACCAAGTTATAAATTTTTAAGTTTCCGTTTGTTTGTTTCAGATGCAAAATGGTATTTTCCACACCCTGTGAAAACCAACCTAAATGTTTATGTATTTGCGGATGTGCCCCATTTACTGAAACTTGCTCGTAATCACTTAATTGATACTGGCTTCAGCTTTGAAGGGGAAAACATTGACAAAACTTGCATAGAAACTCTTCTTTCGATATCTACAGGAGAAATTAAAATTGCACATAAAATAAGTCAGTATCATTTAAGTGTTAATGGAAAGCAAAGACAGAATGTTCGCCCTGCAGCTCAACTATTTTCTAATTCTCTAGCTCAATGTATAGAATGGTGTGGATTAAGAGGTTTAATGGGTGAAAGCAGATGGCAAAAAACAGCTATGGTGCTTAAATTGTTCAACGACTGGTTCGCCCTGTTCAATGCAAGATGTAAGTTCGGTCAGCACATTGGAACGCATGCCTTTGGACCGAATTTGGAAACACAAAAAATGCTGTTAGCGAAAATGATTTCTTTTATATCAAATATGCGAGTTGGACAACGCCGAACTCTTGTTCCATTTCAAAAGGGGATAATAGTTTGTAATAAAGCATTGCTTGGACTTTATGGGCAGCTGCAAAAAGAATATTCAGGTATTGAATATCTTTTAACTTTTAGACTGAATCAAGACATCTTGGAGAATTTTTTTTTCATACTTGCGTGCAATGGGTGATGCAAATGACCACCCCACTCCACTAGAATTTAAATACCGTTTACGTTGGTATATATTAGAAAAACATTCTTCTGCTATATTCAGAAGAGCAGTGCCTTGTTACCATGGAAACGCTATTACAAAGCAATCGAGACATACATGCATCTGACGAGGATGAATGCTTCACCCAGTCCATGTTTAAAGGATTAATTAAAGGCGATGCTCACTTTGAAGGCACACACATTAGTTTGGAAGACGAGATTGCCAACATTCCTTTCGAAGAGCCTAATACTATGTCGTAGATGAAGAGTGTCTGAAACTTTTAGAAGACTTTGAAAACAATCTCGAACTAACAGCTCCTGAGATTATAAACGAAGAAGGTCTAAAATACATTGCGGGATATATTGCACATTGCTTTCGAAACAAATATCCCCACTTGGGCCAAGTAACAGAAGAAAATATTTGGAGTGGTGGTGGTAATAATTTGCCAGATTGGATAAATTTCATATCCAATGAAAAACTTATTACTCCATCTGAGGATTTACAAATGACTACAAAATTAGTGAACAAAATTTAGACCTTCACTGAAATTTAGCAATGAAAGTCACATATTTACTAAGGTTGTAAATGAAGCCATAAAGCTTAATACTACTGTTTCCATGCCTAGAGAAGTTCTGTTATGTTTGGTTCGAACTAGAACTTGTATTAGATTAAGAGAATGTAATAAAAATATTTCCATAATACTGTGTAAACGCAGGCTCAACAAAAAAATGTTAAAGTTTACAAATACAAACCGTTGATATTTTTTATATATTATTTTTAGTAATGTGAATATAATTATTTATTTGTTTAATTATAATTAACATTTATTTTATTTTTGGTAGTGTACCACTATCTACATATATTGTGTTTTCGTAGAATATATATTCATCTCAATTGTGAATTGTCTTTTGTAATAGATTATTTAAATTTGCCCCATTGGTCTCATTTATTGTTCTGTAATATAAACAAAAGAATAGTGTGTAACAATAAACACGACAATTAAGTATAAGTATTGATATAACATTTATAATTAAATTAATGAAAGGCAACATAAATAAATGCTAAACTAAACCCTTAAGACTAGTGACAATTGACAATCATCAGTACCTATATTTGTACAGGTAATGGTTCAATAAAAAAGAAAACTCGCAGAATTACTTATCACTCTTATCAGTATACCACCTGTTCATCTATTTTTTATGATTAACAATATGTCAATATTTTATTGCATGCACAGCAGTACTTAATTTTTAAATGGCTTGAGAAACATGATATGGTTAATAGTTTGTCTAATTAATTTTTCGTTGTTCAATAATCAACAGTAATATCCCAAGTGCATTAAAATAGCCGATTAAATTTTGATGTTTTCTGTCAGAATGTTTTGCTAAGAAATTTGTCAAGTAAATTTGCCGCTCAACAAGAATCCCAAATGCGTAGCACGAGGGATTTTGGGGCGGAAAATTTACGAGATATATTTCTTCAGAGCAAAATATTCTGACAGAAAATCGTCAAAATTTATTCAGGCTAGTTTACATACACGCAGGATGTTCGGAGTGATTATTTCCTGAATAAATAGATAAAATTCAGTTGACGAAGCACCTTTAATAATCATGTTAAAATTATGCACAAGCGATTAAATTTTGATACATTTTTAACCGCGGTTAAATTTTGACGTTTGAGTGATACCACCGCAAAAATATTCTACTTAACTTTGACTAAGAATGGCATTCCAGGGACTATTCAACACTATAACATATAAGCCAATCACATTGCAGACATTTGCCTTTTTCAACCAATAACAGCAGTATATCACTGAATATTGGGCACCATGCAAAATATCCACAAAACAATGTACGTACTCAAAAAATAAATAGCCTTGTTGCGAAGTATCGCTTAGAAACGATGTTCTGTCCTTAGTGATATCGCTAGATTACGTAACACTAAACCCCAACATACTGTGTGGCTTGTTTTAAAAATTTTAAAATGCTGTGTTTTGGAAGTATTCCGCTGAATTTAATTGAGAATGAATAATTATATTAATTGTTGGTTTATTTTTCAATAAAGTTAATAGTTATGTATTAATATTGTTAAATAGTCGTCCCAAATACCACTCGAAGTGGATATATATTTTTTAAATATTTTGCCATTTCCATAGAAATTATTGCAAATTTCACTCAACAAAATCACATTTAAATGTCACTCGCCTTCCGCTCGTGACATTTTTGATGTGATTTTGTATCGTGAAATTTAAACGCAATAATTTACATGGAAACGACAAAATATTTGTCAAAAATATATCCACTACTTGTGGTATTACCCTTGACTATTCAACACTATAACATATAAGCCAATCACATTGCAGACATTTGCTTTTTTCAACCAATAACAGCAGTATATCACTGAATATTGGGCACCATGCAAAATATTCACAAAACAATGTACGTACTCAAAAATAAATAGCCTTGTTGCGAAGTATCGCTTAGCAACGATGTTCTGTCCTTAGTGATATCGCTAGGTTACGTAACACTAAACCCCAACAAACTGTGTGGCTTGTTTTAAAAATTTTAAAATGCTGTGTTTTGGAAGTATTCCGCTGAATTTAATTGAGAATGAATAATTATATTAATTGTTGGATTATTTTTCAATAAAGTTAATCGTTATGTATTAATATTGTTAAATAGTCGTCCCAAATACCACTCGAAGTGGATATACATTTTTTAAATATTTTGCCATTTCCATAGAAATTATTGCAAATTTCACTCAACAAAATCACATTTAAATGTCACTCGCCTTCGGCTCGTGACATTTTTTATGTATTTGTATCGTGAAATTTAAACGCAATAATTTACATGGAAACGACAAAATATTTGTCAAAAATATATCCACTGCTTGTGGTATTACCCTTGACTATTCAATGAACCAAACTACTTTTTAAAATTAGTTTTCAGTAAATCTAGCAACAAACTACGCAATTTCTATAGTAACAGAACACTAATATTGACTTTTTCTAATAAAAATCATATTTGTTTAAAATATTCACTATACCACTAGTGAAAATTGTCGATTATTTTCACTAGTGAAAATTGTCAATATAGTTCATTTTTATTGGCTCAAAGACGTCAAATCTTGTATTTTTATTGGACAGTTTTTGATACATGACAAGTGAGTTGAATAGTCATTGAATAATAATTATCAGCAGCACTCAGTAATTATTGAATGGTATTACTAAAATATTCAGTTTTTAAACTTATACCAATTATTGCAGTAGTATGGCTCCCTGGCTGGTAATGGTCCTGAGTGACGTCACAGCCACCGACCGTTCGGACGTGCTATGCGCAATAGCATACGTAACTACTCATACCACGGACCAGACTCCTATCATATGTAGCATACGTAATAAAGTGAAATTTTTCAATATTTAATAATGCCATGCCAAATTGAATCTGGCCATAATAGGCGTGTTTTTTCTTCAGCCTGATTTCCCCTTCCTGTTTTGTAATAAAATTATATGAATCCAGCAATTCCAGTGCGGTTACTTCTTTTCCTGAGAAAATACAGAATGTTATGTTTCAAAGCAATGTAGTGTATCGTGTAATAATCATACCTTTAAAGGGACATTTAATTTCAAGAAGTTAATTTGGCTCGCCGTCTTCATTCAAGATGATCCCATCAGGAGAGTATCCAAGCCAGGGATTTTCTTTGCTTATAATAAATCCTGTTTGTACTATGGTTTTCCCTCTAATTTCTGTAAAGCAGGAACGAGCTTCGTTTTCATATGCCACACCGTATTCAACAAATTTATTCGTAAATGATTTGGGCCAAAAGTATTTTAGAGCTTTTGTTTCCCAATAATTTTTTGAATAAGTAAAAAGCCCATAACGTGACCCCGTAATACGATACTGTCGTTCCGCTATCCATTTCTTGTGGGAATGTTTAGATTCTTGACAGCATCACTCCAAAAGTTATAAGATAATAATAATAATAATATGGTCTTTATTTACACATATAACAGTAGATCACAATTTACACAAAAAGAAAAAAACTACCTATATTCAATCATTAATAATAAAGAAAAAATATATGGAGGGCGAGATTCAGTTCAAAGCAGAAGCAGTGAGCTGTTCTTCCACCTAACCCTGATGGCCTGAATTTAGATTTTGTTCTCCTTCTACAAAATTCCTAGAAGAGGTTGTTGTTTCTAAGGCTTGACACAACTGTCCCACTGTAAATCTTATACTTATTGCTTCCATTATTTATAAACCTAAAAAAAGGAGTAGGTGTAGTAATTTTTAATATTACTATTGCTGTTTCAACACTTACTTCCAGAACACAGTAAATAACACAACAAACAGCAAAGTAAATCCACCAAACCAACAAAACAAATTCGTTAATTCCCGTACACAACTAAAATAATGATTAATGGCTAGCCGAGACCACGATTTATACACGTTATACACATCAAAACATAGGTTAGGTATGTACCCGACTCCGTTGTGACGTCATCGCACTTGTTGGCGACAGCGGGAAATATTAATTTGAATTGCGTATAGATCTCGATGCGATTTACAGTGCTATTCACTAACTTAGGTACTTCGTTACCTAAACCATTTTCGTTAGGAACGAATTCATACAGGAGGGTCATACGATTTTCGTTATAATTCGTATTCAGTACGGGAGCCTCAACGAATTCGGTAACAATAGAATAGTACAGGTAACGCAACGCGTCTTAATTCCGGTCATCTAGTGGTCAGCTTTATAAGTAGTTGTGACATGCAATCTGTCTCTTTCATATTTATAAGTAGATGTATATCTATTGCATTTTAACTACCGTTGCTACAAATATTCTGCTTGGCGGCATCGTACACGAGGTACAATCAGTTGCAAACGTTCTTAGTTGTGTGACTTGTGCTTGAAAAACAACGATAATGAGCAGTTGCGGCTTTTTTTTACCTGGCAATGGCAGTCCAAGCGCCAAAAAACGCACGGCGAAGATATCAACTGCTCAACAATCATTATATTTAGAAATCTTACGGGAAAATGTGGCATTTTGTACCAATAAAAATGCACCGCCAAATCCCAAAGCAGTTGAGGAAGCATGGGCGGAATTGGTGGGCCAACTGAATTAAAGCGGCAGTGGGCCACAAAAGTCGAAAGACATGTGGAAAAAGGTAAAACTCACTTTATAGTTTACTTGCGCACAAACGAATAATTCTACATCATTTGATTTTAGACATTTGCAGACTGGAAGAATGCTACAAAGAAGAAGGCACGGCTGCAAGTTGTGCACTCAAGTGGGACCGCGGCAGAACCTGTGCTGGACAAGCCACAAACGGACCTGGAGACCGATCTAATCAATTTGATTGGAAATATGGTCGTGGTCGGTGTTCCAGAGCTGTCCGAGGGAGGCCTCAACGTTCTCAATGAGGCTTAGCTTCCCGAGGATCCTCCGCTAGAGGAACATCCAGTTTTGCAGGCTGCAGATGCGCTGCCAGCTAGTGTTTCAACTTGCAGTGAAGATGTACAAATTGCAAGCACGAGCAGCTTAGTGGTTAAAAGGTTTGTTTTCAGTTAAACCCATTGTTAGGTATATTTTAAAACAAATACTCGTTATAAACAGGCACTTCTGAATCCACCTATGAGAAAGCTGCATCGCAGTATGGGGAAACGGTGGAAATTCAGAAGGATACTCAAAACATTGAGTGGTTCGATGGACAAGCTTGCCAGTTCCATCTCGGACTACACTGCTATGAAGAGGGAAGAACTGGCGCTACGACGCCAAGAATTAGAAGTTAAGAAATTAGAATTTAAGATGCGTTATCCTAGTTCAGATTAGAATAGTAGGTATGTAAATCTAATGTAAATATTTAGAAGTAAGTTGTAAATATTAATTTTAAGTTTATAAATATGTAAATATGTAGAAGTTGTAAGCGAAGATATCTTCATGGCTATAAAGCAATAAAAGTTATCCTGAATGTAGTAGTAGTCGACATTGTTTGCAAATGATGACATTCAACTGACATTAAACTTGTCAAAGTTAACAAAACCAAGTGTCGTAATCGATTTGTAAAAGAAGTGGCGAAATTTGAGGGTTTTTCGCACATAATTTTGTTAATCATGCAATTTTTCAATTTTCTTTTTTCCTTGATCTATTGTCACTGTCATTTTAGCATGACTGGTTGCTTTGTCCACATTTGCAAGAACCGTTCTGAAAATGGTGTGTACTTAGCCAGTGTTCCAAAGGATGAGTTGAGGAAAAGAATTTGGCTAAATGCTCAAAGTTTCTTAAGCAACAAAGAGGAAATCAAATGTTTTGTAAATAAAAGTAAACCGATAATAGTGTGTCTGTCTGAAACTAGAATTACTAAAGAAATTGAAAGTAGTGATTTGCGTATAGATAATTATAATAATATTACTTGTTTATCAAATAGCAGGCATACAGGGGGTGTCATTATATATGTAAAATGTAAGTATCTCTATAAATTAGTTGACAGCATTAGTGTCGACAATAAGTACTGGATTTTAATTGTAACAGTTTTTATTAATGTTAAATGTATTTTTGTCATTTGTGTATATAGACCCCTTCACGCAGTTCCGCAGAGTTTTGTGAATATTTAAAAAATATGTTAGATGAATTGGTAATGAGTGAAGAAGATTTTTATAATTGTAGGAGATTTTAATATTTGTCTGTTGAAAGAAACTACATATAGTGAGCAATTAAAGGAAATAATTGGAAATGCAGGGTTAAAACAACTCATAAACGCACCCACCAGAACTACAAATACTTCTGCATCCCTAATCGATCTAGTGATAACAAATAATTATACATTTGAAGCAAATATCTTATCAAACCCTAAAATAACAGACCACGACATTATTACAATTAATATTGACAATAAAAATTTTGAAGAATTACCATGTAAAATAAATAAGTACAAACGAAATCTCAATGCAGACAATATTAATAAAATAATTGACAGCCTTGCTGAAAGCGATTGGGCATATAACAGCGTTGATGTTAATTTAATTTTAAATCTTTTTGAAAATACAGTGTTACGCACTCTCAATACTATTGCCCCTCTTATAAAAATTAAACCTAAGCAGGTAACAAATCCTTGGTTTAGCAATGAATGTAAAAGTATTCAACGTGACAGAGATAAGGCATATAAATTATTCCGAACATCAAAAAATATAAATGACTGGAAGACGTATAAAGCGCTGCGTAATAAACTTGGTGTGGCAATAAAAAATGTGAAAAAAGAGTACTTTGAAAAAACGATTGACAATAATAAAAACAATCCTAAGCAAATGTGGATTACTCTAAAAAAATTATTAGGTGATAATAAAGTAATATTAGATGAAAAACAAATACATTTTGACAAACAATTTAAAAACGGAAATTCTATTGAAAATAATTTTAATCGCTACTTTATTCTTAGTTTGGACGCTCTTGCTGCGAGTATTACCAACACCAACACGGTGTGTACGGGAAATCAAAATAATAGAACAACTTCAGAATTATATATGTTTCAAAATCTAAACATTTGCGAACTTAAACATATTGTTTTTAATATAAAAAAATCTTCGGATGATATTAATGTATCTACTATACGAAAATTGTTTGGCGTTATCGGATATCCTCTCTTACATGTTATTACATCTTTAGAAAGTGGAACATTCCCTAATAAATTAAAACTACACACTGTAATCTCCATTCCAAAAGTAAATATACGGTACCCCCCACCCAAGAAAAGCGCCCTTCCGTGCTTTCCAAGAATACTTCGATACTCAGCATCACTCCGTTTCGCTAATACAATGAAATGCTATGAACCAGTTTTTTATCAAAAAAAAAAAAACCAAAAAAAAAATTTTTTTTTGTCGACGACCAAAGCTCAAAAGTTGATGTTGCCTTTATTTTCGGAGGACCTATCGTATGAAAACGATCCAAGACTTCAGGAAGGGGCCTGGCGACCGGAATCGTGTACACATACGAACATACATCCCCCGCACAGCACGTTTAGGCACCCCCCAATACGAGGGATTGATCTAGTGGGCTGGGATCTTCACCAAAAGATCCGCACCGCCGAGACGGAGATTTGATATAGTGGGTTCATTAGTCGGTTGGCTCGAATTTTAGAGATATTTGACTCAGAGTGGTTTTCGATATGAGGGAATTTCAATACTTCGTACACTTCGTGTCGAAGTAAAAGGAGCGCGAGATGCCTCAGAATTTAGAGGAATTAATTTACTTCCTACTATTGAAAAAATTCTAGAAAAGGCAGTTCTCGATCAAATAAGAGAATATTTTGATAATAATAATTTGCTGTATGAAACTCAGTCTGGTTTTCGGGCATATCATTCATGTGAAACAGCTATACAATTGATAATAAATAATTGGAAAAAGGATGTAAACGACAGTAAGTTAATTTTAGCTATCTTTGTAGATATTAAACGTGCATTTGAAACATTGGACAGGGCAATATTAATAGACAAATTGAAGTATTACGGATTAAAAGGTACAGTACTTACTTGGTTTACTAATTATCTAACAGATAGAAAGCAAGTTGTAAAATTTAACGATAAATTGTCTGATGAGTTACCAAATAACTACGGTGTTCCCAAGGAAGTATACTGGGGCCTTTCCTATTCCTTATATATATTAATGATATTTATAGCTGCCTTGATCCATCTATTGTTGTTAATTTATTTGCAGACGACACCTTATTGTCAATATCAGGAGACAGCTTTATAGGTATGGCTGATAAAATGAACAAAAACCTGAATAATTTAGTTAATTGGTTAAGTACTAACAAATTGAAATTAAACGCATCAAAAACAAAATATATGGTCATGGGCAACAGAGTACGGTTAAAATCATTGGAAAATAAAAACATCTCTATAAATGTTGATAATGAGGTAGTTCAAAGAGCAGATAAAGTTACATATCTCGGCGTTGTCATAGATAATAAATTAAAATTTTCGGAACACGCCATGTACATTTCTAAAAAGGTTGCAAAAAAGATTGGTTTTCTAATAAGAATTGGAAAATATTTATCGGTTTCAGCAAAAA
Organism: Agriotes lineatus; assembly: GCA_940337035.1. NCBI lineage: Eukaryota > Metazoa > Arthropoda > Insecta > Coleoptera > Elateridae > Agriotes > Agriotes lineatus. The sequence continues at coordinate 272,562 of CALNHX010000290.1, read as the reverse complement.
TTACAATCTACAAAACAATTGTTTTGCCCCATTTTTATTATTGTAGTACAGTCCTTTTTTTAGTCCCCAAGTCAATTATTCAACATTTACAAATATTACAGAATAGGGCGATGCGAGCGATATTGGGATGCAGTAAGTACACACCCATCCAAGTAATGTTAGAGACCTTGCAGTTCCAATCAATTAACTACATAATAAACATGAATGCAATGATCTTCATTTACAAAAATTGCCTAGTTACTTGTTAAATTTGCTTACAAAAAATAACGATGTTCATGCGTACAACACGAGAAATAATAATAGTTTACGTTCCAATAATGATTTTCAATCAATATTTAATAAAGGAATTCAAATGTTCAACGCTTTACCAAAAGAAGTAAAAGAAGCAACTAGTGTAAACAATTTCAAAATTAGATATAACAAATGGGCATCAAAGCAACAAGTAAATGTACCTGAATAAAAAAAAATTAATTTTCGTGTAATATTCAGTGATTTTCGTGTAATTTTATATCTAGTTTCTTTACATATGTATTTTAGTTATTAAACATTGGCATTTGTGTTGTACCTTATATTAGAATATGATCACTTTTAATTTAATATGTATGGATATTATTATTGTACTGAAATAGCAAAAGCTAAATAAAGAGCCATTATTATTATTATTAAAAAAGATCGGCACAAGCAAAAATTACAGTTACAACAGACTAAGAATTTGTGAAAAGCATTTCGACAATGATCAGTGGGAGGTTAAAGAAAATGGAACTAAAATATTTAAAAAAACACAGCTATACCAACAATCATGTTGGATACAAATACAATTAATGAAGCTAACAAAATGTCACCTCAATGTGATTTTGATTACAAAAACGACAAATGAACTTGTTCAACCTGGGCATTAATGTTGGTAGTACAGGTAAAGGCATTTTTAACGTATGGTTACGTTGGTTCCTGTTTACGTAAATACATAATAGAAACTGTTAAAGCCCCCGTCAAAAACCTAATTTTGTGGTCTGATTCTTGTGGAGGCCAAAATAGAAGCATTAAGTTAGTCTTGATGCTCATTCACGTGTTGCAAAATCATACTTCCCTTGAATCAATTACATTGAATTTTCTACTCTCGGGGCACAGTTTCTTACCTAATGACTCACATTTCGGAGATATGGAGTGTGTTCTTAAAACACACCAAAGAGTATACACCGACAATGACTACATACAAATCATGAAATCTTGCTGACAAAAGAACAAGTTTCTTGTAAACCGTATGACGCCAGAGGATATGGTTTCAGTCAAACTCATGGAAAAAGCGATAACAAATCGCAAATGCGACTCAAATAAAAGTAACATCAGCTGGCTGAAGACACACGTAATTACAATGAAAAAAGAAAATCCTACAATTTTATACATGAAGAACCATGTAACGAACACCACATTTTCAGAGGTAAATATTGAAAAGGCAGGTAAGGGGCGAAAACCAGTCTTAAAACAAATTGAACTACCTGTTTTGTGGCCAGATGGTAGACCATTGTTTGTGGAAAAAATTAAAGACCTTAGAGATATTCAGAAATTAATTTCACAAGATGCAAAACCATTTTATAATTTTTTTAAAAATATGGACGGTGAAAATTTTGAAGAAGATGTAGAAGGACACTTGGTCAGAATCCAGACTTTGAAATTGATGAAGATCAGTTATTATTGGACGACCTCGCTGTTAAAAACTAAGTAACAATTTATTTTTAAGTTTTCGTTACATTTTGGATAGAGTTGATTGATTTTATTGCATAATAGTACACCTGTATTAACATATTTTGCAACAACCGTGTAACCGGTTAAATTTTGTTTTTTTGTCAAAAATTCAACACGGAATACCAATACTCTATCGACGAAACGATGATCCCGTATAAAGGAACTTACGCTGGAAATCTTCGGCAATACATAAAAAATAAACCTCATAAATGGGGTTTTAAGTTTTTTGTTAGGGCTGGAGTCTCGGGGATAATAGCTGATTTTATTCCATATCAGGATGCACATACTTTTGATGAGTTGAAAGGCAGTTCTAATGAACTAACCGATGAAGAAAGAACTTTTGGGTTCGGCGCTGGAATTGTAATAGGCCTGTGCAAACCACTACACGTACCACAAAATTCAGTAGTCTACTTCGACAATTATTTCAGTGGTTTAGTTCTGCTCACATATCTAAAAAATACTTTTGGTATCCTCAGTTTGGGTACATTCAGATCAAATAGGATTGATGGATGTCCCTTAGACTCTGATACAGTATTAGCGAAATAACCAAGAGGGCCGTATGTATATAAATGTGATCAAACGACTGGACTGGTAGTGGTAAAATGGTTGGATAACAAATGCGTTTTGTTAGGAAGTACTTTCTGTGGTATTGAACCAGTATCTTCCCTGAAAAGATATTCCAAAACTGAAAAAAAGAGGGTTGATGTCCCATGTCCGGCAATTATCCAACAATACAACAAGCATATGGGGGGAGTGGACAAAGCCAATTCTCTTTTGGGATTGTACAGGAGTCGAGGAAGATCCAAACGATGATACTTCCCTATTTTCACTTATTTATTGGACATGTGCGTAGTCAATGCCTGGTTGTTGTATAAAAAGGACTGTGCAGCTTTGCATGAAAATCCAATTCCATTGAAAACCTTTAGAATGGAACTGGCAGCGTCGCTACGAAAAACTGGAAAGTGTAACAAACGAGGAACACCTTCAAAAGAAATATTCCAACGATACGGGTTCCTGTCAAAAGAAGACCTGACGAGTCTAGTACAAAAGATACAGTTGGTCACTGGCCAATACATGCGGAAAAGGGTAGGTGTCGTCATTGCTCAAAAGGCTTTACTACAATTATGTGCCAAAAGTGTGAATGTCGACTATGTTTGACTGCAAAAAAGAATTGTTTTTATAATTTTCACGTTTGACTTTTGTAATGAAAACTATTTCTACGTTGTGCCATATTGCTAAAGAATGTTATATTTCAGTTTGAGTTATTTATTATTGTAACTTTGGAAAATAAAATATATTTTGAATAGACACATTTTCCATTTAGTGCATGGTACAATTCTATGTCATAAACGTTCAGTGTTGCTTTTTGGCAACAGTCTAGTATTACCGCTATGGGTCAATGTTGCTATTTAGTTACATTATCAAACTTACATTTCTAATGCAATATTATCCATTCACAAAACTCATGAACTGTCAATGTCAATTTTTTTAAATATTTGTTGAGTGTACCTGGAAATTAGTTTTTTTGGGAATGTACTTTGGATCTAGTGATTTCTAGTAATATTTAAACTTAAGGTTATGTTACATGTGTCAAAAGTCAAAACTAATTTCTTCTAATTTTTCCTTGTGATAATCAACTATAGCAGTTTTTCCCTTTCCAATAATATAACCCTCTATCATTTCTGTTCATTTCAATTGAAGTATATGCACAAAAATAAAGGAATTTGGGAGACTATTCAATTCACCTGTCATCTGTCAAAAAGTGACCAATGAAAATCCAGAATTCTGACGTTTCTTGACCAATCAAAAAAATATCAGCGGATATATCTTCCTAGAAGGTATTCAAGTGACTATTTTAAACAAATGTGATTTTGATTAGAAAAAGTCAATATTAGTGTTCTGTTACTATATTGCGTAGTTTGTTGCTAGATTTACTGAAAACTAATTTGAAAAAGTAGTTTGGTTCATTAAATAGTCCCTCGAATACCATTCTTAGTCAAAGTTAAGTAGATTATTTTTGCGGTGGTTTCACTACTCATGCCCATTGCGCTTGGGATTAGGACTCGTGCTAGCGCACTCGTCCTAATCGTACCAAAGCGCAATGGACATTCGTGACACCACCGCAAAAATAGTCGACATAACTTTGACTACTCATGGTATTATAAGTGACTATTTTACAAGAAAGTGTGACATAAGTCACGTTTTTAAATTTCAAACATTTCATTGATGCCAAAATCAGCAAGCAGAAGTTCCATAACAGAATTTAAACAAGGTACCAACTTAACAGCGTTTTGACAGTTCACGAGTTTTGTGAATGGATAGTATGTACATTTCTGGTTGATTTATAAACATTGTAGGGCCCTAAATGCACTGTAATAGATATTTATGCATTAAGGGAGATATGAATATGTTTTTTCCCTGAGGTTGACATGTGTTACAGACCGAGGGTAACCGAAGGTAAAGAACATGAATATCTCCCGTGGTGCATACAATATTTTTTGTAATACCTACTTGTTAAATATTTCATTAAGGACTGTTTACTACTGCGTAAGCAACCTCTTTACGGCCCGCCCGTAAAAAGTGTCCGTAAAGACCACGGCCTGCTAAACTGTGTGCCAAACGTCAAAGTGACGTTTGTCACACAAATCCAGCAGCAAGCTAGCTTTCAACTCCACATAGAAGAAGGCGCAAAAAACTGCTATAACTCCTGAACATACGCTAAAATAACTTGCTCATTCAGAATCTTAACGTCTTTAGGAATATCTTCATCATTTTCTACAGATGTCATAAGTTACGAGCTGGGTACAACTTAAAACTGCTTACAACCATACACGAAATTGGAAATAACTGACATTTATAAACAACAGTTGCAACGTTCTACGCACTCTCAATCATTCTAAAATGTCATTACACAAACCTAGCGTTTGGATGAAAATAAATTAGAAAAATATAGATATGACCTAATTGTATGTAGGTTTTACAAAAACTATTGTACAATACACGTCCGTTAGGGCCTTTACTGCCTCGCCAGTATTATTCGACTCGCTCTTCGAGCTCGTCTCACAAATTCTCTGGCTCGGCAGTAAAGGCTATCCTAACGGACTTCTACTGTAAAATACTATTATCTAGTAGCATATTCGTAAAAATAGTATGAAATTTCAAAATGTCGTAATGACATTTAAAATTAGAATATGTAAGTAACATCAACGATTGCTTCATTGTATGGTTGCTAAGACGTTAATTGTAGTTGCATTGTTACCATGAGTTTAAGGGAGAAATAATTTGACAAGTCCCTTGGGAGTTATGAGTAGCCTTTCATATTTTGTTTCTATGACGAAAATGTACAATATCATGTTGCTAGTAGATAAATGAATTATCAGATTTTTTAATCAAGGGTTTATTAGGGTGACCCGTACTGGTTTAACCCTGTAAGGATATAGTGACCATATGGTTACACTGACTTTAAGCTCCTCTATTTTCAAAATCTGAATTTCTAGCCTCTTTTAGGCAACGTTACCGTATGGTCACAACCTTATTAAACGTTTTAACATATAGCGACATCTACAAACGCATTTATGAAACTTGCAATTTTCAATAATGGCCGCGTAGTTACAGCTGTTATTATATGTGCCGTGCAACTTTGAGATTGACTTACAATTTCGGTGAGTAAAAACTGTATTTTATGAAAATTGCATACGATACGTCCTTATTTATGAGTGAATTGTTGATTATTTCATATTTCTGAAGTTGGTTCTGGAACCAGTTTTTGATTATTTTCTGTTGAATTTATATGTAACCATATGGTTACAATGCCACTTAGGGTGACTGCTTTTTTCAGATTCAACATGGAACCTAATTGCATAACTACACAATGTTTTTATGGGAAAAAAACGAGACCAAAGTTTTATGAAATACGGGTACCGCCTGCCAACATAAATAATTCAGATTTATCTGATTACACCGATAGTGACACAGAAGATAATGACAAAGATTTTAGGAATAACAAAATTTTGGCTTTACAAACGGATTCCGAACTTAGTTACTCAGAAAATGAACAAGAAGACAATGAGGTAGTTGTATCGGCAACAGACAATGAATACGAGGCATCAGAATGTTCATTAGAAAATGAAGAACCTCAGCTACCACCTACAGCAAAAGGTAAACGCAAAATGCCTGGAAATACAAGAACTATCAAAAAACAAAAAGTGAATTACAACTGGACAAAGGATGATCTTTCGAATAAAGAAGACAGGGAAGAATACGAACCAGTGACAAATGAAGAGGTATTGTCACCATTAGAATATTTTATTAAATTTTTCTCCTTTGACGTTATTTCTAACATGGTCGACCAAACAAACCTATACAGCACACAGGTAACTGGCAGTAGTGTAAATACAAACAGAGAGGAAATGACTGACTTCTTGTCGATTTTACTCGCTATGGGTATAATAGTCTTGCCTGCAATTGAAGATTACTGGTCATCATATAGTAGGATTGATCAAGTAGCAAATTTGATGTCATCGAAACGCTTCAAGAAATTGAGACGTTATGTACATTTTAATGATAATAGTTTAGCCACTGAAAACACTAAAGATAGGTATTTCAAAATTGCTCCGCTTATAAAAAAAATTCGAGAAAATTGCATTGCACAAGATTGTGATAATAAATTTTCTGTGGATGAGACAATGGTGGCTTATAAAGGAACTAGAGCTGGCAATTTGCGGCAATACATTTCTAATAAACCCCACAAATGGGGGTACAAAATTTTTGTCAGAGCCGGTGTTTCAGGAATCATTTCCGATTTCATCCCGTATCAAGGTTCGGAAACATTTGATCAGTTGGAAGGTTCTAAAAATGAACTCACTGAAGTGGAGAGATCATTAGGTGTAGGGCCCAGTGTAGTCATAGCGTTGTGTAAAACGATTCATCATCCAAAACATTCAGTAGTATACTTTGATAACTACTTTTCAAGTCTCCAATTATTGACTTATTTACGAGAAGAAAGTAATATTCTCAGTTTGGGCACCTTTAGAGCCAACAGAATTGCTGGCTGTCCTATTGAGACAGATAAGGTTCTGCTAAAATCTGGAAGAGGCTCCTATGATTATAAATCAGATACACAAAAAGGTGTTCTAATCGTGAAATGGGCGGATAACAAATGTGTACTCTTAGGCAGTATTTATACTGGAGTTGAGCCATTGAAATCTGTGAAAAGGTTCAATAAAGAACAAAAACGGAAAGTTGACGTGTCTTGCCCTTCCATAATAATTGCTTACAATAAGCATATGGGGGGTGTGGATAAGGCAAATGCTTTGATGGGACTATATCGGAGCCCTAGCAGAGCTAGACGGTGGTACTTTCCTCTTTTCACTTACTTGCTAGATATCTCCGTTGTAAATGGGTGGTTGCTATATAGGAACGATTGCAACGGCCTAAATATGAAGCATATGCCTTTGAAGAAATTTAGAATGGAGGTAGCTAAATCTTTAGCACAAACTGGCAAACAATCTCGTTGTGGAAGACCTAGTTCTGAAAACCAGAAGCCACTTAAAAAAATTAAGCATCCTGTTGCACAAAGGCCTGACGACCTGTCACGAAGAGACGCCGTGGGACATTGGCCAATTTATTATTCCAAGGGAAGGTGCAGATATTGCAAAACAGGAACAAGTCGTCTGGGCTGCCATAAATGTAATGCTAGATTATGCATTACATCGGAAAAAAACTGTTTCGGAAAATTCCATGAAGCATTTTAAAATGTTATTAGTTCAGTTTTCAGTTTTTCCTGTATTATCTTATTTAGTTAATAAAAGTTACTTTCATTTCAATTTGTTATTTCGTATTTTTACCCATCCAATACCGACTCAAAAAAACATGTCACAAACGAGCGATGTAACCATATGGTCACTTTATCAAAGTACACTTTCTAGTAATGGGAGCCGATTATAAACATGTGAAATGGCATTCCAATATTATTTAAATGCTTGGTACCAGTTATGATAATTTTCCTTCTATTGAAAATGACTGTGCCCCTTACAGGGTTAACATGTTTAGAAAATGGAATTGATACAATTAAACAGCATTATACACGTAAACAATCTAAAATTACAGATTATTTTGATTAATTTTCTTTTACATACTTTTATAAGTAACCAATTCCTCTTATATTCTATGTATGTATGTGTATTTCAGTTTAATAAATTTGTATGTACCCATTTGATTTTTTCAAGATTTATTTTTCTACGATGTTTTATAACGAAAATCGTTTATAGCGAGTAAAACTTTGATCCCCTAAGTTCTCGCTATAGCGGGGTTCAACTGTATGCTACCCTTCACTTTAGATAAAGTGGCGTAGGGGGCAAAAAGGGGTGTCAATCGACAGCATTTGCGGAGCTGAGTCGAATGACACCAATTTCAACTTTAGGAAACGTCGGGGAGCAAAGTTACGCCACTTTCAATTTTTCATGTTAAGTTTATGGGAAAAGGAATTTACAAGGAAATATGCAGAAAACACCCCTCATTCATGCTCATGCGCAGTAAATCTATACCGCGACGAAACTCCCGGCCATGCGCAGTAAGTTCATACCGCGACGAAATTGGGGGCCATTGTACAAAAGCAAAGTGATCACCAAGCAAACACACAGTTGTTGGTTAGTTTTCATTGAAAGCGTTTGACAATTTTCTTTTGTTTCCAATATGATTAATTTTGTATGTGTCTGGAATAGCAGAAGATTTCCCATGACGGCAGACGGTGTTAGTTGGGCTGTCAGCCAAGGATTGCTACCATCTGTGCCCCCAGATTGCCCTGTCCACCGCCAGGCAACAAAGCTGTACACGACTGGAGTACATTGTGGTGGTCGTTTCCAGTGTAAAAAGTCAGGCTAGGTTAGGTTAGGTTAGGTTAGGTTTGGTTAGGTGCAAATTCGGTGATTTAAAATCCATCTCCCATAGACTTAACATGAAAAATTGAAAGTGGCGTAACTTTGCCCCCGGGCATTTCCTAAAGTTGAAACCGGTATAATTCGACTCAGCTCGGCAAATGCTGTCGATTGACACCCCTTTTTGCCCCCTACGACACTTTATCTAAAGTGAAGGGCCGCCCAACTGTATTAAAGAACAAACTACAAATATAATTAAGGAAGTTCCTGTTTGCAAAAGGGCTTTTATCAGCCTACATGGCATTACTGCCGGTAGATTAAGAAGATTGCAGTCAAGTCAACCGACAAAAGAGGAAGACCAAAGGCAATACCACATGTTATGCAGTATCTTATTCAAGAGCACATTAAATCCTTCAAACCTCGACAGTCACATTATTCCATTAGAGAAAACCCTCACCGTTATTATTTACCCAAAACCCTATCCGTTAGGAAAATGCATAGTCTATTTGTTGAAGAACACAAAATTCAAGTATCGTATAAAGTTAATTGGTCCATCTTTACATCAGAGTTTAACCTGAAATTTACGATAGCCTTATTCAAAAGTTAGCTGCTGCTGATAGTGATGATGCTAAACGTCCATACCAAATAGTACGAAAAGCAGAAGCTTTTTACCAACTGAAACGAAAATGGAAGCAAAAGCAAAGTTAGGAGGAGCAATTGTAATATGCAGAACCTGCTGCTGCCACACGTAAGAGATAACTTAGCCTTTAGAGCACGCCAACTATGGTATTATGTGTTTGGCATACACGACTTTGCCACAGATTGTGCTTCAATGTATGTTTATGACAAAAGCATAAAAAAGGGAAAAACCATGTAACATCTTTGCTGTTCCACTACCTTACAAAAAGAATGGATTTTACATCACGTAAGCTGGTATTATTTAGTGACGGTTGCCCAGGCCAAAGTAAAAACTATGTAATGGTGCATTTTCTCTACGTGTTAGTTCACTGTTTAAAGTTATTTGACCAGATAACATTTTTCCCATTAGAGGGCATTCATTTTTGCCTAACGATCAAGACTTCTCCGTTATATCAAAGAAAAAACAGATCGAAACTGCAGAAACCCCAGAGGATTGGGATGGTATTATTGCCAACTGTCGCCAGAAACCTTCACCATTCAAAGTGGCAAAAGTAAATCAGAAAGACTTATGATTTTAAGAAAATCACAGATCAGTTTTTCCTAAAAAGTCCACGTCCAGCAGTTCAACTTAAGTTCTTGCGTATATATCGTAATACATCTCAAAACCATTTTTTAAATATTAGGGATACTTATTCCGGCCCATGGGGGCAATCAATAATTAGGAGCAAAAAACGACTGTGAAACGAACTTAATTCATCGGCGTTGTACGATAAGCCTATACCTATAAATCCTGCAAAACTGGCAAATCTAAAACTTCTTTGCGGTGTACTGAAAAAAAAAGAAAACTGCATTTTACAACTCTCTCCAGGCAAGTTCCAACACACCAAAATCAGATGTGGACGAAGAAGATAACAGCAGTGGCTGTGAAGACTGAATATAAATAAATATTTTTTTACTGTATTCATTAATTCCGTTGTTAAATATTTTCAATAAAATCAATACTATTGAATTTTGTGTAGTTTTTTTTTAAATAGTTAACCAAATTCTTCCAAAAATAACGCTTGATAAACACAATATCCAAAATTTTGGAAAAATAAAAAGAAAGTAGGAGAATGTAATACAGTCAAAGTGTGTATTCTTTGTAAAGCTCCTTCATAAAAATATACCAATGTTCTGAAAATTACATTAACGAAGTAAAACAGTTTTTTCATTCCCCTGTAAAATCACAATTATTGACTAATGTAGTTTTATAATAAACCCTTCAATTGTGGACCACAATTACTTTCACATTCATAGAAATGAAAAATTTTCTTTCCTTGCAAAAAGTGTTTTTTTGTCTGAGATAGGTATGTCAAAGAAAGAATTTTATGTATAAAATTCATAGGAACTTACAAAGGTTTCAAAAATTTTTTAAAATGGTAAAAAATGAACGGGAGCAACTCAAAATTTTGCAGAATGTGTATAATGAAGGTAGATTTGATTTTCTTAATAATGAATTAAATAGTGTTACAAAAATTTTCCGTAACAGTCAATTGAGAAATGTAAAACGAAACACATATCGATACCCCAGTTCTATACCATAACAAGTCAGAAAATGGCAATTTTGAGTTACACCCAATATTGTCAATTATGGAACGTGTATTTTAGAAATGCAATACTGAAACGACTCAAACTTAAGTCTTCAGTTCATAGATGGCACTATTATGGGATTGTAACTAGAGTTCCTATATATAAAGAGTTGGGACATTGGATCCACAAATCAAGGATCACATGATTCAGCAATAATATATTTCATTTTTTTATATTTGAAAGATGTAAGACAAACAAAATGACATTAATTGACATGTCAAATCAAAGAATTCATTCTTTTAGAAATCTGAGGCAACGTGCAAGAAAAATAATATTTATGTGGAATTATTAAAACTTGAAAAATTTGCCGGCTAAATTTAGTTACTTTTTTAGTCCTAGTGTGTTTTCAGGTTATGGTAAAAAGTATTTCTGATGACTTAAGTGAACTGCGGTTAGAAATAAACAGGTATTGAAATCTTGTGCTGTGAAAAACCTTTGCTTATAATCTTAGGTGTGGGGTAGGATGTTTAGTGGCAGCTGTAAATCTGGTATGAATACGAATGTAATGCTCAACAATTAATGTTAGAGAATTTGAGGCGACGTAATTCAACTTCTCTAGAGGAAAATTGTCTTTTTGTACTGATTAACACACTGGCCTGAATAATCTGCCGTTTGATTAGTTCGTTTTCTTCTATTTCAGAATTTTCACATTTATTTAAATCTGGTTACCAAAAATTGAATAATGTTTAAATAGCACTATATTGCAGTCTCGTTTTTCCACGTTTAATCAACCACTGATCATCCGCAGAATGTTTATTACATAAACGGTGGCAGTGGCAAAAGTCCGATAAAACATATCATAATAGACCACTGCCAAAAAATGACATTCAGAGAATAAACGGCTAGTTGACTTAAAATCCTTAATTTTGCTTTTCTTTACCCAGATACGCTTTATTTTCTCATTCCTCATTCCTAAAATATGCAAATAATATCCCAGATCTGTTTGATTTTTACAATTAATCGCTGAACCACCAGTCATTGCACAATAGTTTTCAAATTCAAAATATTTGTTAAGTATTTGTCACAACTGTCAGAAAATGTGATTCTAATTTGTAATGGTTGCCAAACTGTTGTCCATAGGTATGCATGATTTGCATAAAATTTAAATTCAACAAAAATCAGGTACTCCATGATTTGTGGATCCAAAATGAGTCGCCTACATGTCCCAACTCTTTATATATAGGGACTCTAATTGTAACTAGTGTACCTGTATAATACTTTAGTAAGAGTAGAGCAAACAGCGAAAAATTTTGGATCATTTTTTCATGGCTACCAAGATTTAATGATACAATGAAAAATAAGGTTGGTAAAACTGACACGCGAGTTGTCAGTTTCATCAAATTCAAGGTTAGCAAGTTAGGTTTTGTGTCAGTCTGTGTCAAAACTGACGCAAAATCTAACCTGCTAACATCGAATTTGATTAAAATGACAACTCGCGTGTCAGTTTTACCAACCTTATTTTTCAATGTATCATTAAATCTTGGTAGCCATGAAAAAATGATCCAAAATTTTTCGCTGTTTGCTCTACTCTTACTAAAGTATTATACAGGTACACTAATTGTAACTAGAGTCCCTGTATATACAGGGACTCTAATTGTAACTAGAGTCCCTGTATATAGGTTACTCTATATACAGGATCTCTAATTGTAACTAAGGTCACTAAATCACGTTAGCTTCGCTAACACAGGTAGGGAAACTCCGTGTTCTTTATGTCAAACCAAACTCGGTTTTTCAGTGACATACAAAATCAGTTTTTATTACGGCTGAAAACGACCATCTGTCTACTTCTAACTTAATGAAAGTATTCTGACCTCACATTCCGAAAGATAAATTAATAATAAAAACTGTTATTTATGCACTTACTAATAGCGCTTATGATAAATTTGACATTGCCAAACTCGTTTTAAAATGGATGAAAATAAAATCAAAAATATCATTGAAAACACTTTATCTCAACTATTAAATCCCCTTAAACAAGGTTTGGAGAAAGAAATGCAAGAGCTGCAAAAATCAGTGCAACATATGTCGGATTCCTATGATGAGCAAAAAGTTGTTTTTGAAAAAGCCTTGGCAGAGATAAAATCACTTAGGCAGGAAAATACCATCTTAAAGCATAAAGTGCACCTGCTTGAGACTAAATTTGAGGAATTAGAGCAAAAGGGAAAGGCTAATAATATTGTGGTTGTAGGAATTCCCAAACAAAATAACCCAGATACGAAAGGAATAATTTGTAATATATTGAAAAAAATGGACATACCAGACTATGGAAATGATATCAAGGAGAGCTATAGACTAAGTAAACAAGAGGATGCGCCCATTTTAGTAAAATTCAATAGCTATGAAGTAAAAAAAGCAATTTTAAATAAAATTAAAGAATTAAAGGGAATTACAGTGCAAAAAAGTGGCTTGCAAGGAAATGACAGGAAGATTTACTTTAATGAGGATCTCACAACATGGAAACGCCTGCTTCTTAAAAAGGCTAGGGAGGTGAAAAATGAAAACAATTACAAAGCTGTGTACTGCGTAAACGGTAAAATTTTCTTAAGAAAAAATGATCACGAACCACCCAAGAAAATAGTATCTGAAGAAGACCTGCAATAATTATACGCTGCAAAATGTGTATGTATAATAAATTAAGCCAAAACATTCACTGATCTCAACAATATCATAGATGAATATAAGAATTCTAGTGCTACTGTAAGTGATGACTTATCGAAATTAACATATTTCGATAATCCGTTATGTGATCTTAATGTTATTCAGTTTAATATAAGAAGCATTTACAAGAATTTTGATAATCTACTAGTCTTCTTAGGGCCGGTCTTTCAATGTCTTGATAAAGTCTCAGTTAGCTATCCGTTGGAATAAGTTATCTGCCAGATAAATTTGTCAAATAACTCTTGACCGTCTTTCCAAGCGCTTCATTCCGTTAGTTGGTTAACCGACAGTTTGAAACATTTTAGGTACCTCTACATTGCCGTGTTAGTGCGAGCGCCCACCAAACTCACATGACATCTGACATGACGCGTGATCTGGCAAATGACTTGCATCTGACATGCATTTTTGCGTTATACAAATATAAACATATGGACCAGCGCCCACTGAAGTGATAAGACATTGTTATGACTTATAACACGTGGCGTGATTGTCAGCTTATACAAATATAAACATATGGACCAGCGCCCACTGAAGTGATAAGACATTGTTATGACTTATAACACGTGGCGTGATTGTCAGCAAAGTGCAGCATGCTCCACTTTTTGTCACGCGTTATATGTTTCCTGGTGCCTGTTGCGACGAATCAATCTGTATTTAATAAAAAATATTATTTTAAAAGTTTTGTATAGTACTCAAAACGGCAAAATGAAAGACGATCCAGATTTTAATATAAATTTTGTTGCTTTAATTGAAAAATACCCGTGCTTATACGATTACACAAGTTCGGATTACAGTAGGAGAAATATACAAGATAAAGCATGGGAAACCATCGCAAAAGAATTAACAGAATCAGGTAACTGGATACAATTTTTCTTTTAATAAAACGATTAATGTTAGTCCATTTTAAAGTTTAGTAATAAAGTTTATACAATATTTTCACATACATACACACTGTTTTTAAATACCTATAATAATTATTATACGCAATATTTATCCTGATATGGTGCAAAAAAAATTGCATAGTTGATTTCTAAGGTCAAGAGCAGTATTTGTAGGTCTTTGACGGTTGCTGTGTCGTGAATTTGATGATCCTTCTTCAGTTCTTTTCTCAGCACAGAGTTGCACTGTAGGACTGGAAAAAGTTCCATCGTGAATCCGTATAAAATTATGTAGTACGAAAACCGCTTGAATGATGCTGTCAATTCTATCAATATTGCAACATATTGGCGTTTCCAACAGTCTAAACTTGGAAGTCAACATGCCAAAAGCACATTCTACAGATCGTCGTTCTCTAGATATTCTGTAATTAAATATTCTTCTTTCATTTGTTAATTGTCTGCGAGAGTATGGCTTCATTATATTATTGTGAAGTGGAAAAGCTTCGTCGGCTGCAAAATAAAAGGGAAACTCTTTATCTTCTCCTGGCAACGCTGCTGGTTCTGGAAGATCTAGTTGATGACTAAATAATGCTTTTCCAAATGAACTTTCTTTTAGCACCCTTCCATCACTATTTCGACCATATTCGCCAACATTTATACTTGAAAAAATTCCATCTGCATCCGCAACTGCTAATAACACTATCGAGAAATATCCTTTGTAATTATAGAACGCCGATCCACTCTTTGGAGGAGCTTTCATTCTGATATGCTTTCCGTGTACACTTCCCACGCAATTGGGAAGATTCCACAATTTCCAGTAACGATCAGCTGCTTGCAACCAACTTTCCTTTGTTGGCATTGGCATATAGTCAATTTTTAAAGTTTCCCAAATTGCTACTGCTGTATCCACCACTACTCTTCGAATAGTAGTATGCCCTCGCAGGAAATAAAATGAGAGTGCTTTGAATGACGATCCCGTAGCAAAATATCTGTAATTAAATGTTAAGAAAATAACTTTGCAAAACCATTATTAATAAAATTTTGTGCTTTTTTTAAGCACAAGATTGTAAAGAACGGTGGAGAAATTTAAGAGGATGCTATACTCGACACTTAAAAGCGCCGACTGGGCGTTCTGGCTCGGGAAGTAGGGTAAAGAAACCATACTATCTCGCAGAATACCTGCATTTCTTACCACCTTTTACCAAATCTCGGAAATCACAAGGAAATATTTCAACTCCAATGTCCACCGTCCTTTCGCCTGAAGAAACACAGGAAGAAGAATATGATGATGATGACAATGTTAATGAAAATGAACTAGACAATAGCCAAAGAAGAAGCGAAGCAGGAGATAATCAAAGACATAATGAACCAGAAGCTAGCCAAACCGGAGAGGAACCACATGAGAATTTTGAATCGAATAGTTTTGCAGCACCTGCACCCAAGAAAATGAAAAGGACCTCCAAAATCTGTAGTAGTACATCTATTGCAGAGGTTAATAAAACAGCACTAGAATACTTTAGATCAAAAAGAGCATCTAGCGAGAAAGGAAATGCAGATGATCCAGATTTATCTTTTCTGAGAAGCGTTCTTCCAGATATGAAGGAGATGGATAGCAACCAAAAGAGACAGTTTAAAGTGGGAATTTTAAATTTGGCCAACCAAATTTTGGGCGATAAACCACCCGCCTCTCCAGCATCGTCTTCTTCATCAACCTCATCGGCGACTATTCGGACTTATAACTACCACCAATCACCACAACCTTTTGGTTATATGAGAGGATCAGAATACTCTGCGATTGACTCTTCATCAAACACAAATGCATTTAATACTGACACCATAAACATAAGAGAGTTTTTAGAATTTAATCAAGACAAATGATTACTTATTATGAATGGAATATGTAATTATATTATAAAGATATTTTAAGTTCCATTTTTGTATTTAATACATACGCATTTTTATTTATTTAAAAGTTTGTAACAAATAAATAAAAGTTATCACTTACCTTAATGTTATTAATAGACGTTCCTCCGGTGTTACAGATGCTCTAAAGTTTGTATCCTGTTTTAAAATTGCAGGTTCAATTTTTTTTAGTAATAAATCAAATGTTTCTGCGCTTCCTGTAAAATGACTGAAATCTCTCTGAATACATATTTAACTCTTTGAAAACATTGAATGCACCATGCTGTTCCACATTTTCACGCCAATAAGGGTGCACCCAATAGCGTCGTTTACCGCGAACATAACTATCATTAATGTTAATTAAGTGCAATAACGCTAAAGCATCTTCATCTTCATCAGATACAGACATTACAACTACTACCTAGGAACCGCTATTCGTAAATCAGTGCAGTTGGCGTTAAGTCATATGTGCGCCATGTCATTGCGATGTGTCTGTCATGTTATAGCCAGATCACGTGTCATGTCATTTCGGTGGGCGCCTTTACTTAGGCTGCGGTTATAGTAGATGCGTATTCGGACGAATAATAATTCTGACGAATCCGTCAGAACAATCAAACAATGGAAATGTTATCAGCGTGGTTATAGTGCAGGTGCACTGTTCGTGAGATAACGCACGAATTCGTCACAACAAGTTGGTCGTTCAAACGAGTTTGATTTTATATACGAATTCGTGCGAATTATTAGGTGGTTTATTATTAAAAATGGATATAGAAAAATTAATTACCCTTGTATTTGAAAATAAATGTTTATGGGACATGAAAGACAAAACTTATCACAACAGAGACGTATCTCGTAGAAAGTGGGAAAAAATCAGCCAAGAATTGGAAGCTAATGGTAAGTACCTATAATTTATTCAATCACTTATACAAAATAGAAATTAATATTAATGTCGAATATAATATGTACATTGTATGTCGCTACTTAAAAATATTATATTGCAATTGTATCTCACCGGCAGGACTGACAAAATAATTTTTAAAGGTTTCTCGCACTTCCCTCGCTGGTTGTCCATAATGATTATATCGTCTGGTAACAGGCACTGTATTATCTTTAGTATTATTATGTTCAAGTGATGTCGGAATACCTTCTTTATCAATAAGAATGTTATGTAGTAGACACACACACTTTACTAGTATATCGACGTTTTCTGGATTAATTTGTAATTCAGTTTTTAAACATCTCCACTTAGCAACCAAGATTCCAAATGCGCATTCAATACAACGTCGTGCTCTGGAAAGTCTGTAGTTAAAAACCAGCTCCTCGTCTGTACAATTATGTCGAGAATATGGTTTTAATAAATACGATTTTAATGGATATGCATCATCCCCTAGCAAGACAAATGGAACTAATATATCTGTTGATGGAATATAATTATCATTTGGCATATTGAAAGTGCGTGTTTCCAGACATTTGTAAACATTTGACACTGAAAATATTCCTCCGTCACTTTGCTTGCCATAAGCACCAACATCGATAGTAATGAATTTATACTTTGCGTCAGCTATACCTTGCAATACAATCGAAAAGTATTGCTTATAATTGTAATATGCCGTTCCCGAATTCTCTGGGCATTTAATTCGAATATGTTTTCCGTCTATACACCCAACACAATTAGGAAAATTCCACTTGCTAAAGAAATCCGTTGCAATCGCTTGTAACTGATCTGTAGACGATGGAGGCATGTGTTTGTCATGGAATACATTCCATATTACAAGACAAGTCTCGTAAACTATTTGTCGTATAGTAGTATGCGCAATTCTATATGAAAAACTAAGTGCTCGAAACGACATCCCAGTAGAAAGAAACCTGAAATAAAAATAATTTTGTGAGTTCTACTTCAGTTATCTATATTAACAAGTATTTAATTTTCATTTACAGTCGAAACTGTTAAAAATAAATGGAGAGGTTTGCGAGACACGTTTCGCAAAGAATTACACAAACTTCCAAAGAGAAAATCTGGCGATGGAGGAGGCCCTCTTAAAAGAACGTCATGGCCTTATTTTGCAAGTATGATGTTTTTAAGAGATCAATTTTTGCCCCGGAATTTACAGAGCAGTATTCCGGAGCCTCTTGAAAGTGACTCCAGCAGAGTAGACGTTACTGTAGAAGATTACGAAGATACGCCCGAACATGCAACAAATCCCGATTTGGAGGAATTAAATAATTCGGAAATAACCGAATCCGAACCACCGATACAGACAACATCCGAAAATGTTATGGCTCCTCCAGCTAAACGTACAAAAAAAAGAAACGTTCTTGAGAAGCTTTTAGACATCGAACAAACTAAGCTAGCCGAATATAAACGAAAAATAGATGTTTTGAATACAGGTAACAATGAAGAGGATGCTGATTATCATTTTCTCATGAGCTTGTTGCCAGCTCTCCGCAAGATTCCAGATGAGAGGAAAATGTTTGTGAGAACACGATTGCAACAAGTATTTTGTGACGAACAAACGTTTGGTCAGCATGCTTCCAATTCAGGACTACAACAGAAAACAAACTGCAGTACCCTGTCCTCAATCCCACAGCAGGTACTTTACACTAACCCTTCTTCAAGTAATTCAACACAACACACTTGGGAAAGTCTGTCTACCTCGCCTACGGATATAACAACTCCACCATCCCAGGATATCACCAATAGGACTACATATGACCTCACTAGTTTGACTTCGTATTTTTCTACACACGATCCTCGTAACTGACAATCTTATTTTACTGCATTTTCGTTTGTTTCTTTTATGCAATAAGTATGTAAAATTGAATACTTTGTAGTTAGCGTAATAAAGTTTGTACTTCAGTTTTTGATACTAAACATTAAAATACTTATAAACGATGTTCTTACCTTAATGTAAGCGCAAGTCTTTCTTCTGGCGAAATACATGTACGAAAATTTGATTGCTTATGGATTTTTGCTTCGATTCCATTAAGTATGTAGAAGAATGTTTCTGGTAACATTCTGAAATACTCTGAAAACTTATTTGGTTGGCTCAATAATTCCTGAAATAGCGTGTGATATTCCCCATTCGTTTCTCTTGAAGCAAACACCTTATTCGTGCATTCACTTCTTTCACTCAAAAGTAATATTTTTAGCAAAGGACTTTCCAGAAAGTAATCGTCAACATCCATTTTGTGACCTACAACTACTGATCCTTTGTCAGAATATGTATTCACTGTAACCACACATTTCGGAAGAACAATTCTGACGGATTCGTCAGAATTATTATTCGTCCGAATACGCATCTACTATAACCGCAGCCTTAGGCAGCTATCTTCAGGCGAGTATCGTAAGAGCGAGAAGTAGCTAAGGCAGATAGACTAGTTAGAAAGAGATGTACTTTATATTCGAATTTCGTAGTCTGCAAAGCGTTATTGAGGTTAAGCAGTCGGCACATGTATTTTTCCAGTTGTTATTACAGTTAAATTGCGTTTGTTATTTTGTTTATTGTTATTTGTTATTGTTTGTTTTGTGGTTATTGTTATTATTTGTTACGTGTTGCGTTGGAATGGCGGAAAAAAAAGTGAAACGTGAGCGGCACGCCAATTTTACCGAGGAGGAAACCAGGCTACTGGTAGATCTAGTTATAAAACATAAAGATGTTATTGAAAACAAGGTTTCTGACGCCTTCACTTCGAAGGAAAAGAATGAAGCATGGGAGACAGTGGCCTCGTGCTTTAATGCAAGAAGTTCTACACTGGTGCAACGGGACTCCTCAAATTTGAAGGCAAAGTACGAGGCCATCAAAAAATTATTAAAAAAAAAGGTGGCCAAGGAAAAGTGCGATATTTATATTACTGGCGGTGGCTCCACAGTCATTGTGTATTATAAAGACTGGGAGGAAAAATTGTTGGGAATTTTAAAATTATCGATATGCGGGTTACCGTCAGCTTACGATTGCGATGGTTTACCACAAGCCTCACCAGCCACTGTTTCCTTGCCATGTAAGTTGTGAACAAAATTGTGTATTTCTTGCTAATTCTAACAAACACTTATTACTTTGTAGTTTCATCAACCAAGCCTGCTGCTATTTCGCAACACGATTCGTATGCTGTTATTGCTTCGCCAGGTAAGATGTGAATAACACTTTGTGCATTCGTTGCAAATTTTAACAAACATTTAAATTGTAGTTTCATCAATGAAGCCTGCTGCAATTTCTTCCCCGCAACATGATTCGGATACTGTTATTGCTTCGCCAGGTAAGATGTGAATAACACTTTGTGCATTCGTTGCAAATTTTAACAAACATTTAAATTGTAGTTTCATCAACGAAGCCTGCTGCAATTTCTTCCCCGCAACACGATTTGGACCCTGAAATAAATCGAGATCTGGAAATGCAGGTCGTAATTGCAGGTGGTAGCAATACAAAAGAAAATTATTCCAACCAATCTGCATTAGCAAGTAGGTACGATAATTTTCATCAGTGCACTCATTTATAGCATGTTTGTTTATTAGCTAATTCCACCTCGAGGAAATGGGACACTTGGACGGCAGCCTCGCTGCGTACCAGGAAGTCGCTAGTCCTTCGGAAGCAGCCCCACCGAGAGCTATCAAAGAAGGACGTCCTCAATGGAAAATATGACAACCTGGCAGATGAGCGACAGAAATTAGTTGCAGTGCAGGTGGAGCTTGCTAAAAAAGAACTGGAGGTCTTGCTTGCCAGAGCAGCTCATGAGGAAGAGCTTAATGAACTTCACAAACGGCAAATTTTAAAAAAAATGGAGCATGATGAAGAAGAACATAAAATGAAAATGGAGCTTCTTAAGCTGCAGCTAAAGAAAAATGCATAGTTATATTTTTTATATTAATAAAAACATTTTGAGTAATTTGTAGATAATTTTTTTATTACTGCATATTTACAACAAATTGGCAACATATTGTACTAGCTGTCTTTGTGTGGTATTGTCATGGGCATTAGCAACAGCATGTGGATTATGTAATACATTAATATCGTCCAACTCCACTGGAACTTCATCAGGAGGCAACTCTTCATTTTCCATTCTTGCCAAATTGTGGAGTACTGCTGTAGCTACAATTATAGCCTGCGTCAATGGTATACGACAACGCATGCCTACAGATAAAATTGGGAACCGTCGTTTCCAAACACCAAATGCCCTTTCTATTACATTTCGGGTACGAATTTGAGCTTCATTAAATAAGTTTTCAGCTGGAGTTTGTGGATTAAGTAATGGTGTTATTAAATAGGTTCGAACAGGATAACCGCTGTCCCCTACTATTACACTATTGCCTAATTCTCCATTCTCGCAACGAGCTCGAAGACCTGAATGATCAAAAATATTGCTATCATGCGAGGCTCCAGGCCAACGGGCCACAATATCAATAAATTTTAGTTGTGCATCACACACAGCCTGCACATTCAGTGAAAAATAACCTTTACGGTTGCGGTAATTTTCTGCAAAATTTCCACCTATAATTAAAATACAGTTAGTTACTAATTTATGTAGGTACAAATATGTTCACTACCTGGTGATTGAATTCGAATGTGAGTACAGTCTATTGCTCCAATAGTGCGCGGAAAACGAGCTAATCTATAGAAATTTTCGATAATAATATTCCTTTCGGCTTCATTATTCGGAACTGCAATATACTGCGGCCGCAGGCTTGCAATTGCATTCGTTACTTTTGCTATTATCTTTCCTGCTGTAGCTTTACTTACACCAGCAAAGTCTGCTGCTACTATGTATAATGAACCACTTCCATAAAATCGTAACGTAAGAAGCAGTTGGGCCATCGGTGTAACACAATGATTTCTAA
The DNA here is from genome assembly GCA_940337035.1 of Agriotes lineatus. NCBI lineage: Eukaryota > Metazoa > Arthropoda > Insecta > Coleoptera > Elateridae > Agriotes > Agriotes lineatus. The sequence goes on along the minus strand of CALNHX010000290.1, from coordinate 250,408 downwards.
AAGAAAAGTAGAATGTAACCAGGGTTAAAATTAATATAAATTTAAAACTACCTGTTAGTACGGTGTAGCAAGTTATGCTCGATTTGTTGAAGCAGTCTTTCTACTGTACCTCTCCTTAAACAAAACCTTCGAAAAAAATCCAGATCGTCCCATATTTCGAAATGATCAGCACGTTCACCAACAGTATAAGGTCGGCGTTCTGGGTTTATCTGATTTATAATCTCTATTTCCTGCACTTTGAGGTTATGATTATGATACAATATTTTTAGACGATCGTGACAATTCGTAAATTATCGGCAGCACCATAACCAACGGATATCACGCTATCAGCCGCTTCAGGTAGCTGCTAAGTTTATCTTGCAGATAAGAGGGTTAACTGTTGGATAATATATAACTGACGATGGAAAGACTAAAAATATCATTATCTGTAAGATATATCTGAAAGTTGACTAACTGAGACTTTATCTGGACATTGAAAGACCGGCCCTTAGAGTCAACTGGTGAAAACTTTGATATAATTGTTTTATCAGAAACACATACTATCTATAACACCACAGACTTTAATATACCAGGTTACTGTGCTTTCTGGAATAATAGTATTATAAATAAGTTTGACGGATGCTTAGTTTATGTAAATGAAAAAATTGTTCTAGATTATTTAATTGTTGAAGTCAATTTTGTCAAATGTCTTCAAATTTCAATGTGTAAAAATGGAGTGTTAATTGATATACTTAGCCTCTACAGATCTCCTTCAACAAGTGTGGACACTTTTATAGACAATTTTAATGCAGTTTTAACATCAAGTGTAAATGACCCACAAAAAATTTACATTTTTGGTGGAGATATTAATATAAATATCTTGGATAACACTTCTGCATCCGTCAATGATTATTTGACATTACTTCACAGTCATGGGTTCTTCAGTGCTATTGACAGTGCAACGCGAAAAGTGGGTGATAGTGCTACATGTATTGACCATTTCTTTGTGAAATGTAAAACTAACGTATACAATAATATAAATGCTGTTATTTTAACTAGGGATTTTACAGACCATTATCCTGTTTTGTTAAACATGAAGCTTGACGTGAAGCCAGTAACTAAGAATAATAATAAAGTGGTTAGTAGAGTAAACTACAATCTTTTATCGCAAGCTTTATCGGAGACAAAGTGGGATGGTGTTCTAAATAATACAGATGTTAACACATGTACCGTAAGATGGGGCTACTTTGAACAGCGGGGTAGAGTCCCTGTATATAGTAAGATAAGAGTCGGGCAAACGCGGTTCAATTTTTGATTGGCTACGATCCACTGAGCATGCGCAGTAGCAATTTAAAATAAAAATTTGAACGATGGCTATGACAATGACAATTAAATGACGTACTGTTAAAAACTTGATTGTCAAACTATTAAGCAAGATGACAGGTTGTTGCGTATTTGGGTGTAAAAATCGCTGAGAGCAAGGGTTTATCTTAAAATCTCTCCCAAAAACTGCAACGCAAACTGAAATACCACCGATCGACGGTTCCAGAATATGCGAAGTAGGTACATTTTGATAAAATTCAATGGGAAAGGCTCCATTACTTTATTTATTCACAATGTAAGTTTCAACGTTTGTAATGTAAGTTTAAATAATCATCGTCCACTTCACGTATTAGACCACCGACCGGGCCTGTTCCAATTCAATATTCCAATCTCATTCTACGTTATTCGTCAAAAATTGATGCGCTCAAAAACTGCGATACAAGAATCGGCATTCAAACTGATCCAATATCCACTGAAGTGACACATTTCGGCATAGGTACCGTGAAAATTCGTAGCCAAAAGTAATTGGCTAGTTTTTCGCTCTTTGAGGATATTTTTGCTAAAGCTCCGAATATAACACACGTATGTATTGGAAACATTCCTCCAAAAGAAGATGTAAGAATCAGCATGGGTAAAAGAATTGCCATAAACGACGAGCAGTTTCATAGTAAAAGATGAGCTATTACAGGAATTAATCGAGGCACTAAAGAAAGTTAAACCGTTATATAAAAAACTGTAACTATTTGAATGTTTTACTTTTCATACAGCTGTATCATTGTTTATTTAATATGGAAATTAAAATTATAGAACTTGTCCTCTTCTCTTGTAATATAGTAATTATTATATTTGTATTATCCGCAACCTCTCTTTACCGAGCGGAGTAGAGGCTGGTGCTTTGTACGCTTTTCGCTTTAGCGCCTGAATTATTATTGAAATTATTGTCCAATTCGACAACGACAAGACAAGTTTTTAGAGGTTATATGGGGACTACATCACCAAAAAAGCGCTCGTAAATTACTCAATCCGATCCATATACCGCAAAATCAGCTGACCACCAATCGGTAAACGGTAGATACCTACCAGCGCAGTTTTCGTAAATGCTTTACATTTACCATTTATTGACAATGTCAAACTGACAAGTAATTAAATTCATAAAAGTGACATACTAAGGAAAACAACTCCGGCCTTGAACGCTATCATTTATTTTTGGAACACTAATGGCCGCTGACATTTATGTTTGCCCGACTCTTATATAACTATATACAGGGACTCTACAGCGGGGTAACTTTGAACAAAAAGTTCCATTTTGTTATTTCAATTTCCTATCTATCACAGATGTTGTTACTCTATGGTATTAGCCCTATCCGATAGGGGAATATATTTTTAACGGTTGGCGACACGCACGCATTGGCGCCGACGCTAATCCTAAATGTCATATGTCAGATTATAACCTTGAAATTTTTGTGTTTTTATAACAGTGGAATACTTTTGTTATTGCAGCGCAAAGCACAGCTGTAATCAGTGAAAAAACATTTTATTATTAACCCACATAATGTAAGTACCACATTAAACCACGTCTTGTAGTTTTGTTTAAATATTTTTTATTGTAATAACCTGCTCATTATAGTATAATTAGGGGTTACTTTGAACATGTTCAAAGTAACCTCTACACCTTATTTTTCTTTAGATAGAGTCTTATTCCTTATTGTTCTGTTACAGAATCATGACACGGGTCTACAAAAAGAAACTGGGTTGTCGGAATTATAAGAACTTTGACAATGAGACACTCGATAAGGCAATTGATGCAATAAAAACGAAGAAATTGACTTTGAGAGCAGCATCAAAAGAATTTAAAATATCACTAGGAACATTAAGCAATAAAATGAAGGGAAAGCATTTACAAAAATTTGGTCATCCCACAGCACTTACTGATGTAGAAGAATTATGTATCGTTAAATATGTACAAGTTATGGCCACATGGGGCTTTCCATTGGATCAACGTGACATACGCAAGTTTGTTATGTATTATTTGGAAAAGGTAGGAAAGACTGTCAGCATATTTAAAAACAACCTGCCTTCATCCGACTGGGTGTCCAGCTTTTTGAGCAGGCACAAAAATGAAATTTCTGTTCGGACATGTCAGAATATTAAAAACTCCAAAGCTTCTGTGTCTGTAAAGGTTATAAAAGAGTACTTTGACAATTTAAAAGAAAGTACGTTAGGAATACCTGCCACCCACATTTTTAATTTCGATGAAACAAATTTATCTGACAATCCTGGGACCAAAAAATGCATCTTTAAACGAGGAGTGAAATATCCAGAACGTATTCAAGACTTTTCTAAAAGTGCAATATCTATCATGTTTGCTGGCAGTGCATCAGGTGACATGCTACCAGCCTACGTAGTTTACAAAGCAGACAACTTGTGGAGTACCTGGTGTGAGAATGGTCCCCCGAAAACAAGATATGGAAGAACGAAGAGTGGATGGTTTGACTCCTGTGCATTTTCCGACTGGTTTGCGTCTGTTTTTGTGCCTGCGGCAAAGAAATTACCTGGCCCAAAGGCAATTATAGGGGATAATCTTTCAAGTCATTTTAATGATACAGTCATAAACCTTTGTGAAGAAAATGACATTAGATTTATTTGCTTACCCGCAAATACTACTCATCTGTGTCAGCCTCTGGACGTGGCGTTTTATGCGCCCTTAAAAAAATACTGGCGACAAATTTTAGATGAGTGGAAAATTAGTTTGAGAAGAAAGAGCAAAACTCTGTCAAAGGATGAATTTCCTGGGCTTTTAAGTAAATTATATAAGAAGCTGTATCCAGACGAAAATGAAATGTCTAACAATATGAGATCTGGATTTGAAAAATGTGGAATTTTTCCACATAATCCAGATAAAGTCTTAGAACGCTTACCTGACAACATGAAATGCGATAAAAATGAAGTAGAGCAAGCAACTTCCACTGCTGTTATTGAACTATTACAAAACCTAAGAGGAGTAGAACAAGTTGTACAAAAAAGAAAAAAGAAAAGATTAAATGTTGCCGCCGGAAAAAGTATTTCTACAGCTGATTTAGAACCTGAGAATGACGAAATTTTACATGCGGAAAATAACGATAAAGAAAATGAAATTACAGAAATAAAAACTTTGGTCGCTGATAATAGTAGCAGCAGTTCAAGTAGAAGTAACTCAGAAAGCGAAAATGAGTCCGATAGTGACTCTGAAAATTATAATGATAATGAGGACATAAATCTAGAAATTGGAAAGTTTTATTTGGCGAAATTTGAAGTCAAAAATATTATTAAACACTTTGTGGGAAAAGTAATTTCGACTGCAGAATTGAAAGATAAAATGGTAGAACTTTCTTTCTTGCGTCATTCGCGCAAAATAAATTACAAATTTTCCTGGCCACATGTCCCAGACGAAGGCAGTATTCCTGTGCATGAAATTGTGAAAGCGCTGCCAAATCCTATCGCCGATCGAAGAGCTTTGATTTTTTTATCAAAAAACTTAAAAAAATTTTTGAAGACGTTGGAATAACCTTTACCTTATATTTTTTTTCAATTTAATGCTCCTGTATTATTGTTTTTTGTTTTTGTATGTAACATTTTCAAAATTAAAGTATTATGCCATATATATCAGCAAATTTTAATTTCAAAAATCTCAGGTTACAATAATAAATTTATTGAAGTATACGCTCGAGTTTAGGTGTTCAAAGTAGGCCTTAGAGTGCCATATAATTGAACATAGATTTAATTTTCATGTGTGTTCAAAGTAGCCCCGAGGGCGGGGTACTTTGAACACCCATATTTAATAAAAAAAAAAGTAGAAGCAATTATTTTATCAAACTCAAATTTTCTAGATTGCTTCTCCTACTTGATGCCCAAAATTTAGCGTTTAAACGATAAAAAAAAACTTAAGCCAAAAAAAGTTATTACAAAATGACCGAAAAAAATGTTCAAAGTAGCCCCATCTTACGGTACTAATCTATTTATAAATCAACTTCAAGAACAGATATATAAATGCAAAAGTACATACACAATTAGTAACAGGAGGGTAAGATTAAAGCCTTGGATCACAGGTGCGTTGTTAGCATCAATTCGTAAAAGAGACCTTTTAAAAAGGTATTGCACTTTAAACCCAAATAGCTTGGATGCGTTAAACAAATATAAACAATATAGAAACATTTGGGTATTATAAAACAAAACTAGAACAAAATTTAACCGACTCAAAAAAAACATGGAATGTCATAAAGGAGGCAACAAATGATCAAGGTAGTGGTCAAGAAATAAAAAGTATAATTGTTAAAAACAACATTGAACTTACTAACAAAAATTTAATAGCTAATGAATTTAATCAGTATTTTATTGATATTGGCAGGAAGTTGGCAGAAAATATAAAATCCACTTGTGATCAAAGGCCCTTTTGTCGAACAAATGTTAATGTAAGATCGTTCTATTTTACTCCTATTACTAGTACAGAAATAATTAATCAAATAAAAACACTTAAAAATGGCACGAGTTGCGGAGAGAATGGCATCACATCAAAGATGATAAAGGATAATCATCAGCATTTGATAAAACCTTTGGAACACATTATAAATCGCATTTTCTGTACAGGCACCTATCCCACTATACTTAAAAAAGCCATTATTATTCCACTTCATAAACAAGACAATAAAAAATTAACCAATAACTATAGACCAATTGCACTCATGAGTACAGTTAGTAAAATAATAGAAAAATGTATTAAACATAAAGTTGACATATTCCTAGAAAAATACGACTTATTGTCCATAAATCAGTATGCTTTTCGGGGGGGTGTCAGTACTGAGCATGCTTTGTGTAGAGTGACTGAACAAATTTTGAAAGGACTGGATGCAGGGTTAAAGGTCATAGGAATATTTCTGGACTTGACCAAGGCATTTGACACTGTGGCACATAGAGTCCTTCTGGAGAGATTACATGATATCTGTATAAGAAGACTTGCAAATGAGCTATTTAAATCCTATCTATCTGAAAGAACACAACGTGTACGAATTGGGAATATAATGAGCGAGCCTCTTCAGATGGATTTTGGTGTGCCGCAGGGTACAGTACTTGGTCCTTTGTTGTTCAACATCTATATAAATGGTATCTTGTCAGCTTTGGATGATGGAAAGGTTTTTTGTTTTGCAGATGATACTGTTGTAATAGTGAACAGTCCTACCTGGAATTCTGTTATTGACAAGGCAGAAAAAGCTATGACAAAAATTAAAAGATGGCTGGATGATAGCTTACTATCCTTAAATATTGATAAAACTTGTTTTTTGACCTTCGGATTAACTCAGAGGACCCTTCCAAATATCCAGAAATTAAAAATTCATAGTAATAGCTGTGCTCTAGACACTAACTCTTGTAGTTGTAAAGATAATATTAAACGAAAACAGTCCTTAAAATATTTAGGTATTCTTATTGATGAAAATTTAAACTGGAAACAACACATTGACTATGTTACAAACAAAGTTAGAAAACTAATTTATAAATTTTATGAATTTAGACATATTTTGCAACGAAGAACACTTAAAATGGTCTACTGTTCGCTTATTGAGTCTTTGCTTAATTATGGATTGATTGTGTGGGGTAGTGCTCGTAAGACCTATGGTCATCTCTTATTGTAGCCCAAAAATATATTATAAAAATTATGTTTTTTAAGAGCAAAAGGTATTCATCGGAGTTGATATTTAAAGAAAGTAAATTACTTACTCTGGAACAATTATATATAAAATCAATAATAAGATTCATGATCAAAACGCCTTATTATAAAAATGACATACATCAGCTGAATACCGTAAAGTGGGGTTACTTTGCTAACAGGAGGTAACTTTGCTCAAGAGGCAGGAAAGTTGGTAATACATAATTTTTTCAAAGTTGGTAGCAATTAGGACCCGAGAGTGAGCTTGAACTGGTTTCCACTCAGCCAGTCTACTTTTCATTTATTGTTACCTAAATATCAGGTAACCTGTGCCCCGCCTTGCGGCACTACACAATCAGCCAGTCTACTGCGTAAAGTGGCGCGAGTTAATTGCAGCATCTCCTGTAGGCTCCGAGACACATGTAAGTAAACGACGGGATTTTATGATATTTTCATAACCTTGCAACTAAGGTCTGTGGAGTAACAATGATGAATTCTACGACATTGTGGTTGCTTTTCTCCAAGAGAGCAATCTTTTTTGTTGACTATGTAGTTTTTTCAGACAGGTTTAACAATATTGGCTTTTTTTATGAATTTTAATTCAAAACGATGTACATTTCACTTAAGATTTGGGGTTACTTTGCTCAAGCATTAAATTAAATGTTTATCAGGATTTAATTGCAATATAGACATATCTAATGCCACTTTTTCAGGAAAAAAATGGTAAGATGCTACAAGAGAACTTTGGGTAGTCGCTGCTATCGCAACTATACAGATGAGCAGCTTCGTGCCGCAGTACGTGCCGTGAAATTTAGGGGCTTGTCCACTCACGCTGCAGCCGATGTCTTCGGGATCCCGCAAAGAACAATATACAACAAAGTTAAAAACTTACACCAACAGGACGTTGGGGGTCCAACGGCGTTAACCCTCGCCGAGGAGAGGCACTTTGTAGACTTGCTAATAGTGGCTGCGGAATATGGATCTCCCCTCACCCTTTTGGACCTTAGAGTCATCGTAAAGAACTATCTTAATGCTTCCGGCAAGACCGTCTCAAAATTTGATGATAACATGCCAGGAAAAGAGTGGTGCTTCTTGTTTCTAAAGCGCCATAGAAGACTGTTGTCGCAGAGATCATGCCAAAATATTAAGGTGTCTAGAGCAATGACCACAGAAGAAGCTATCGATGATTATATTTAACGATTAACCAGAAACCTGGAAGGTGTTCCTCGAGACAATATACTAAACTACGATGAAACCAATCTTACCGATGATCCCGGGCGATCAAAATGCATCTTCAAACGGGGAACCAAGTATCCCGAAAGGATCATGAATTACACAAAATCATCCATTTCAGTTATGTTCGCTGGAACAGCTGCGGGTGAGCTTTTTCCCCCTTATGTAGTCTATAAGGCCGAAAGGTTGTATGACCAATGGTGCATTGGAGGACCCCCAAACACACGATATAATCGAACCAAATCCGGTTGGTTTGATGCTGCAACATTTTCCGACTGGTTTGAGAAAATGGTTATACCATGGGCGAAAAAGCTGGAGGGTCCAAAGGTTTTAATCGGCGACAATTTATCCAGTCATTTAAGTGTAGACATTTTACGACATTGCCAAAGACTGGGAATAAAATTCATATTCTTACCCCCCAATACTACCCACATCACACAACCACTTGACGTGGGATTCTTCCGCTCACTAAAAGGGAATTGGCGAGCTTTACTGACAGAATATAAAACTAAAAATCCTAAAGAGAGCGCTGTTAATAAGACTAGCTTTCCAGCTTTACTCAAAAGACTATTGGAAAGAATCGATCACAAAAACAAATCGATATTAAGAAATGCTTTCAAAGCAGCTGGAATCTATCCAGTGGATGGAACACAACTCACCAAGAAATTACCGAAAACAAAAGTCGAAAACCTTATGAACTCGACAGGAAGACAAATTGATGAAGCAGTCTTACACTATTTAGAACAGAAGAGAGGCAGTTTGTCTGGACCTTTGCAAAAGAAAAAGAAGAAAATGCTTCAAGTTCCTCCTGGAGAATCCATATCACATGAAGACTTGCTTGATACCAACGAGGCCGGCCTTAGCAATGTTAAACAGTCTCATTCAAAAAAGAAACGAACATCAGAAACACCAGAGCTTGACTCCCATGAAGAAGGTTTGCCAACACGACAACATGAAAGTGACGAAGACGAAGGAGATATTGTAGCTTATGAGGAAATTGGGGATGAGGAAGTTGCAAGTGACGATGAATATGATGAATCGCAGATGGAAAAATATGGAATTCCAGCTCCTTCAATAAGTGTCGGTGATTTTATAGTGGTGCAGTTTGCTACTAAAAAGACCCTGAAGCACTTCATAGGGTTAGTGCTGGAAACAAAGCCTGACGTTTACGAAATCAAATTTCTAAGAAAGAGGAGATCAAACCTGTTTGTGTTTCCCGATGTTGAGGACATATCTGCCGTCATTGAGACTGACATAAAAAAAGTGCTGACGCCTCCAAAAATCGTTCGCGGTATTCACGAGTTTCAGGATGACCTAAGTATTTTCAATTTGTAAGAATTTGTGACCCCTACCTGATTTACTTGTGTGCCATACATCTTAGGCTGTGCTAGAATAAGAGTTTTTTTTTGTTCTTCGGAGATTCCAGATCTGTTTTTTTAAGAATGCTGCTATTTTAAGTTTTATGCCTAGGTAGGTTTTTGTAAGTCTGAAAAGGTCACCTCTGCATTTATTTTTTTTCCAAGTTTTTTCTTTCCAGTTTAAAATTTTCATGAAAAAAGGGTGTTGTTTATTTTTTCATTAGATAGGTACTTACCAAAGTGAATATTTATTTTTAGAATTTTATATTTTGTTTTTCTAAGCCAAAGAAAGTTTTGGATTATTTTTTTTTATATTTTATTACATGTTCACAGTATTTTTATACAATTTATATAATAAATAAATAAAAGTTTCTGAAAATGTATCATGCCTTTTTATAATACCCCTAAAAAAGGTTAATATTCGTTCAAACTAGGACTTCATATATATCAATTTGTTGGAAACGACTTTCTTGAGCAAAGTAAGCCATCACCAAAGCGATATATGCTAACGTAACGATTTTATTAGCGATGGCAAAGTTGCCCCATTTGTGAGGTGAGTTTGCTCAGTCATTAAATTAAAAAAATATGTGGTGTCACTAAAAAAAGGCTACACTACTGCATGAAATCGATAGAGTAAATGTAATTACACCACATAGTTCTTTCCCCAATTTTTAGACCTAACAGCTACAAATTGAAGTTGAAAAAACTGCAAAATCTAAGCAAAGTAACCCCACTTTACGGTACCAGAAATGCTGCTCGACAAAATTTTACACTGCCATCTTTAACGTACTCCGCCACACAAAGCCATGTGTACTACATTGGCCCAAAGCTTTATAATGGTTTGCCATCAGATCTTAGAAATAAACCATATATCAGGATAAAAAACAAGCTAAATAGTTGGATAATAGAAAATACGATTTCTTTCAATTGGTATTAATATTATTGGAGAGTTTCTATTAAATTTTTTATTTATTGTAAATAATTCCTACATAATGTTAAAAAAGTATATGTCATAATTTTAAGACCTCATTATTAATTTCAAATGGTAGTAGTGTGCACACACAGATTCTTAGTGAATCCATCGTGCATACTAAAATCAATTTAGTGGGTAGTTAATACACAAATGTAAATTTGCAAACTTATATTTTTATTAATGGATTTTTTGTTTTTGTATTTGTAAAACATTTGTTTTCTATGAAATGAAATATATTCTATTTGTCTATTAGTTACCTGAAATTATTTTTATAGTTAGTATAGCAAACAATTTTTGTCTTGAAAGTCAACTTATGAACAGTGACTGCAATAGTATCTTCTTTTTGTGATTATATTTATAATAATAATAAAATAATAATTTTTTTAATCTGTCAACTTGTGTTTCCCTACCTGTGTTAGCGCAGCTAACGTGATTTAGTGACCTTAATTGTAACTAGAGATCCTGTATATAGGTTACTAAGGGCCGGTTGCAGAAAGCAATGTTAAGTCTGGTGTTAGCTAACGTCGCGTCAAAGTGAACAAAATCGCATCAAATTTTGTTTACTAATGTATTAGTTACCATAAACATTTGAGATTTGATTCGTTTTTGTTCACTTTGACGTCGCGTTAGCTAACACCAGACTTAACGATGCTTTCCGCAACCGGCCCTAAGAGTTGGGCAAACAGCCTGATTTGACATACATTTTTGATCCAAATTAGATATTTGACATATCGCTCATCCGGAAGAAAACTGTCATAACTCAAAAAAATCCGAAATAGAGTTTTTTATACAAAACAACTCACAATTTCATGTTTTATTGGGCAGAAAATCGGCACATCTCAGTTTTCAAAACTAGGCGGTAGATGGCACTTTGTCATTTTGACACAACGCAAAAATTGACTCATTTCTGCGGACTAAACTGGCATATCTCAGTAATACTTCGGACACTGGAGAGAACTGTTTGATGTTTCTCTGGAAAAACGTCACATTGGAAGTTGTAACACCTGCTTGTCCAATAGTTTCCCAAGAAAAGTGTTATATTGTGAGTTATAACGGTGGTGTGTCTTGTAATTTCAGTAGAAAACCGTCTTATTTGTACTTGATACACTTTTCCTCCTAAGGTAAGTAGCCAAATTTACTTACATTTTTGTTTTGAACAGTCACATTTTAGGTTATGACGTGTTTCTTATAAAAGATTCTTAACACGTTAGCCGCCACATGTACAGCCGGCGGTCATACCGTGGTCGTGTCTGCCACGCCAAACAAATAGTTTGCAGTTATTCCTTCCACGCCATCGTAGATGTCAACATAAGATTGCCTAGTATCACACTTAAAATTATTTGTGGTCAACTAAATGACCTTTAGGCCTGAAATACAACATTTTTATGGTATGTCTGCCGGCTGACATGTGGCGTGGTGCTAAAGTGCTAATTATCTGTACGCCACGTGTGCGCCGGCTGCCACCCCCACTACATTTCTGCTGCAGAGGGTCAGTTCTTGTTTAGCTGTTATGGTGGGTATATCTTACACTAAAATGAGTGACAGAAAAAGATCGCTAACCGATGCAGAATTAGCCGACGTGATACAACATCTTTCAGATATTGATTCTGATATTGATTTGGAAGAAAACAGTGCGGATGTAAGTTTTTCTCTTAGTGAAAATTCTGATGGTGGGGAATCGAGCGATTTTGAGAGTGTTGCTGAAGATGACGTAATCGATGACCTAGATGAAAACCTTGCAGGTACGTTAGTTTCACTTAGTACGTTATAAGACGATAGTATTTGATTACAATTACAGAAATAACAATATCCCCCACAACTCAGTGGTTCAATGTAACTGGAGATAATCAGAACATCTTTGATTTTGAAGATATCAGCGGAGTCACAGTCGATATAAATCCAAACGCGACACCAATAGATTGCTTCTTTCTGTTTTTAACCAATGATGTATTTGAGCTCATAGTTGTGGAAACTAACAGAAATGCAGAACAAGTAATAAATCGTAGAAAGCATACTAGGTCTAGCCGACTAGGGTTGTGGGTACCAACGACTAAAGAGGAAATTAGAAAATTCTTTGGACTTTTGCTGTGGATGGGACTCGTTCGATACCCAACGATTGAGTGTTATTGGAGTCAAGACAGAAAATATAAAAATGAAATTGCTCCTTCAGTAATGTCACGAAATAGATTTGAATTGCTGCTTAGATTTTGGCACTTTTCTAACAATGAAGCAGCTCCCGAAAATGACCGGATATTTAAAGTTCGGCATCTTGTTGAAATGCTACTGGAACGATACAAAGAGGTTATGAAGCCTGGTCCTCAAATTGCAGTTGACGAGACAATGGTAGCATTCCGAGGCCGCCTGATATTTAGGCAATATATCCCAGGAAAGAGACACAAATGCGGAATAAAATTATTCAAATTGTGTGGAACGAATGGATATACTTATTCTATGATTGTCTGCAAAGGAAAGCAGAATACTAACCAACATGATCTTTCCACTTACGTGGTTTTGGATTTGTGTAAAGATTACCTTGACAAAGGAAGAATTTTGGTAACAGATAATTTCTATACAAACATCCCACTAGCACACGAATTATTACGTAGGAAAACTCACACCGTGGGTACAATAAGAAAAAATAGAAAAGGACTACCAACGGAGATAGTTTCGGCTAAAATTCATAAAGGAAGCATTGTAGGAAAGGAAGATGAAAACGGAATAGTAGTAGCTAAGTGGAGAGACAAGCGCGACGTTTTAATTCTATCAACTTATCATACCCTAGAAATAGTCGACACTGGACGAAAAAATCGAAAGGGCGAGGGAATACACAAACCTAAATTTATTATTGACTATAATGCTGGAAAGACTGGTATAGATTTATCTGATCAGTTATCTAGCTATTCTACACCAGTCCGAAAATCTATAAGGTGGTACCACAGTTAGCAACAGAAATTATCTTTGGAACCAGAGAACAGCTGGTAGATGCTACGTTACCCACGGAAAATCATTCAAGGCCATCAACACCACAACCATCTACTAGTAAGAAAAGAAAACTACAGCACAAATTGGAAGAAACTGTGGAAAAATGCCGCAGGAAACCGGAAAATTAAAAAAAGGTGTTATGTATGTTACAACAAACTAACGACCACATATGGTAGCAAAGAAGCTAGGAAGTTGGCCAAGAGGGTATCCACTTTTTGTTCTGGGTATGATAATAAACCATTTATATGTTTGGAATGCTTTGCTAAGCATTCTAGAACTTAAGACTATATTATTTTCAGTCAAGTTATAGTTGCATTTCATTTTATGTTTCAAAATACAATTATTGTGTTCCGTTTAAAATAAGCTATATTATATTTACTATTATACTATAAACTATAATAAATACATTTGAGATTATGGTTTTTATGATGTTAATAAATACTGGAAAAGCTAATGTACAGGTTACAACTTCCTAATCATATGGTAAGTGACAAAAAATATAAACAAAATGAAAACTATAGAAATGACCGCCGGCGGTACATGTGGCGTGGCAGTAAAGACCTAGTATGTCCGCCGGCTACCATGCGAAGTGTGGTTTCGCCAGCTACGCTAAACACCCTTTGGCGACTAACGTGTTAACCCTTTCGCTAATGGTGTACGGTCTACGGCTTGTAATATAAAAACGGGAAGGAATTTTACCGTTTGCTCATGGTGTACTAAATTCTTTAGACTCCAATTTACTTCTAAAAATATGTGCTGCCATCTAGGTTCCAATAGTAAAATACAAAAAAATCTAAAAGTGTCCTGTAACTGTCAAATATAGACTCCTGTTGCGCTTCCGGCTTTATGAATATTTTTACATATGACAGTTTTCTGTTACTCATGTGAAAAAAATAGTTTCTGATTGAAGAAGCCGTCATTTTTATGGTACAAGTGCGAAACATCATTTTTTATCATAATTTTTTGAGTTTTTTAGGCGCAAATACGTGTACTAAATTTAGTACAGTGTGAACAAAGTCGTAATATGAGCCGGCAAATATAACCTCACTCTTTTGTTTTTAGTATTAAAAATCGTTGAAATTTCTAGTTTTACATTAAAAGACATGAGCCGCAGAAAGTAGTTGACTGAAGAAGAGCTACTGCAGCTAATGCAAGAGGGTTTATCTGATATTGAGGTCCTAAGCGATGATGAAGACGATGGTTGGGAAACAGATTTGAATGACCAAAACGAAGGTAAATTAGTGACCAATAAACCTAAAATGTACCCTAAAACAAATATTTGTTTATATACAGAGATTGGAAACGAGGAGGAGCCCGAAGAAGCGACGCTCGAGCTCTCAAGTGAGCCCGACGAACCTGAAACCGAAACCCCTGTTCTGGAGGAAATCAATGTACAGCCTGGTCCAAGCGGTATTCAAAAACACTCAAAAGCTAGCGTCAAACTACCAACAAAGAAATATAAAACGCGTGAATATATGAAAAGTAAAAATCTAACTGAAAAGTCCAAAGTAAATTGGAGAAGAATAGACAAGTTCCTGACCCCACCGATAAAATGGTATACAGAAGAAACAGCGGGTATTAACGAATTGCAAAGCCCTGCACACTTTTTTTGCCAATATTTTACGGACTTTTTATATGAATTAATTGCTAAAAAAACTAATTTATATGCTGTGCAAAATGCCACAAGATTTTTGCCTACAAATGCGGAAGAATTGAAAACCTTTGTAGGGATTCACATCCTCATGGGGAACTTGCACTATCCCCGTGTAAAATTTTACTGGGACTCACAATTATAATAATAATAATGGTGAAGCACTAACACCCCATGAAGGAGCATGGCCTGCAAGGCGGAAGGTTAGAGCTTCCGTATCCTCGCTCTCACACCCGGCTGTCGCGTGTCAAATTCATGACACGTGGTGATGTGGTGAGCACCACGCATTAGACAACCGCATTATTACCCCTTGTTCTTTTGAACGCAGGTTCCCAATTATTTAAAGCGACTGGGTAGGCCGCCCGCCAGGCATCGATCTGGGATTTCAACTCCAGACTTCCGCGCCGCGGGACTCACAATTACGGATTGCAAAAATTTCTCGAGTGATGCCCATCAATAGGTTTTATACACTTCGCACCAACCTTCACTTTGTGGATGTGCAATCAGAAGACATAGATAAAAGTGATAGATTTTGGAAAGTTCGTGCCCTGTTTGATGTAATTAGAGCGAGGTGTTTGGTTCTACCACTAGAAACGCATCTCAGTATTGATGAGCAGATGGTGCCATTCAAGGGGCAACTAAATGTCAAACAATACGTGCGAAATAAACCAAATCCCTGGGGTATCAAAATTTGTGCCCTTTGTAGAGTAAGTGACCCCCTATACGATTTTATTTTATATCAGGGTTCTACTACTAAACTCAACAAGGAGCAACAGGAAAATTGCTACAATACCTGCGGCAAAAAAATATCTATGCCACATGTACGGCCAGAGTGGATAGATTTAGCCATCCACCATTCACGGCAGACGAGTTAAAAATAAAAGGGCCGAGGTGCAATGGAACAGCTCGTCAGTGGTGATGGTGAAGTAATCCTCACCAAATGGTTTGACAATAAATCCGTTACCACTGCCTCTAATTTTATGGGTATCGGGGAACCAGACAGCTGTCGCAGATGGAGCAAAACCAATAAGGAGTTTGTCCAAGTCCCACGGCCGGAGGTTATAAAAAATTACAACCAATATATGGGAGGAATCGACAAGATGGACTTCCTTATAACCATATACAGAACTTTTATTCGGTCACGCAAGTGGACCTTGAGAATGTTCACACATGCTATCGACATACCATGTGTGAATAACTGGTGTGAATACCGAGCACAAGCCACAATATTGGGAATGGAAAAAATAAAATTATGGACCTCCTCCACTTTCGAAGCTATGTGGCAGAGGTTCTAACTAAAGCAAATAAAGTTGCTCCCAAAAAAAGAGGCCGTCCTACCTCAGCTGAAGTACCACAACGTAAGGCACCGAAGACCCCAGCAGCAAGAAGACCCGTAGATGAAGTACGGCTAGATGGCATCAATCACTTGCCAGTAGTTGACGCCGGATATAATAATAGATGTAAATTTCCACAATGTAAGGGAAAAACCTGCTTCAGGTGCGAAAAGTGCCAAGTAAATTTGTGCCTTTCAAAAAAAAACAATTGTTTTCGTAGGTACCATACCAAAAAATTACTGTAAATATATATGTAATATTATAATAAGTAAATATTCGATTCGCCTATAAATGTGTTCAATATCTTTTATTTCACCCAATAGTTCATTAATAATTATCAGGTTGAACTTTTACCACTTGCTCATGATGTCTTATTCAGACATTTTAGATTTGAAAAGTCTAACCTTAGAGGAAGGCTTCAAACATTTTAATAAAAACACTGATGGAGATAATTACAAACTATCGGAAGTGAAAATTTTCAAGGTTAGTAGAGAGAATTTGTATACTATATTTTATAAAAATTCCTACACAGATAAGGAATTTAAAACATTGATTGTGAAAGGTTCTTCAAGGAAAAAAACTGACTCTATGAATGAAGCATCTTTCGTATTAAAAAAGGCATACCTGCGTAAACCAGGGATTAACGATAAAAAGAAGAGTTCGCTTTTATCTTTGTTTAAAAATCCCAAGAAAACCACTGTTACAAAAATGTATTTGGATTATTACAAACAGTTGTAGGAACGCTTATTTAAAATTTATTTGTTTCAGTTTTATTACTAAGTAATCCAACATATTGATAAAAGAAATAAGTCCACTATAATAGTTTTTACGCTGACATTAGTTTTTTAGTGTTCGTTAAGTTAATCACTTGATTTAAGTTGCCCATCCTGTATTATTATCTACAGTATTATTTGAAGTGGTTGTCTGTGTAATGTTGTTTTTTTTTCAATTAAAGAATACTCTTAACATTTTTATTTTGTGTTATTTCTAAATGTATGGTTATTGGTTATATTCTATAGTAGAAAAGTGACACATCTTGGAATTTTTTTGAAAACAGTGTTTGTTTTAATGACTAAAAGTAAAAATCATGTCAGTTGTACAAAAAAAATCATAAATAGTTAAAACACCATCATAGATAACTTACTTCATAAAATAGTATATTATGATACGAGTTTTATAAGAAGCATTTTGTAGCACGCACGGATTTAGGGTACAACGAGCGAAGCGAGGAGTGCCCTAAAAGAGTAAGTGCTACAAAATGCCTTATAAACGAGGTATCATACAGTATTTTATCTACTTTGCCACTTTTTTAAGCAAAAAAATGAAAATGTTTAGTATTTTTATTATAGCATCGCTTTGTGTCTATTACGATACGCAAACGCGTATTGTAATAGCGCAAAGTAGATAAATATAATTATGCAACCACGGAATACATTCATGATTTTTATTATCACTTATAATCTCAGTCTTTAGCAAACTTCTGAAGAAGCTGACAGCATGAGCAGCGAAACGTCAAGTTCAAATCGACGACCACCGCATAACCCGGAAGAACCTACCATTATAAATAGGTATACTTTCGATGTCGGTCGTCGAAAAAAAATATAACACGAATTTCAACAAAATAATGTTGATACCTCGACAAATCTGTGACATAACCTATAATTATTTAATGCTTTACTTAATGTATGCCATTTCAAAGTGGAATTAAATTTATGACTAGATTCCAGTAACGGCAACCCAAGCACAAGAAATTATCCTATATTTTAAAATCTACTGTATCGTTTAGTTTCAAAAAGACTATAATTACATGTGTAGATATTTTCTCATTATACTTTCAAAAAATTATTTTAAATCCATTTAAATCGAAAATCGGTATTTAGGTAATTTTTATAAGATGTAGACTTTTCCCTCAGTATTTAGAGATACTTCATATTCCATAGTTGGCAACAGTGATTAGTTGGCAACAGTGATTATTTGGAACAAAACACGTTACATTTAGAGCTGTGACGCTAGGGGCGCCTACATTTTCGCTGCGGCGCGGCGTGGTCGAAGTCTCTCGTAACTTCAAGTGGAGACTTCTTAAAACTATTTAAGCAAGTAGGTATCACTTTAAATTGCATTTGCACTACCGATAAGTATTTACATATCAATACTTACGTGAATGTACAATTAATTTCTTTTTTGTAATCCGAGATATTGCTATCATAACAAACGACTGGCAGCATCCCTTGATAACAGAAAAAAGCAAACGATGGCTGAACTTGCTGCAGCTGAAGGAAAAGTAGCAGAAGCTATAAGCGACTCTAATAATGAAACGAGGCTATTGTGACGTCAACAAGCTGTCAGCTGCAGCCTTGACTCGCGGAAGTAAACAAAGTAAATTTTAAGTAAAGTGTTTATATTTAAAAGGTGAATTAGTGGAAAACCGACGAACTTAAGTGAAGTGTAGAAGTTTGAGGGTCAATCTGCTAACGGAAAGTTTAAAGTAATTGCCGATAAATATTCCTGAGAGAAGGTCAGCCATTAACTTATAATCGCATATTGCGTAGCAGTATACGTCACAAAACTTCACGCGCTTAAAGAGTTCGCGATTGGTGCATCCAAAATTCGTTTCTGCTAACGAGAAGTTTAAAGTAATTGCGGACAATTATTCCTAAAAGGAGAAGTGTACGTGAGAGATAAGTTACGAAAAGTGCAGAGGAGCAACATATGAAAGTTAGGCACCCAGTTTAATAAAGATAAGACGTTAACCTCGGGCTTATAACGAGCGCGGCGAAGCATAATTAGCACGTATCGGTCGCCGTGAGCTGACCGGGCGGATAAGCACGGACAATCACAAAACGCATGCAAGATTGAAAGCGGCGTCGGGTCAAGAAACATTTTTTGATACGATTAGTATCCGCACGGAAGCGGAGGTCCGGGCCTGGTATGAGTAGTAAAATAATTTAAAAAAATTGTAAGTAATAAAAAAGCACCAAGAAGCGGCTTACCTCCGAAAATTTGAATTGGGTGAAGGCACTTATCGTGGTGATAGACATAACACTAACAGACAGACAGCGGACACGTGTAATAACTGAACATAAATATAAATTAGTGAAAAACCCAGGAAAAAAACAACAGATCTACCAGAACAAAAAAGGAAGAGAGAAATCGAATCACCGGAACAATTCAATAAGTGGGAATTAGCTAAATTATCAACATCCCAAAAATCCAAAAAAACCATAAGATCGCCAGGGACGAAAAACAACATAGAAAATAAAGAAAAACAAACAACTGCAAACAATTCTGAATCGAAACCAAAAGAAATGGAAGAAATAATGAAAGTACTAAGCAAATGGAAAGATGAAATAAAAGCAGATAATAAGAAAAATCAAGAAGAACTGAAAACGGAAATGAAGAAAGAATTTAAAATTAACTTGGATGAAATTACGAAAATTAAAGCAGAGAACGAAGCTCTAAGGAAAGAAAACGAATCCTTGAAACAAGATAACATAGAAATTAAAAAAGAACTTGAGAACATTCAGAAAAGCATCGAATGGGCGGAAAAAGAAAAAACAACGTAGTTCTAACTGGGTTACAGATAAACAGCGATGACCCCACTGAGTTAAAAACAGCCGTACAGAACGTCATGAAAACCCAACTCGAAATAGATGTGCAAATCAAAACAACATACAAAATAGGAGAAAAAACGTATCGCATAGAATTGGAAAACGAACAGGAAAGGGCAAAAGTTATGGCAAACAAAGCAAAACTACGCAAATACATAACTGAAAAAGTTTACATTAACAATGACCTAACAAATTTAGAAAGAGAAAAAGAGAGACACATGAGAGAAACTGCCAAGCAAGAAAGGGAAAAAGGCAAGATAGTGAAAATTGGATATAATAAAATTATAGTAGATGGAGACATATGGAGATGGAATGGAAACATAAAGCAACTCCAAAAAATAGACCCAACAATACAATCATGCCCAAAAACTAGCTGAAAAACATAGGGCAAGAAGGAAGTCCCACCAGCTTGTCCAAAATATCTGTACAGGGACGCCAACAAAACAAACAAAACCTGGTAATAAGCGAAATAAAGAAACAGTGATCAATTTGGCAACATGGAATTTACAAGGCTTAAACAAAGAAGGAAAAAAGAAACAACTAGTACAAAAATTTAAAAAATATGATGTAGATATATTGGCTGTACAAGAACTAAATATAAAAGGAACAACAATAACAAACTACGAAAATCTTACATGGTGTATAGGTGGAGGAGAAAAAAACAGACTTGGCACAGGGTTCATAATAAAAAACGAGATGAAACAACAAATACTAGACTTCAAAACAATTACCGACAGAATAAGCATGATAAGATTAAAAGGAACGTACAGAAAAGTATCAATTCTCAACGCTCACGCACCAACAGAAAATGAAGATGAAGACATAAAACAAGAATTTTATAACACATTAGAAGATGTAGTAAACAAAATCCCCAACTTTGATATCAAAATTATAATAGAAGATCTCAACGCACAAATTGGAAGAGAAGAACGAAACTATGAAATAACTGGAAAAGAAAGCCTACATGTTACAACTAACAAGAATGGACAAAAACTAATTGACCTTGCAGTTAGCAAAAGAATGGTTGTCAAAAGTACACAGCAAAAACGCAAAGACATACACAAAGCAACATGGATAAGCCCAAACAACAAGGTATTTAACCAAATCGACCACCTAATAATAGAAAACATTCACCAGAAACTGATTTTAAAGGTGAGAACATATAGGGGAGCAGACATCGGTTCTGATCACATGCTAGTAATAGCAAAACTCAAACAAAAAAGGCCCGTCCTAAAAAATAATACAAACAAGAAGCAATCTAGCTGGAACAAAAAATACGACAAAATAAAATATGAAGAAAATACTAAGAAAAAAATCTGGTGTGATACACTCACACAACTTCCTTTTACAGTGATCTTATAACTAGTTAAATATTTAATTTTTAAGCATTTGTCAAAAATTTTCAAAAATTACGAATTCTACAAAAACGGTACAAAATAGAGCGTTAGTTGAAGAGACAAATTTTCTCTAAAATCTTAAGCAGACTTCAAAAATGTAATAATATACCGGGTGTTCTATTTAAAATAGGAGTTAATAAAAAAAATAGAAAAAAAAACAAAAGAAACCCACTTTAGAAGTATTCAACTGGAAAATCACCTATCTCACGTTAATGCACATTAAAAATGTAATAAAAATGTAAAGTTTGAAAAAAATCGTTAGAGCCGTTTTTGAAAAAATCGAAAAAAACTAAAAAATCACAAGAGTAAACACCTACTTCCGGTTATGCGATTTTTTTAAAAAGCTTGCTGTCTCATCTACATAGTACACAAAACTTATATATGAAGTTTCAACGCCATACCTCTTTTCGTTTTTGAGATATTCTGTTCACAGACAGACACACAGACAGACAGACACACAGACCAATGAAAAAAAATATGTTTTTTGGGATCAGGGGACTCTAAAACGTGAAGATCCGTTGAAAACTCAATTTCGAATTTTTGGGGTGAATCCAATACTTCCTTTACGGTAAAAGGAAGTAATAATAACCTCAAAAACCGAAACACAAGATGTGAACGATGAATGGTGCAACATCAAAGACACAATATTACTAAGTGCAACATTATCACTAAACACGCCAACACACAGAGGAAAACAAGAGTGGTTCGACAATGACTGCAAAAAAGCAATACAAAAAAGGAAAGAATAAAAATGCTACAAAATAATACACAAGAAAACATCGAACTACATAAAAGAACAAGGAACGATACACATAACCTTATCAGAAATAAGAAAAGAGAAATGGCAAAACAAAAACTGCAGGAAATTGAAGAACATTATAAAAACAAGAACACAAAACTATTTTACAAAACTATAAAAAATGAGAGAAAAGGCTTTAAACCGCCCACAGCCGCGTTAAAGAATCCACAAGGAGAAGTCTGCTTAGAAACGAAAGAAATCCTAAATATTTGGGAACAATTCTTCAAAAAGACCTTAACACAAGATACCAGTGAAAGTTCAGATGAGTCACATATACAAAATAATCCTATTATACATGAGAACGAACCAACTGAAGAAGAATTGATAAAAGTGATCAAGGAAACAAAAAACAACAAAAGTCCAGGATCTGATGGCATCGTAATCGAGCAAATAAAAAATTGCAATTAAGAACTATTTAAAAGACTGCACAAACTTATTAAACAAATCTGGATAAACCAAACTATGCCTGCTGAATGGAACCAATCGCTCATTCACCCCATACACAAAAAAGGAAACACACAAAACCCCGAAAACTATCGCCCAATTGCACTACTAAACGTTACTTACAAACTGTTAGCAAAATTAATAAACAATAGAATACAAAACAACATCCAGAACAAAATAGGCCAATATCAGGCGGGGTTCAGAAGTGGTAAGTCAACAATAAACCACATATTTATGCTGAGACAAATACAAGAAAACTGCGAAAAGAAGAACATCACAATCCATGCACTACTAGTAGACTTCAAACAAGCATTCGACAAGTTAATAAGAGAAAGTATATACGAAGCAATGCAAAATCTAGAGATACCTACTAAACTCATACAGTTAACTAAAATGACACTACAAGAAACAACAAATAAGATAACATACCAAGGACAATATTCCAGAGGCTTTAGAAGTAACACAGGAGTCAAGTAAGGCGACCCACTATCATCTACTTTATTTAACATAACTCTAGAAGATGTAATAAGAAAATGTAAAATAAAAACAAATAATACCATCTTGAACAACTCATACCAAGTGTTAGCCTTTGCTGATGACGTCATAATTTTATCAAGAACAAAAGAAGAACTGAAACACATTTCAAGCAAATTCGAAAAAGCGGCAAAAGAAGTAGGTCTCGAAATTAACCAACATAAATCCTCCTATACGATTTTAGGTAACAAAAACCAACCTGAAAACCTCAGCCTAAAAATAAAAAGCGACAATAGTGAGTACAAATTTAACCTAGTCAACAGTGCAATATACCTGGGAACAGAAATTACAAGTAAAGGTGAATGCTCTAGTGAAATTAAAAGACGAATAACGACAGGATCAAGATGCGCAGGAACATTAAATAAAGTGCTACGTGATAAAAACATATCGAGAAACTTAAAAATTCATTTATACAAGACCGTAATAAGACCCACAGTAACATATGCCAGCGAAACCTGGACCGTTACCGAAGATAGCAAAACGAGACTTGAAGTATTTGAAAGAAGAATCCAGAGAAGAATTTTTGGTGGCAAAAAAAAAATGGGCACTGGAAAAGAAGAAAAAATGAAGAAATCAAGGCCTTATACAACGACATAGGAATAAACACAATCATTACACAAAATAGACTCAGATGGCCAGGTCACCTTGCACGCTTACCTCAAGAAGACACCCTAAAAATTATTATAGACAAAGAAATGCCCGGAAGAAACAGAAGAGGAAGACCAAGAAAGACATGGTGGGACAATATACATGAAGACATTAACCAACATAACTTGCAGAACTGGATAAATCTAGCAAAAAATCGAAAGTTGTGGAGAACCCACATCCAAGCTATAGGCCTTCAGGCCTGAAAAAAGCTGTAATATATATATATATATAATCTCATAAGAGCATTAATTCTTTCCGGTAATTTTTTAGAGTGCTCAGTAACAACGTATTAATCGGCAAGAGCGGTACGCGAGGGTCAATTACGTTGTTCTGTGCACGATACGAAAATTACCGGACATGAATTAATGCTAGAATGCAGATTCGGCAAGAAAATCGTAGCGACACAGCCATAAAAAGTAAAATTTAAATTTTACTCGAAAATAAAATATCAAGTGATATCAAAAATGTATCCATAGTAAGTTGTTAATATGTCGGTGACACTGTAAGTATATGTCAAATTTGAGGTTAGCAGGTTAGGTTTTGCGTCAGTCTGTGTCAAAACTGACGCGAAACCTAACCTGCTAACATCGAATTTGACATAAACTAACCTAGAATTTGACATAGACTTACAGTGTCACCAACATATTAACAATAGTGAATGTCAAAAAATTTCCACTTATTAATCACAGTTAGGTTAGTCTACCTACAGTGACTATATACAAGACAGTGTGGCCATACGATTGTTGGCCGCCATTAACAGGCAAATTTGAGCGTAGAGATATACAGTGCCTTTCGAAATAATCGAACGTTTTTGAGTGGTCATTATTTTGGCGCTAGTTATTTTAACTAGTTAATGTTAGTTACACGTGCAGTGTTATTTTTGGACATTGACATTTCTCATTGGCGTTCGTTCGTAGTGCTTTAAGGTGTTACATGAAGTTTACAACCGGTTTCAGTTATGCTAGTTTACAATACAGCTAAATGCCGTCTTCCTGTTCCCTGTCTCCAAACCTCCCTGTTCTGTGCTTGGTCTTCTTCCAGGTTTCTCCATGGCTCTCCGAATACCCTCATTCCACGGTTTGCGTGGTCTACCTCTTTTTTCTTAACCGGCGGCGACCATTTAAAGATCTTCATAAGCCACGTCGTCTCCTCCATTCTCCAATTCTGTCCACAACTGATTCTGGTGCCTCCATTCTGCGTCTTATTTCCTCGTTCGTCACTCTATCTCGTCTCGATACCTTTGCGCTTTTTCGTCCATTTGAACTGTGTTTAGTCTTCGTTTCATTTCCGCTGTTACAGTCCATACCTCACTGCCATAACATAGCACCGACTCTACCATTACTTTACCTATTCTTTTTTGTTTTTGTTAGAGATAGTATTGTCCCATCAAATTGATTTTAAGTACTTTGTACTATTCGAGTTCTGATCTCTTCTGTTCCCAAACCTTTTTCATCGATTGTATTGTAGCACCGAGGTATTTAAACCTTTCTACTTGTTTTACTGCGACATCTTCATTTATTAATACTTCATATTGTGCTTTCGAGTTGACTACTAAATACTCAGTTTCCTATAAACTTATGCTAAGGCCCCATTTATCGTAGCACCGATGTAATCTCTTTATCATATATTCCAAGTCGAACGCATCTTGTGCTATTACAACAATAGCATAATTATAAATTGTCACATTTAAATACTGTTCAGAATATTAGTTTTTCAGGGCAATAGATGATAAAATTTGACCCGCTTGTGACGCTAATGAATTATTTGACATTGACAATTTACAATTGTCAGATTTGAAAGGTTCCATAACCAAATGAACAGGTTCTACCAACCTCTTTGAGAACAACTTAAAAGTAACTAAATATTTTGCCTGTTAATGGCGGATATTCGCGTCGACCAATAGCGGCGAAGACATCCCTATGGCCACACTGTCTTGTATATAGCCACTGTAAGTCTACCTACAAAAAATTTCCAAGAAATGTTGTTGTTGTCTTGGTTACGGCTCGTGAACTAATTTTTCTATTAGTCATTAATGAGTGTCGTACGATTTTCACATATAATCTCATAAGAGCATTAATTCTTTCCGGAAATTTTTTTGAGTGCGTTCCAACAACGTCCCGCTCGGGCAAATTAGGACGTTGTTGAATGCACGAAAAATAATTTCCGGATATGAATTAATGCTCGAATGTAGATTCGGTAAGAAAATCGTAACGATACAAGCCCTCAAAGTTAGGCTGATCTACCTACAAAAAATTTCCAAGAAATTTTTTTGTTGTCTTGGATACGGCTCGTGAACTAATTTTTCTATTGGTCATTCATGAGTGTCGTACGATTTTCTACTTAATTTTGCTTCTCCTGAAAATTTAACTTTTCTTAGTTGCGACGGTTTTCTTACGGATGAGCGATATGTCAAACAAAGAGGTTATGGGAACCAAGCTTGTTAACTCGCCTTTAATAAGAGTTTTCAGAGCATTGATCATTCTTAGGATCTCTAGAACCGACTACTAGGAATATATTAGATTTGCATGTGTGAAACTATGGGTTGTAGCATGTTACAAAATATGTAAAAACGGTACTTTTATCACACATGCCTTGCAAAAAGTGATCCAAACCAATCACAATGTATGCCGTTGTTTGCCCAACTCTTAGTAACTTATATACAGGGACTCTAATTATAACTACAGTGATTATATACAAGACAGTGTGGCGATACGATTGTTGGCCGACATTTTCAGGCAAATTTGAGCCTAGGGATATACAGTGTCTTTAGAAATAATCGAACGTTTTTGAGTGGTCACTATTTTGGCGCTAGTTATTTTAATTAATTGATGTTAGCTACACGTGCAGTGTTATGTTTGGACATTGACATTTGTCATTGGCGTTCGTTCGTGGTGCTTTAAGGTGTTGCACGAAGTTTACAACCGGTTTCAGTTATGGTAGTTTATAATACAGCTAAATGCCGTCTTCCTGTTTCCTGTCTCCAAACCTCCCTGTCCTGTGCTTGGTCATCTTCCAGGTTCCTCCATGGCTCTCCGAATACCCTCATTCCACGGTTTGAGTGGTCTACTTTTTTTCTTACCCGGCGGCGACCATTTAAAGATCTTCATAGGCCACGTCGTCTCCTCCATTCTCATTAGATGACCAAACCATTTTAATACTTTCCGTTCAATTCTGCCCGCAACTGATTCTGGTGCCTCCATTCTGCGTCTTATTTTCTCGTTCGTCACTCTATCTCGCCTCGATACCTTTGTGCTTTTTCGTCCATTTGAACTGTGTTTAGTCTTCGTTTCATTTCCGCTGTTACAGTCCATATATCACTGCCATAACATAGCATCGACTCTACCATTACTTCACCTATTCTTTTTTGTGTTTGTTAGAGATAGTATTGTCCCATCAAATTGATTTCAGGCATCCCACTATCTTCTTACTTTGTACTATTCGAGTTCTGATCTCTTCTGTTCCCAACCCTTTACATTGATGGGTTTGTAGCACCGAGGTATTTAAACTTTTCTAGTTGTCTTACTGCGACATCTTCGTTTATTGACTTCATATTGTGCCTCCGAGTTGATTAATAAATAATCCGTTTTCTCAAACCTTATGCTAAGGCCCCACTCATCGTAGCACCGATGTAATCGCTTTATCATATATTCCAAGTCGAACACATCTTGTGCTATTACAGCAATAGCACAATTCTAAATTGTCACATTTAAATACTGTGTAGAATATCAGTTTTTTAGGGCAATAGATGATAAAATTTCACCCGCTTGCGACGCTAATGAATTACTTGACACTGACAATTTACAATTGAGGATCTGAGAATGATAACTCGGTAAAAACCATTTTAGCGAAATTTGGTTTTTATCGGGTTTCAATTCTGTACCATTCAACGCATTGTTTAATATGAAAACTAGGTTTATCCGGTACCTAGTTTCGCTGCTAGATGTCGTTAATGTATATCCTCAATATTACTGAGAATGAAAACTAGGTATATCCTGGATATACCTACTTTTCATTCTCAACGAATTTGTTAATTTGTTAATGTGTGAGAAATATGGCACTAAATAATTCCGGTATTGATGATGTTCTAAGTGAAGAAATTGATGATAGTGACGCCGATCCTGATTATTGTGAGTTTGAAGATGTAGTTGTGAATAAAAAACACAGATTTTTAAAAACTTTGAAATGTAAAAACAACTTTCAACGTAAACATAACCTTCAATCAGAAGTAGGTAGTACAAGTTTTACTTGTAACAGTGAGTTCCAAATTATTCCTTCTGAACGCAGCAGTGAAAATGATAGTGATACTGAAACTTTACAACCCAAATCAAAGAAGCGGAAGAAAAATAAATTTACCTGGAAACAAGAAATACGAAAATCAAATCGAAATAGCGGTAAGCCATACATTTCATCCAGTGGCAAGAATGTCCCAGCGCGATTAAATTATGATTGCAAGTGTAAAAATAAGTGTACACAGAAATTGCCAGAAACTGTTAAGTTAAGCATATTAGAGAAATTCAATGACCTGGGGTCTAAGAATGTGCAAGACGCCTATATTTTTGGGCTCATATCAATCTCTAAGGTTGAAAGGTAGGAAATACTTTTCTTTTTGTAGTGAGGTACGTAATGACGGTATCTTTTTTGTTTGTAGGAGACGACCTGATTTAATGAAAAAGAGGTTGATGGACAAAGGTGAAAATCAAAACGCTTGTGATGCTGACCTAATTGCACAATCGAAAAGAAACACAAGTTTACACTATAAAGTAGGATTAATTTTATTACTTTATATTTTATTTTCTACAATATTTTGTTTGTTTTAGGTTGTAATAGACGGACAAGATCACTCTGTCTGTAAAATGGCTTTTTCTGGACTCCACGGTATAAAATTTGGACGAGTCGACCGTATAGCAAATGCAAAGAAAATAAATTCTACCCCTCCCTTAGATAAAAGGGGTACTTCGCAAAACTCGAGATCAAGAAAAATTCCTAACCATTTGGTAGAGCAAATAAAAACCCATATCAATTCATTTCCGGTCCGGATTTCCCATTATACAAGAAAGAAAAGTACAAAAAAATACCTATCTCCCGACTTAAGTATACGTAAAATGCACCAACTTTATGTAGAAAGATATGAACCTGAAATGTTTGCTTGTTTTAAAGAAGATAACAACACCAAGTTCAAAGTATCATATGAGTTTTATGCCAAAATTTTCAACACGAATTTTAATTTGTCCTTTGGTAAACCTAAAACAGACGTTTGTAACATTTGTGATAAGTACAAAAACCAGATAGAAGCCAGCCAGGGAGAAGAAAAAGTTAAATTGAAAACAGCTCATCAACTTCATTTGACAAAAGCTAATAAGTTTTATGAAGACTTGAAAAATGTATGCCAGAATGCTAAAACTGACGGACATATTGACGTGGTTATTTTCGATTATCAGCAGAACTTACCTGTGCCCATCTTGCCCATAGGAGAAGTATTCTACAAACGTCAGTTGTGGGTATATAATCAATGTTTTTATTCTGGGAAAAGTGGTCTATCGTCGATGTATATGTATGATGAGACTATCGGAAAGAAAGGAGCCAATGAAACTGTTTCATTTCTGAAACACTACATCGATAATAATATCGACCCTTCAGTCACAACATTGTATATCTTTACTGACAACTGTGTTGGACAAAACAAAAATTTGGTGATGGTTGAATTTTTGTCCATGTTAACAGCAACAGGAGAGTTTACCAAAATCATTCACAGGTTTCCAGAAAGAGGTCACTCTTTTCTACCTTGTGATCGTAAATTCGGTCTCATCGAGAAGGAAAAGAAAAAAATAACATATCTATACTTACCAGAAGAATGGATGTCCAAAGTTTTGCAGACTTCCAAAACATTCAAAGTGATCAACGTTCTACCAAAAATGATAAAAGATTACAGATCATATTTGCAAACATTTTTCAAGAAAACCTTCAAAAATTTTACCATAACGAAGTATAAAAGTTTTTCCTATGAGAAGAAAAGTTTAACAGTTTCTATGCACCACAATATTGAAAACGACCCGACAGTTCACTCTTTGTTTAAAGAGTCTGCCTCGTTGGAGACATTAAACTGGGAGAACGTCAAGCACCTGTATCAAAGTAAGCTTCCAATAAATCCTAAAAAACTGAAAAATCTGCAAGAACTTTCTGAATATGTACCCCAAGCATATCATGAATGGTACCGGTCTCTGGAGGAAAACAACGCGGAAGCAAGCGAAACAGAAGCAGAATCCGATGACGAAGACTAATAAATTTATTTTTTTCTGTCATGTTACCAATATATTATCTTTGTAGTTAAAAATTTGAATTAATAAAAAATAAAGATTATTTCATATTCTTTAAGTTTGTTGTCAAGATCTAACCCGAAATCTACATAACATCAAAAAAAAAACTTAATTTTTTAGTTTGGTATGAAAACTAGGTAAATCCATTTTTTCAAATCGGTTTTTTTTTTAACAAGAAGATATATATTACTGCCATTTGAATTAAAATAGTGGTAGAAGTACCAATTTAAATAAAAAAATAAACGAAAAGTCCCGAGTGACAAACTAAATAGAAAATAATAAGTTTTTTTGCTCTCCTGAAAAATTTGGTTTTTGGTTTTTACCTAGTTATCATTCTCAGATCCTCAATTGTCAGATTTGAAAGGTTTATTTTTTTTCCATAACCAAATGAACAGGTTCTACCAACCTCTTTGAGAACAACTTAGAAGTAACTAAATATTTTGCCTGTTAATGGCGGAAATTCGCGTCGACCAATAGCGGCGAAGACATCCCAATGGCCATTTTGTCTTGTATACCGGGTGTCAACGAATTTATTAGACAAGTCATATCTTCTAGAGTATTAGGTGTATTAAAATGAGATTTGGTATAGGTAAATGGTATAGGGAGAGGAGAGTTTTCGAATATTTTTCACTTTCCGGTAACTTCCTGTTTCACCGGAAATGGCTCCGATTTCGAATTTTTAAATGGAACACCCTGTATATTTTTGCATATTTGGATTTCTGAGACAATTTTGGATCAGAATGTAACATTTTAAAAAGTTTTTAAGCCTACTTTATTTTTTTAGAGCCACTTTTAATATGGCATCTAGGTGGCCATGATCAGACGCAAACTAATCTAAAGACCTCAGGTGATGTAAGAAAATTACAATCGCAAAGTTTTAGTGATTAGTATGATAGATAGGAATAAGACAAGTAGGCAAAAGCACGTTTTCTTGTCTAACTATTTTTTTTCAAATGGCGACCCTTTTTTGACAAGTACTTTCCGAAAAGAGGATTTTTTGGCGAATCTAACGATACTAATTTATTTGCGATTGGATTAAAAATAAGCTCGGATTAAAAATAAGCTCATAAGTTAAATATTTCTAAGCAAAATACTGGATAATAATTTATTTACTTTTGTCAAGTGTGCCATGGATAAGTTTTTAAAATGTCACATGCTGATCCAAAATTGTCTCATAAATCCAAATATGCAAAAAGATACAGGGTGTTTCATTTAAAAATTCGATACGGGAGATATTTCCGGTGTAACCGGAAGTGACCGAAAAGTGAAAAATATGCGAAAACTCTCCTCTCCCCCTACCATTTACCTATACCAAATCTCATTTTGATACAGCTAATACTCTAGAAGTTATGACTTGTCTAATAAATTCGTTGACACCCGGTATAGCCACTGTAATTGTAACAACTTAATTTATAACAATTGTAGTAATTCTAAATGTAACAATTGAGTTGTTACGGTATTGAATTGAAAGTTTTAGTGTGGTTTTAGTTGTTTAGTTATGTGGAGCACACAACGAAGACACATTGTGATAAAAATGGAAAGCAGAGGGAAAATTTTAGCGAGGTTAGGTGTAACGGTATATAATGAAGGCAATGCGGCTGAGGTAAGTTGGCATTATTTCATGCTTTTACGCGATTTACGAAAACACATAACCTCAATAAATAGAGTTTCCTTCCATTCCATTATATTTTAGGCCGAAACTAATACTGATATTGCTGCTGAAATGTCCTCAAGCTCTAACAGTGAGTTTCCTGAACCAACTAGTAACACAATTTATATTAATGAAACGAAAGGAGCCGAAAACGTCCTTCCCGAATTGAATTTAACTGATTTTGAGGAGGTGAGTTGCACAGCATACCCTTGAGTGTTAGTTAGTTATTATTTTCAATTATGGCTATTATATTATTGCTTTCTATCACAAAATACTTAATGTGATATTGTGTTAAGTTGATAAATATTCAGTGCTTTCAATGAAAATTTGATTGTGTCTCTATAGGTACCTACATAAGTACTTGTGTTACTTTTAGAATGGTTACACCCAAGGCGAACTAATGGAGGATTTTGACAGTAATGATTCACTTTGCGATGCAGACTACATTCCAAGTGATGAATCGTCTGATAACGAAGGTGTACCTCTTGCAGAACCACCAGGTGTTGAAGAAGAAGGTACAGAAGTAGATGGTAATGAAAAAACGAAGAAACTAACTAGGAAACGAGTAAGAGCTCCAGAGACATGAAACAAAAATATACGAAAATCTAAAAGAAATTGTGGACATCAATATTTTAACGTAAAGGGTACAAGTATCCCACAAAAAACTATAAAAGAAGCTGCATGTTCAGAAAAAAAAACTGCAGACTAAAAAGTGTACTTCAAAGCTTACAGACGATGAAAGACAAGAAACTTTTAATTCATACTGGAAATTGAGAGATATTAATTTACAGCGAAATTTTCTGAACAATTGCATATCCTTCATAGAGCCGATTTATCGTAATCCCAAGCCTACCAGCACTCGCTCGAAAAATTTAAAATATAGGGGCAGTTGGGGGAATGGCGGCCCCCAGGGTAATTCCGGACACGTATTAGTTTAAAATATGCTGCAGGTTTGCGTAACAAGACATATTACGCCATCTAGTGCACTTAACTGAACCCCCAGAAGAAATTTGTAGGTCCCTGTGGTGGCAGTTGGTCAGTTATCGGCGTGTTTTCGTTTGGTGGTACCGTCGTTTGGGGTGAGATTGATAACCGGGGGCGAGATTGATTGCCAAGTTGCAATTTCATAAATTTAAATCTAACGCACAAACCGCCTGTTGGATTCGTCTGTCGCCACCAGGTTTATGTATAGAAATCATGGCTGAATAACATGTGTGCGTATCAACTCGGTAATACGCAGTGTTGTGTGAAAAAAAATCCATTTAAAATTTGTAGCTGTTTTTGCTGATATTCATAATTTCCAGAACTTTGATAGGTAAGTCGAATTATGATCTAGTACTGAATAAATTAACCGTATGGCGCTATTTGTTGATGCTTCTGGACGCCATAACCTAAAATTCAGTCATTTTGGATAACACGTTACGAGTTTGTAATTAAATTTATTTGATGGGGTGAGATTGATCAAGAAATTTCAACGCTTTTAGGGCGAATTTCACGGCCACACTGATAGTGTTATTCTTTTTCAGTAAATAAAAGATGCCACGACAATACAAAAGGAAATTGGGTGCGCGAAGATATGCAGATTATAACCCAGCAACTTTAGAGGCAGCACTACAGAAAGTAACTGAAGATGGGTGGTCATTACGCCGTGCTTCAGCCGAGTTCAAAATACCATTCAGCACCCTCAGTAATAAATTTCATGGTTTGCGCATTAGAAAAACAGGTGGACAAACCGTCTTCTGTAAAAATAAAGAAAAATCTTTCGTGAAGTCTGCCAGTTTGTGTGGAGAATGGGGATTCCCGTTAAGTATTGTGGATATAGGTAACCTAGCCAAAAACTATTTCGATAGCAGAGGCCGCACTGTTACGAAATTCAAGGACAATATGCCAGGTAAAGATTGGGCATATAGTTTATTGGAAAGGCACAAAAATGAAATTAGTCAAAAAATTGCCACGAATATAAAAAAATGTCATGCAAATGTTTCGCGAGAAACTATAGTAGAATATTTTGAAAATTTACGAGACACACTGAAAAACGTTCCTGTTTGTAACGTGTTCAACTATGACGAGACCAAGTTACAAGATGACCCCAGCAAGAAGAAGATGCTTTTTCGCCGAGGCACAAAGTATCCAGAACGTGTATGTAACTTTACAAAGACTGCCATAACCGTTATGATGTGTGGTTCTGCATCGGGGGTGCTATTACCCCCATACGTTGTTTACAAGGCCGAGAATCTATGGCAGCAATGGGTAGAAATGGGACCAAAAGGAGAACCATGTTGCAAGGAAACGTGCTGCAGCTCCGGATCGCGTTATAACAGGACACATCGTGGATGGATGGATGCACAGACATTTACAGAATGGTTTGAATCATCATTCTTGCCGCATACAAAAAGGTTACCTGGACGTAAAGTGTTGCTGGGGGACAATCTTTCGTCATTAGCTATGTTATGTAAATATATATAATACTTGTTTTTTTTTGTTTTGTTTTGTTTTTTTTTTATGATATTAGAAACATCTATTATGTTTAGTTTAGGCATTTAGACATGTACAACCAAACCCTTATACAGAGGTATAAACAGCTGATAGCTGTCTGCCTTCAATATATAAATAAATTTTACTGACACTGTTATAAGGGAGAGTGGTGCGCAGCGGGTAATCGTGCGCATCAACGTATTTCATATTTCGCGGTTGATTCTGCTAGTCCAACTAGTGCTGCTATCTCTTACGTGAATTCTAAACTGCTTACGCCAGTGTTCATATAAATTGTTTACATGTGATAGTGATGGCCGGTGTTTATAGAAATCTGTGACAATTTTTGTAATTTTTCACCAGCAGAAGATAAGACGG
Source organism: Agriotes lineatus (assembly GCA_940337035.1). Lineage (NCBI taxonomy): Eukaryota > Metazoa > Arthropoda > Insecta > Coleoptera > Elateridae > Agriotes > Agriotes lineatus. Next base: position 215,653 of record CALNHX010000290.1, on the reverse strand, counting down.
TGAGTCCACAATTCTTACCTAATTTCTTTGAATTAATTATTTTCTGAAAACGTATTGTTCTTTGCATATTTTGGTGCAAATATTCTTCTATTAACTGATTCGTTTTTTTGCTATAGTGAAGGTTAAAATGTCAACCGTAAAGGCAGAGGCGGATTAAGCGCCTGGCGGACCTGGCGGCCGCCAGGGGCTCCGGGTCTCCAGGGGCCCCGAGCTTGATAGATCCCTCAGTAAAAATTGTCACAACAGAAAAAGCGAAAGTAGCAATATTTAATACTACATACATCAAGTATAAAATATCAATCATAATTCCTAAGGACCGATGAATTGTTACAAATATCTTGAGAAACATTAAAAGTTGCAATTCAATCATTTTAAATAAATACGCACGCTCCTGAAAAACTCCCGCCTGAAATGGCGATTGCAGTCCTGCCCTGCTGGCTCCTGTTAGCCTGCACCTGCAAGTTCTGTAGCAGTGGCTGGTGCTGCAGTGTTGTAACAAGTTAACAGTACAGTATTCACAGCACTGTGAAATTGTAGTGGTGTCTGGTGTAACTGGTGTATGCTCAAATTTCTGTGAGTTTTTGTGCCATTAGTGGTACGTATTAAATAGTAATAAGTACACGTTTGAGGTTTAATTTCGAGATATAACTTGGGACAATAATATTATTGAAATATGTTAAAGCAGTATCCCAGTATCTTGGGTTTATTTTGTACGCCTTTGAAATTCCAGTACTTAGCATTAAAAATCGAATTTTTGTTTTTATATGTATAAGTATGATCAAATAAACCTTATCAAAACCGGTAGAAATCAACATTTGTAAACGGCGGACACCCTAGGCCGCTAGTTAAATACAACGAATTCTTTTGCATGAAATGCTTTTCTGTTGAGCTACGGCTGCCGCGTTGTGCAATGCCACTGTATTGTATTGTGTAGTCAAATGGTTTTCTCCCCATCAGGCTCCGCTGTTGTATGAGAATTTATTGTTATATTTTAATAAATAAATATTTTAAATTTAGAGTTCACACGAATAATTAAGTACAGTCGCGGCCAATAAAAAAATGGGACAACTCTTGTAACAGATTTTTGTCAAATTCTAGCTGCTTGAACTTGTTTTATTAATATTTCAGATTACAACATTAAATATTTGACATCTACCAACAATTCCAAATTATAAATAATACGACAAAGTAGTTATGTCGCATATAAATGCACCGACGAAAGGTGGAATAATCGCGAAAATAGACGCAACTATCCCATTTTTTATTGGCCGCAACTGTACATTAGTACATAGTTCGAATATGAAGTTCATATTGGAACTATGTATTTAGTTTACTTAGTTAGTGTAAGTAGTTATTCGTTTCATTTTTTTTTATTTCTTGATAAGGTTCCAAACGAGATTACAAAACGCAAAAACCATTTTTAGGGCGAAAAAATGAAGAGGTATCAAAGCAGGGCAGAGAAACGAAGAAAGCTCAAACGAAAGACGGAAATTGCTGAAAGACAGAAAAATGCACTGCACAATTTTTTTGGAAACAGTACAGAGAGGAAGCCGTCCCCATCAACTGATTCTGGTGTTTCTGTTTCTGAAAGAAATCCTCCTTTCGAAAATACTTCTAAAGCGTGTGAAACAAGGACCGTTAATGAAGAAAGAGACGATGGCGAGAAAGAGGAAGAAACAGAAAAAATGGAGAATGATGAAAGAGACTGCAAAAATAAAGAAGATGGAAATATTGCAGATATACGAACTGATTTAGACGTCAAACTATTAGATGATATTACTCTGTGGCCTACGTATTTAAATGATTCAATGGTGGACTATATTATTAAAAACAAACCCAAGAACATCGAGAATATAGAGGTGTTGAAATCAGAGTATAAGGATAGAAATGAAGTATATTACAGAGGACTTTCCCTTAATCATTTTCACAGGATAAAATCAAATGGAATCAAAGAAGAGAGAAATTGGCTAGTATTTTCAGAAACAACCAAGAGTGTTTATTGCTACCCTTGTAAATTGTTTTCAACATCAACGTCCAAATTAATAACTGGTTTTCAAAATTGGAAATCAATGACGGCAACTCTATCCGAACACGAAGTATCAAAAGAACACATGTCAGCCATGTGTACTTTGTATAAAAGATCATCGAAATGCAATAGAATTGATACTCATATATTGCAGACTAGAGAAAATGAAGAACACTATTGGAAAAAAGTCTTGGAAAGAGTAATATCGACTATAAAACTCCTAAGTCGTTTAGGGCTAGCATTCCGAGGACACGATGAAGGCCAGGATTCTAGAAGAAAAGGAAACTACTTGACTTGCTTGGAATATCTCAGTGAATATGACGATTTCTTGAAGTTGCACCTACAGAAATATGCCAATCGTGGACGAGGACATGCTAACTATTTGTCTCACCACATTTGTGACGAATTTATAGACATCATCAGCAAACATGTAAGACAGCAGATAATTGAAGAAATTAAGACTGCGATTTATTTCGGTATCATTGTTGACTCTACGCCTGATGTGTCACATATTGATCAACTGACATTTGTCATAAGATACGTTTTACCCAGTGGTGACATCAAAGAAAGTTTTCTGGGATTCATCCCTATAGAACTTCACACGTCTTCATATTTGGAACAGAAAATATTGGAAATGCTAGAAGCATTAGGAGTGGATATTAAAAATTGTCGAGGACAATCATTTGACAATGCTTCAAATATGTCTGGAAAATACACAGGTCTACAGGCACGTATTAAAGAACACAGTCCGAATGCGGTTTATATACCTTGTTCCAGTCACTCTTTAAATTTAATCGGAAATTTCGCTGCTGAAAGTTGTAGCGCTGCGATTCATTATTTTATGTTTGTACAGAATTTATTCACTTTTTTTTCTGCGTCAACCCATCGTTGGCAAGTTTTGTGCAAAAAGCTGGAAAAGTGCGAACATGCTGTCTCCGTGAAGAGAATTTCAGACACAAGATGGTCAGCAAGAGCAGATGCTGTACGGGCTATAAAACTTGGTTACATATATATAGAGGAGGCTTTAGCTGCAATCCGTGGCTCAAAGGAAGAAAAAAAGACCACAATTGTCGAGGCATCTTCACTTATGAAAAAAATGGCCAAATATGAAACCGCCCTAATGACAATTTTTTGGAATTCCATTCTACAGAGAATCAACGCTACTAGTAAATCACTGCAATCAGTTGAATGCGACCTATCAAGAAGTTCCACTCTACTAAGGTCGCTGGTCAATTTTATCGACCATTTCAGGAAAGAGTTCAAAAGAGTAGAAGCAGATGCAACTGTGTTGTCAGGACAATCTTTTCACGAAGAAGATGGACAAGCTTGTAGGCCGCGGAAGCGCAAAATGTTTTTTGATGAAAATAGTGATGCTGGACAAGAATTCTCAAGAAGGGAAAATTTCATGATCAATTCTTTTTACGTCATATGCGATAATACGAAAGCAGAACTTTCTAGAAGGACTGAGACGTACGACTCTGTAATAGAACCTTTCAGGATATTTTTCGACAAAGAAATATCAACTGAAGGTAAACAACAGGCTACAAAAAGGTTAAAGGATATATACAGAAACGACATCGATACTTCCAATTTTGAAGACGAATTGGATCACTTTCTTTCATTTGTTCAAGAAAATACAGATAACCATCAAAACCGCAAATGAAATTTATCGAGCTGCAAATGAAATGATTTCGACGTTTCCTAACATGGAGATAATTTTGAAAATATTTTTAACTATGCCAGTATCAAATGCTTCAGGTGAGAGATCGTTTTCAGTCCTAAAACGCGTCAAAAATTATTTACGAAGTACGATGGGGGAGGAGAGGTTGAACCACATGGCTATACTATACATTGAACAGGAAGTAATGGATAAAATTAACACCGAAAAACTAATTGCCGATTTTTCAAAAGAAAAAGTAAGACGTAAATTCATTTAGAAAACTTCATTTTAATTATTATTAAGATTTCATGTATTGTTATTATTTAGAATAGCTTTCGTGTTTTTCGTGAACGTTTGATTTTGTCATTATATTAATATGCATGCTTTATATTTTATATATTGTATTTTTCTTGTAGGTATACATATATTCTTTTTTGCACTACTAGTCTCAGAACGCATCGTTATTGGCCTATTTTTAGGTCGTGAAGTTGATTTTCTCCACCAATGGAGAGAAAGTAAAATAAACAATTTTCACCGTGGTAACTAATAAATTGCCAAGTTACCAAATATGACTATTTTAATTTTGACGTTTTAAAGAGCTGTATTGTCAGGTTGACAGTTAAAATATTTTCGAAATTTGTTGGGATTTAGGTATTAAGCTGTTTGGTAGTGCAAAAAATAGTATATACACCACGGTAGCGAATCGTCTTATAACCTTCGCGCTTTAGATACTTCGCGCTGCGCGCTCAGTATCTAATATGCGCTCAGGTATAATACTGCGCTTCGCTACCTTGATGTATAATATACTATTTGTATGATAATAAAGGTCAATAATCAATATAAGTACATCACTTCCGCCTTTTTGGTTTGTTTATGATATAAGGCCCCGAAATTTTTACCGCCAGGGGCCCCCAATGAGCTTAATCCGCCACTGCGTAAAGGTGGAATGGTGCGCATGATTACCCCACATACAATTAAATGCTAAGTAGTAATATTTTGTGTTTTTTTTTCAGATGCCGAGAAATTACACACGAAAAACTGCTATCCTTGCCTACACGCGTGAAGATCTTGAAAATGCAATAAACGCAGTTAGAAATGAAGGTAGAAAACAAAGGGTAGCAGCGAGAAGTTTTAATGTTCCCGAATCTACTTTAAGAAAAAAGCTGTTGGAGGATACGCTTAACCACGTCTAGGTCGTAAGAACGTGTTTACTGAAGAAGTAGAATCAGAATTAAAAGTACATCACTTCCGCCTTTTTGGTTTGTTTATGATATAAGGCCCCGAAATTTTTACCGCCAGGGGCCCCCAATGAGCTTAATCCGCCACTGCGTAAAGGGGGAATGGTGCGCATGATTACCCCACATACAATTAAATGCTAAGTAGTAATATTTTGTGTTTTTTTTTTTCAGATGCCGAGAAATTACACACGAAAAACTGCTATCCTTGCCTACACGCGTGAAGATCTTGAAAATGCAATAAACGCAGTTAGAAATGAAGGTAGAAAACAAAAGGTAGCAGCGAGAAGTTTTAATGTTCCCGAATCTACTTTAAGAAAAAAGCTGTTGGAGGATACGCTTAACCACGTCTAGGTCGTAAGAACGTGTTTACTGAAGAAGTAGAATCAGAATTAAAAGATTATGTTCTTATGTTGGCAAAATTATTTTACGGTTTGACGCCTAAAGGACTCAGACAAATAGCATTTAGATATGCTGAGCAGAACAATATCTCTCATACATTTAATAGAGAAAGCCGTTTAGCCGGAAAGGATTGGCTTTATGGCTTTTTGAAAAGAAACCCTGAGATTAAACTACGACAACCTGAAGGAACAAGTCTAAATAGGATTGTCTCGTTCAATAAAGAGGCAATTGACATATTTTATTACAATTTAAAGACCATTATGGAAAAGTATAAATTTGAGGCAAATAGAATCTTTAATATAGACGAAACGGGCGTCACTACGGTGCAGAATAAATGCCGAAAGGTCTACGGACCTAAAGGTGACAAAAAAGTAGGGGCAGCTATTTCCGGCGAAAGAGGGAGAACTATAACAGCTGTTTTTTGTGTGAGTGCAGCAGGAAATTATACTCCCCCTATGCTGATATATCCGAGAAAAAGAATGCAGTCTACTCTCCAAAAAAATGGACCAATTGGGGCTCTGTATAAATGTTCGAAGAATGGGTGGATCAACACTGATCTCTTTATTGATTGGCTGGCCCATTTTGAAAAACATGTAAAACCTACTGCAACAGATCCTGTTCTTTTGGTTTTAGATAACCACTCGAGCCATATCTCAATTCCATCATACAATTTTTGTAAAGAAAAGAACATCCATATGGTGTCACTTCCACCCCACACTTCGGATCATCTCCAGCCTCTGGATTTGACCTTCTTCAGTCCTCTTAAGAATACTCTCTACCGCGAATATGACCTTTACTTGTCCACTACAGGCCATCAAAAAATAACCGAATATGATGTAGCTGAACTTCTAAATAAAGCTTTTATGAAAGTCGCTACAATGGAGAAGGCAGTTTCCGGGTTTCGCACATCTGGAATTTTTCCTCTCGATCCGGATAGATTTGACGAAGAGGATTTCGCTCCTGCCAATGAAGTAAGAGAGTTCACAATTGAAAGAACACCGGAACCAGAAACTCCTACATCTAATCCAAATAGTGAAGCCGCAGTTCCACATACTCAACCACATTCACCACCAGATCAAAATCCTAGGCCATCTACATCTAATGATTCGCCACCTGCTCAAAACCCTAGGCCATCTACATCTAGAGATAACTCCTTTTTGGCTATGGCGCCAATACCAAAGAGAAAAGTTAGAAAAGAAGTGAAAACAAAATCTCGCGAGAAGCAACAATCGCAAATACTTACAAGCACACCTATCAGAGTAAAATTGGAAGCAGCCCAGGAAAAGAAAAGATTAAGGGAAAAAAATATAAAGAATAAGGAAGAACAGAAAACCGGCAAAAAAGGGACTGTGCGTAGATGTTTTGAGGACGAATCACCAGACCGAAAGAAAGGAAAAGACAAAAAGAAAATGAAGAAAGAGCCAACACCCGAGCCATCCGATTCAGAATTATCAGAGAACGATATTTCCGACATTTGCAATGATGACGAGCTGGATGATGTCGATTTAAGTTTTATACCACCCCCTCTGGAAAAACCTGGCAAATCTAACGAAATATGTTGTATCTGTGGAGATATTGGTAAGGACAGGGAATTATGGTACAGATGTGTTATATGTTCTTCATGGAACCATGCGGAATGCACAGGTGACTTCTGTTTAGCTTAAATACTATCAATAATGGTTATTTTGTATTTTGGCGTTTGCAATAAATATTTCTTTGAAATTAAGAATTGATTTCTTTACATTAGTTTTAACGCGCACCATTCCCCAACCGCATGCGCATGATTACCCGCTAGGTTGGGGAATCGTGCGCAAATGCACTTATGCACATTTTGCAACATTGTGGTTTTACACTTGCATTTTCTTTAAATATTGTTCCACATATTTAAAGTAGAATGACTAACGCTAACTTTAACGTTTTTAAACTGACGCTAGATGTAATCTACTTACTACAAGAGCTATTTTGGCTTAAGTGCGCACCATTCCCCCACTCTCCCTTAACGCAATGCCAAGAAAACGACATTGCTTTCCTCTGCCTACCCAAGAATTCAACCCACTTAACCCAACTCCTAGACGTAGAATTTTTTCGACCATTTAAAATAGCATGGAGGGATGTATTGACGAATTGGAAGGCGACACATAAACAGCAAACGTCAATAGATAAGAAGGATTTTCCACAACTGCTTGCCTCCACTCTCGTCGAAAAAGAAAAGAAATCTAATAATGCCATTAAGAATGATCTTATCAGCTCATTTCAAGCAACGGGAATCGTACCAATGGATCCTGAGCGAGTTTTATGCAAAATTCCAGTAAATGATAGTGATACTGTTGCCGATGTCAACGATACGCTTTTACAGTATTTACAACAACGATTCTCAGCAGCACCAACAAGAAGAAATGTAAAACGCCAGAAGCTTAACGTGGAGCCCGGCAAAAACGTTGCAGCAAATAATGATAGTTCTAGCGATTCAGATGTTCGTGAACCAGTAACTAACGACAATTCAGATGATGAACCTATTGAAGACGTTGAAGAGGTTGAGCGACAAGAAACGGAATACTATGAACCACGATTTGGAGATATTGAAGTTGGAAAATTTGTTGTAGTAAAGGTCCTGGGAGGATCTAGAAAGAAGACGGTTTACCGCTACACGGCCATAGTACAGAGTGTAAATTCTGAGGAAGGAAAACAAGAGATTGAATTCTTAGGGATGAAATCTTCTGACAAAACACGAAAATTATTTGCTCCCCAACCCGATGATGAATTTGTAGCTGACATAGAAGATGTGATAGCTATTTTACCAACTCCTATTGTTAAGAACTTTAACGATAAGGTTACTTATTTATTCGAAAAGGAAATCGATATTTACGAAATATAAGAATCCTTTGCTTTCTGTTATAGGTATTTTAGAACATAATATTTAGTTGTAGGTATAAAACAATTCTTTGTTTTTTGTATTTGAACTAGAAAATAAATGTTTATTTTGAAAGTTTAACCATAAAATATTTATTTTGTTTGGGTCTCTGAATCCATTAGATTGAGAGATTATATAATTTTAGGTTAGGTATAAACGATTTTTTAAGCCGTTTTTTCTCAAGATCTTGAGAAAATAGGCTTAAATTTTAATGGTTTATACCTAACCTAAAATTTATTTTGTTATTGCATCACTAATTTGCCATTGATCAATCTCACCCGTACTGAACAATCTCACCCCCAACAATGAAAACTCATATAACTTTTAAACCGTAAGTTCGAAATAGACTGGGGTCAGATTGATCAGTTTGTATGCAGCTCCATGCTTATTATATGAATTAAATTTCTTATGATCAATCACACCCCACATGTAGTATGAGATTGTTCACAACATTTTTCCTCTACACATCCTTTAATTATTTTTTTTTATATTTTCTGATTATTGGATATTGTTCCTGACACTAATATCTATTGAAACAACTTATCTATAAAAATTATTTTTTACGCAGAGAAAATTCACGCGAAAAACTTTTTTTTATGATCAATCTCACCCCAAACGACGGTACTTAATAAGAAGAATTGCTCGTATTAAAAAAGGTAAATAAAATACTCAAATATATTTTTAAATCATTACTATAGTATTATTATTTTCATAAGTAGTCATATTTAACTGTGATCACTTCAAACAGGCTCTATGGTTTAAACCAAACCGGTTACTTGAATGTTCCTAAGATACTGCATTTTGGGGTTATGGCAGCCACATCATTTGGGGTAATCGTGGCCGGCCGCCATTGCCCCACATAAGCAAGAAAGCTTACACAATGTCATTTTTTCAGATGCCCAGAAATTATACACGAAAAACCAATAATGCAGCATGGTCTGCTGAACAGCTTAATAATGCTCTTGCAGCTATAAAAGGTGGTAGACCACTCAGAGAGGTAACTAAATGTTTTGGCATCCCAAGAAGCTCGTTGCAGAGGAGAACAAAAATTAATAAAAGTGGAGGTCCATCCTTGGGACGTAACGCAGTATTTACAAAAAGGGATGAAGAAATACTCGCTTAACATATTATTAAATTAAGCAAATTATTTCATGGAGTCAATCGGTCAGAAATAAAAAAATGTGCTTTTGAGTATGCTGAGAATAACAATAAAAAACATCCTTTCAATAAAAATTCTCAAAGCGCTGGTGAGGATTGGCTGAGAGGTTTTATGAGAAGAAATCCCACCATTACATTAAGAAAACCGGAAGCCACCAGCATTAATAGAATTTCCGCTTTTAACAGAGAGGAGGTGTCCCTATTTTATATGAATTTGGAAAAAATTCAAGAAAAATTTAATTTTAATTCAACTAGGATTTTCAACATGGATGAGACCGGCATTTCATCGGTGCAGGTGCCAACTAAAATACTTGCCCTTAAAGAACAAAAGCAAGTTGGCTTTGTCACCAGCTAGGAACGAGGCAAAAACATAACAGTCATTTGTGCGTTCAGTGCATCCGGTATCTACGTACCACCTATGTTTATATTCAATCGAAAGAGGATGAACCTGCAACTAAAAAAGAGAGGTTCTCCAGGATCTTTCTTCTCTTGTTCCGATAAGGGTTGGATAACTGAGATCCTGTTTTTAGACTGGCTTCAGCACTTCCAAACATTTATAAAAGCGTCTACAGCAGATCCAGTCCTCTTGGTTATGGATAACCACGTTACACATTGTACATTACAAGCCTACAATTTTTGTAAGGCAAATGGAATAGTGCTTTTGACAATTCCACCACACACATCGCATCGTCTACAGCCTCTAGATGTCACATTTTACAGACCATTAAAGACAGCCTATAACATGGAATGCAGCAAGTATTTGAAAAGTCATCCATTTGAAAAAATCTGGTGTGCTACACTCACACAACTTCCTTTTACAGTGATCTTATAATTAGTCAAAAATTTCATTTTTAATTTTTAACCATTTGTTAAAAATTTTCAAAAATTACAAATTCTACAAAAACGGTACAAAATCGAGTGTTAGGTGAAGAGACAAATTTTCTCTAGAATTTTAAGGTAAATTCAAAAATGTAATAATATACCGGGTGTTTTATATATAATAGGAGTTAATAAAAAAAATAGAAAAAAAAACAAAAGAAACCCACTTTAGAAGTATTCAACTGGAAAATCACCTATCTCACATCAATACACATTAAAAATGTAAGAAAAATGTAAAGTTTAAAAAAATCGTTAGAGCCGTTTTTGTAAAAATCGAAAAAAACTGAAAAATTACAAGAGTAAACACCTATTTCCGGTTATGCGATTTTCTTCAAAAGCTTGCTGTCTCATCTACATAGTACACAAAACTTATATATGAAGTTTCAACGCCATACCTCTTTTCGTTTTTGAGATATTCTGTTCACAGACAGACACACACACAGACACACACACACACAGACAGACCAATGAAAAAAAATATGTTTTTTGGGATCAGGGGACTCTAAAACGTGAAGATCCGTTGAAAACTCAATTTCGAATTTTTGGGGTGAATCCAATACTTCCTTTATAGTAAAAGGAAGTAAAAATAACGCCTTTCGAAATTGCTGAGCTATTTAATAATGCATATGGTAGAATTACGACCCCAGAAAAAGCTATTAAAGGCTTTAAAGTAACTGGAATTTTTCCCGTGAATCCCGATAACTTTACGGAAGAAGACTTTGCACCTTCGGAATTGCAACATGTTAACTTGGATCCACTAGTACCTGAACCTGTTTTTCCAGATCCAGCAATCAGGTTACGAGACAATGTAACCCCTGATCCTATGGCCCAAGCTAATACATCCTTTCAAGACATTTTACTTTGCCGGGATCATCAAAATCTACCAGAGCTCCAATGCGAAAAGTCAAGAAACAACATTCAGAAATAGTAACAGACACTCCCAACAATAGAACAATCTTTGCAATGACAAAAAAGAGGGATGTAACGGATTCTTAGAACATGACAAGCGAGGTACCCATGGAAAGCAAAAACGAGTACCAGAAGATATTCTTAACGACATTAGACAATACATAGCATCAATTCCTAGAGTGAGCTCACATTATTGCAGAGCAAGAACGAATAAAGAATATGTAGATGGTAGTTTGAATTTAACTCTGATGTACAAACTTTATAAAGAAAAATGTCAACAGGAGAACAGGCAATTTGCCAAATATTCCATGTACATTGCATTTCACATTCCGAAAAAGGACCAATGCGGACTCTGCGCCAACTACAAGAATTCTAATGAAGAGGAAAAATTTATACTCTGGGAATAATATGAAGAACACCTTAAAGAACATGATTTGTGTAAAGAAAAAAAAACAAGCGATTTAAGAAATGAACTGATATCTGTATACTGTTATGATCTGCAGGCTGTCTTACCATGCCCCTGCGGTGAAATTAGTAGCTTTTTTTATAAGAAAAGGCTTGCTGAATACAATTTCACCATCTTTGATGTCGGATATAAACTAGGATACTGTTATACCTGGAATTAGACAATCGCAAAACGAGGCAGTAATGAAATCGGTAGTTTTTTGTATGATTTCATAAGCACTGAGGTGAAGCAAAATAAAGATATAATTTTTTATTCTGATAACTGTATCGGACAAAATAAAAATAAATTTATCTGCTCTTTATATTTATACTGCATAAATAATCTGGAGAATATAACGTCTATAACCCACAAATTTTTTATAGTTGGCCACACAGTAAACGAAGGAGACGCAATGCATGCAACAAAAGAAAGGAAGAAGAAACGTATTTTAAAGAGCGGACCAATATATGTTCCGGCACAATGGGTAACCATAATAAAAGGTGCCAAGAAAAGTGGTACGCCTTATAAAGTTACTGAAGTCGATACCAAGGATATTTTTGATCTTAAGAAGCTATCTCGTGATATGGGAAAAAATTATAATAAGAATACAGATAAAGAAAAGGTGGAGTGAAGAAAGATAAGAGTAATAAGAGTAGCGAAGGACAGCCCATACTCTATTTTCTATAAATATTCTTATGGTGACGACAATTTTAAAGAAATTGCAATACATGGATATTTAAGAAGTCCAAAAACTGACATAGAGTTAGAACCTGCTTATAAAACCCCACCACCAATAAGTGCATCAAAGCACAAACATCTACTTGACCTTTGCAAAGAGAACGCAATAAAGTCTGCATACTGGTCTTTCTATGAAACTCTAAAGTCAGAAAATGATCACGTATATTCAGAAGATGAGACTGATTGAATAAAAAAACGAGAACAGTTACTTTAGAATTTTGAACATAATTATTTTCTTATGTTTTTACTCTCAGAAGTTTTTTGACTACTGTGCATAGTTCTCGATATTATGCCCAAGTAAAAAAGGATTTCTTTTGTTTAATTTTTTTACTGTAATAAGAATACATTTTAGTTTCATCCTATAAAATAATATATTTTCTTCTCTAATGTGTTTTGTTTGTTAAGTTTTGCCTTAACAATGTTTACGAGTAAGAAACATAAATTCCTGTTAATAACTGATTCACTATGTTTTTGATTTTAGTGTATAATTTATCATTAGTGCAGTCTATCTTTCTGTAACAACTTTGTAAAAAGTAAATTTTTCAGTCACATATTAAATTCAATAACGTAACAACTCTATCTAATTTCAAAATCAAAACAAAATTCATTTTATAACATGTACCTAACTTTATCAGCAAATAAGTTGAGCACCTGAACGTTATTACCGATGTTTAATGATAAACTACGATACAATCGATAGTTGAATATTTTTGCTAAACATTCAGATGCAGTTTTCTCAAAACATTGATTTTTGAAATGTTACGGTATAGAACTGGGGTATCGATATGGTAACCGTTTTACAATTGATGACAAAGCATTTGATTTATCTATTTATTAAAGAGGGTCTCACTTGTATCGTTACTTGGCAGAACATTTTCAACTTCCATCTGCTCGAACTCTAAAAAACATTTTGAGCAAAATTCCATTTAAGGCGTAATTGAAAAAGTGTATATATAGTGAAATATTTGACTTTGCAATATACACAAATGAAATTCAGAAAAATTTGTATCTATTGCATTTGATGAAATATCTTGCACAAGTATGTGTCGTTTTCAGGATCTTGGACACTTAGGGAAAACTCCTCAACAAGCTGATCGTGTCCTTGCTTTCATGTTGCGGGGAATTAAAAGAAAGTTCAAGCAAGTCCGGAAAGGGACATAATTCTAAGCAAGGAAATATAAGGAGATTCACAAGCATCCCTTAATACGTTTGATTTGTTTTGCGGCTCTTTAAAACAATAAAAATTACCATATTTGTGAACTAATGAAGTGCTTTTGACCATTTCCACTTTGTTCTCATGTAAAAGACAAAATGGAAAATACCAAGCTTGTAACATCATTTTGTTTTACAAAAAAATTCACTTATTATCAAACAAATATGTGTAGTAAATAACCAATTCTATTGAAAACACTTTTGCACTTAAAGTAATTAGAACCAAAATGGCTAAGCCCTTCCACTTTGCCTTCCCTTCCCCTAAAAAGTTTCCAACGACTCAATAGACGTAGCTCAGTAACAGAATAATATTATGTTCCGTCTCGTTCTATCCACACTGTTGTTAGCAATGATATCAGCTTCAAACAGACACTTTGCTATAAAGTAACCCAAACATATTTGCACCGACATTACTAAAAAACTGGTCTGTTCACAATTATTGCTGGTTTCCTCATGTTATCTTCACTGCCTTCACTTAAGTTCATTCCTGCTGCAGTTTGGTGATGCGTAGTAGCTAAAATGATACCATAAACCACACTTACATATTCATTTTCCACTCCCAGATTGTGTCTGGAAAGTGCTCGATTGGAGGAAGCAATAGGTTGCACAGCAACTGGACAATACACAAGAATGAAAAATAAACAACGGGAAAGGTTGTTGCGCCCCACGCAACACCATGTTGTTGTGAAAAGTTGGAAAACTAAGAACAAAAGGAACGGATAAAGCCAGAAGATTTGTTAACGACGATGGCAAAAATAGGTTTGTCAATTGTATGAAATACAATGCTGCATAATGTTAATGTAACGGTAGTAACATTATGACTAATACAAAAGCTACAACAAACCAACAAACTATAGAAAGTCCAGTCTATATATGTTGAAGCAATATAAAAAATTGCATAAAATGCAACTACACTGCACACCAATACCTGTTGGTTGAATTTATGATAAACAGATTTGAAAAACAAGAATAATCAAAGATGACATCTCGACCATATGATATAATTTCAAGAAGTAGTTTTTATATAATGATATCTTCAGTAATCCCCAATGCAGCGATACTCCACTATTTTCTTTCTCATCTGATACGAAAGTGATTGAAAACATTGGTTGCGCGCTGGTAGCTCAATTTTCCATCTTGTTGAGTAGGCTTGTAAATGCACATGGTTTCTGATAGCGGCAGATAGTAGTAAGATAGCAGACAGTAGTGGTTTCGTCCTTTGAACTGTTTAAGACCCAGAATGAAAAATGGGAAGGAGCTGGATCTGAAAAGAAAAAAACAACATTATTTTTCAATTACTGTCAAATACTTAGATATATTAATACAAATATTACAACTACTTCAAACGATTTCTGCACATTCTGGTTCAATACCTCAAATATAATTTACAAGTTGTTTAGAAACTAACAGTTATTTACTATTCTGGAATATGGATTCCAAAGGCTTTTTTTAAATAGGCAATTTAATTATGAATTTATGCAAGTAACACTTTGATCTACATTTAATGCTAGTACAAGTTCCACAAAATATGATTGATACTACAGGAATCCAAATGAAAATAGTGCTGCTGCAGCAGAAACAAATGCAAATGTAAATTTATGGTAGAGGTAGTGCTTAATATATAAATAACCATACAGTGAATTTATTATAATGCACAATGTGGCATACCCGTTTCCATAAGGACTTAGTTGTTACTATTGGTTTCTAAGGGTACGCCACGCCATGTGTAAATGCGTTTATTTTAAAATGCAATATATGAACCGTAACTTTATTGAAAAAGAAGCATCAGAAAGAACAACAGGACATGTAATAACCCACATACTTGCTGTAAACTGAAGTCTTTATACTATTTGATCAACAGAATTCTCTCCCCCGTACAATATATTATGTTTTAGTAATAGGGAACATTAATAAACAATTTTCTATACATTAATAAAACGCATAAATAAACAATGAACAGAAAATGTATTTCATTATTACTTATTTAATGAATTACTTTTTCCTCCCAAGACCCCCCCCCCCCCCGCGCCCTGACACCAAATAAAATAATAGTAATTTTGGTAGTGTAGGGTTCTACCTACTACACATTACAGCAACGTTTTTCTGAGAAGATGACTTGCATTTCATGTAAAACAAACTGCATCCACAATGTTTTGTTCAGATGGCTTTTAGACATTTTCCATGATATTACATGATATTAGAAAATAAAATACAAGAAGAAACACAAAACCTGACTTTCCAAGCAACAGACACAGGAAAAAAATATGATTTCAAAATAGTGAACAGTGCCGTGTACCTAGGGGCTGAGATGACAAGCAACAGACAACACGGAGCAGATATAAATAGAAGATTGTCCATGGGCTCAAGGTGTGTGGCAGCGTTAAATAGAGTAGTGAAAGATAAAAACATACAAAGGAATTTGAAAACAAGACTATATGAAACAGTGATTCGCCAAGTGGCATTGTTCGGTGCAGAAACCTGGGTGCTAACAAAGAATATGAAAATAAAATAGATGCCTGGGAAAGGAAAATCCTATGAAAAATGGTAGGAGGAATAAAAGAAACTGCAGAGTGGAGAAGAAAAACCAACCTAGAACTACAAGATACATGCAGACCTCGCCGTTCGCGACTTTGCGGTTCGCTGATTTGATTTTACGCGGGGCACCTTTGCGCCCCCTTTTCTTTACCGTTCGCAGATGGAATTGCAAACTGTTTCAACTTTCACACACTAACGGCTGGTCTTATAAAGGCCACTAATCTGACGTTAACCTTAATTCGCTGTTAAAATAAACAATTACTAATGAATAATATGTCATTGACGCCAACGTTTTGATGAGCTTTTGTTTATTTTAACAGCGATTTAAAATTAAAGTCAGATTAGTGACTGGCCGTAAGTAAATAAAGCAGACGTATGCGGTTTATGTCGTGAACACCTAAATAACATTATTTATCACGAATTTGTAAACACATTTATTTATTTATTATTGGCGGGAAAACCCCATTAACAGTTTTACAATGAACAAAAATAGTTATTCCTTAAGATCTTTAAATAAAAATCAACCTCTCTACAAACAAGTAATTAACTAAGAAGTTATCCTATTTAGTTGCCCCCTAAATTGACCTACAGATACATCAAATATTTCCAAGTGGTTATCATTTATTAAGCGATCTATAGGCGAATTTTGACCATAAGTCGTACGATGAAATGGCATGTAAAATGATATAAAATCACCTCTTCTATTTACTAGATCATCGGTTCTCAACCGGTGGTACGCGTACCACCGGTGGTACGCGGGCACATTTCAGGTGGTACGCAGTCATATATTAATAATAACAATAAAAACTGTTGAATGTGAATAACATTAATTTACAGTTACGATGCAACATTTCCGCGTTAAGAATACAATTCCTCCATCTGTGTTTTACATAGAATAGTGGCAGTTTTAGACGTACGTGAATAGGCTCCAGCTAGGTTGTTTTATACGCGTCATTAATTTTGGCTCGTCCGAGCGCAGTTATTGTCGCCCTGACGTGCAGTGTCAACGACTCCCGAGCCTCTGGCCGACCGAGCTGACCTTGACGCTACACAAACAACCCGAGTGACTCAATTCCTTCTCACACTCCTCACCCCCCGCCACTCATCACAACCATCCCACCCCGTCAGTTTTGTTTTGAAAGTGGCATGAGCTGGTGTCACGTTCTCTTGTGTTACTTTCTCACCCAGTAGTTTCATTATGATGCCAATGTTAGCTGTTTTTCGATTGTGTTCCATGAAGTGAAGTTTAGTTTTAGTTTTTAGTAGTAATTCAGCATTAGTTTTTAGTTTTTAGTCATAATGAAGCGATATTTGACTAACCCCTCCACCTCTAAGGACAGTCAAAAGAAGATTAAACCTCAGCCAAATCGTAAGTACGATGCAGCGTATTTACAGTTAGGATTTACAGTAAAACCTGGCACAGAAAATAACGATAATCCTATTCCACAATGTGTTGTATGTTCAGAAACACTTTCAAATCAGAGCATGAAGCCTTCCTTACTAAAGCGGCACCAGACTACTAAGCATCCCGATTTGGTTGACAAACCTATTGAATTTTTTCAAAGAAAATCTGAATTGTGTAAGAGAGGAAATCAGTGCATGGCAAAATTTATAAATATAGACAAAAAACTGGTCAAAGCATCGTACCTTGCCAGTTATAGAATAGCTAAAGAAGGGAAGCCTCATACAATTGGCGAGACACTTTTACTTCCGGTCGCTAAGGATATGGTCGAGGCAGTATTAGGCGAAAAGGCAGCAAAGAAAATTGAGAAAATTCCGTTGTCGAATGACACAGTAAAGAGGCGAATTGTTGAGATGTCTTCGAGTATTGAAGAACAGCTTTTACTTCAACTGCGCGAATGTAATTATTTTGCACTGCAAGTAGACGAGAGCACAGACATAACAAATATGGCGCAGCATCTTGTATCATACGTTTTGATTATCAAAGTGAAGTAAAGGAAGAATTTTTATTTTGCAAACCTCTTGTATCAAACACTAAAGCTGAGGACATATTTAATGTCATAAATGAGTACTTTATGAAAGCTGGAATATCATGGTCTAAATGTGTTGGTTTGTGCACGGACGGAGCAAAAGCTATGTCGGGTCATTTAAGTGGATTAGGAGCAAGAATAAAAAAAGTTGCTCCAGAATGCCAAAGTACTCACTGCGTTATTCACCGAGAAGCTTTGGCTTCCAAGGGTATGCCTGCCAACCTTAAGTCTGTTTTAACGGATAGCGTGAAGGTCATTAATTTTATTAAGGCCAGGGCTCTTAATTCACGGCTTTTCTCTTTGATGTGTGAAGATATGGGTGGAAAATATCAAACTCTCCTCCTACATACCGAGGTTAGATGGTTGTCACGAGGCAAGATCCTAACTCGTCTATTTGAACTGAGGTCAGAAGTCTTTAGGTTTTTAAGTGAACAAAATCACGACATGAAACACTTGTTCAATGATGAAGAATGGCTATCACGATTGGCGTATTTGGCTGATATTTTTGATAGGCTTAATATCTTGAACATGGGACTTCAAGGGCCGAGTACAACAGTGTTCACTACCAACGATAAAATATCATCCTTCAAGAAAAAGTTGGTTCTGTTTCGCTCTCAAGCACAGGACAAGGATTTCTCTGCATTCCCTACTCTTGCATAATTTTTGGAAGAAAATGATATTTCTCTGAAGCCAGAAGTGACTGATGATATCACTAGTCATATGGAAGGGGGTTTCGGGGCTATGACACAACGCCCACTGGTCACAAACCCCAACTCAGAATTTGGTCATAACGCCCAACTTCGATTCTGGTCACAACGCCCAACTTGGTCACAACGCCCAATTTTGATTTTGGTCACAACGCCCAACTTGGTCATAACGCCCAAAAGCGATATTGGTCACAACGCCCAACTTGGTCACAACGCCCACCGACGCCTGTTATAGGAGAGAGCTATCGACGCCACTTAAAGCACCGTTTTGGTCATAACGCCCAACTTCGATTTTGGTCACAACGCCCAACTTGGTCACAACGCCCAATTTCGATTTTGGTCACAACGCCCAATTTGGTCACAACGCCCAATTACGATTTTGGTCACAACGCCCAACTTGGTCACAAAGCCCAATTTAGATTTTGATCACAACGCCCAACTTGGTCACAACGCCCAATTTCGATTTTGGTCACAACGCCCAACTTGGTCACAACGCCCAACTTTGATTCTGGTCATAACGCCCACTTTTGATTCTGGTCACAACGCCCAACTTGGTCATAACGTCCAAGTTTGATTTTGGTCACAACGCCCAACTTTGATTTTGGACATATCGGCCAGGCGGCACAGAAAGTAAGAAAAATGTGTATCTAAAATAAATAATAATAAATTAAACTTTTAAGATGAGGTAATAGGTAGGAAAATTTTCAAGTTCTCGTAAGTAGTATTAATATTATTTATTTTTCATAATTCAGTGGCGTAATGCGTTGTCCAAAAAGTTTCTAAATTCGGATTATAACATATATAAAGTTGTATTTTTTATATAGAACTCATAGTTAGCTGTGGCATTATGAGAAAACGGATTTTCTCCCATTTCAGTGACATATGTCGTATGGGATCGAATTATTAATTTTCACTACTTTATAGCAACAATTTACAATTTTTAATATTTCTTAGTTTTCTAGTTGAGAACTTGTGCCATTTAGAATATACGTGATTAAACAAAGTTTTTGCGTTGTTTTAATAACAACGTTTGATTGACAGAATTAATCACGTATGATTGTTGCTTATAATATTATAGTGTCCTTCATATATCCATTCATCAGAACATGTTATTGTCCATTAAAACCTCTGCAGTTTCCCAAATTAAAAATGCATTTGCAAAAATGTAAATATCCTACTTCTATACAAAGGAGGTTCGAAAATATGAAAATGATTGAAGAAAAAAGTACTCTTATTTTTCAAAATACACAAAAATGTTAATTGGAAGTATTTGTTATACCATATCTATTAATAGTTATTTAACAAACAAGTATGTTAATGAGAACGATTAATAATCGAGACATTTTAATGCGCGAGCGCTAGCGAGCGAGTTAATTGAAGATATTATTAATCGCCGATTAACATACGAGTTAGTTACAATATTTTTCTGTTGATCGTACATTATTAATTTGAAGAAAATCTAATTTTATTCCATGAAAAGAATTTGACACTTAAAGTTTTGACATTAATGGTACCGGGTGACCATAAATGGTTGTGATTTTTTTCTTAGGTTGGCACTGTTTATGTTGGTAACATTGTAAGTTTATGTCAAATATGAGGTTAGCAGGTTAGGTTTTGAGTCAGTTTGTGTCAAAACTGACGCAAAATCTAACCTGCTAACCTCGAATTTGACATAGACTTACAGTGCCACCAACATAAACAGATTTTTAAAATCGTTTATTAATAAAAATCATTCATTAATAAGTGTCATTAATAGACGATTCTCTATACATTAATGAAACCCATAAATAGACGATCAACGGAAAAAATTATAATTGATTTTTACCTAATTGTTATTTGGTCCGTTTGTTAATAAATTATTTAAAAATTTGACACAAAAATTAAATTTGTTTGCACTGATTCCGAATCACGTCATATCCTGGTTGCTAAGTGAGGGAAAACTCAGGTTTGACAATACTCGTCTATCGTATCCGTTGATAAGTTAACTTTGAAGTATTTCATTTGGTAATACACAGCGTGGTAAGAAAAAAAATTGGAGAAACCAGAAAAAAATGTTTTCGGAGCAAGTAACTGTGACTTTATGTTTGACACCTACTTTTAACCTCTTTAAATAATATTTTTGTCTATTTTTGTTTTTTGACAATATCTCACTTATTTATAATAGTTATTTAACCAACAAGTGTGTTAATGAAGGCGATTAATAATCGAAACTGTTGAAAGCACGACCGAGCGATAGCGAGTGAGTGCCTTTAATAGTTGAGATTATTAATCGCCCATTAACAAACGAGTTGATTACAAAATTTTTCGTTGACCGCAACATCTTTTTTTGTGGCGAAAAATTTGATTAATACAACTAACCTCCATGCAAAATTTAAATATCATCAAAACGCCAAAATCACAAAAACAGTTAATTAATGAAAAAGAGTATATTAATCAAAAACAGTGTAATAATAGATCTATTAATCCATCCTTTTTTAAAAAACAGTTAATTAATGCAAAAGAGTGTATTAATCAAAAACAGTGTATTAATGACGCCTATTAATCCATCCTTTTTTAGGAAAAATAATTAATTAAAATTGAAATTAACAAGCGGTCAACGAAAAAAATAGATAAAAGTAATTTGACGTTCTTCTGGCACCTTTTCGATACGAATGCAGTGGGTAGTCAGTAGATGAAATTCATAGTTGTAGGTGGTATCATGAGTAAGAGGATTTTTTTTGGTGGCGGAAAATGTGAACATAAGTAATCAAATGTGTGTGAATACAGTTTACGGACTTGGTATGCGTTAGGCATAAACAGACCTATATGCGATTAACATCTAGTATTCGCAGAATCAAAAAGTTTTGTTTTTAGAAAACACTGAATTCTAGGATACTAGATTTTAAATCATATATGTCTACTTCTGTCTAACGCATACAAAGCCCATAAACTGTATTCTAGCTCAATGGACTGCCTATGTTCACACTATCCACCACCAATCTGTATAATATAACATATACTGTCCCTCATAAATTTGTAACACATGGATTTTTTTATCATCCATTTATCAGAGTGTTTTATTCCTGATACAAGTTTCTACATCTTCTCAAACTAAAAATGCACTTGCCAAAATGTAAATATATTCGTTTACAGGGGAGGTTCAAAAATATGAAAATGGTTCAAGAATAAAGTACCGTTATTTTTCAAAATAGACAAAAATGTTATTTAAAGAGGTTAAAAGAAAGTGTCAAACATAAAGTCACAGTTACTTGCCCCGAAAACATTTTTTTTTCTGGTTTCTCCTATTTTTTTCTTACCACGCTGTGTATTACCAAATGAAATACTTCAAAGTTAACTTATCCAGGGATACGATAAACGAGTATTGTCAAATCTGAGTTTTCCCTCACTTAGCAACCAGGATATTACGTGATTCGAAATCAGTGCAAACAAATTTCATTTTTGTGTCAAATTTTTAAGTAATTCGTTTCACTCTGACTATGCAGTGTACAGGGATAGCAAGTTGCTTAAAACTGAACACGAAGACGTCAATCATAATAAATCCGCCTTTTGTATTGCAATCGGCTTATTTGTTAATACCTTGTTGAAGTAAACCCTTTTTGTCGCTTCTGCGTCAATTTGAAAAGAGCAGCATACAGTATACCTGAGTGCGGTCTACAAGCAGCAACGCAGCAAGCGAAGTTTGCCTTTAAATAACATTGTCGTATGTTCTCTGTACTGCATAGTCAGAGTGAAACGAGCTATAGAGAATCGTATATTAATGACCCTTATTAATGAATGATTTTTTATTAATAAACGATTTTAAAAATTTGTTTATGTTGGTGGAACTGTAAGTGTATGTCAAATTCGAGGTTAACAGGTTAGGTTTTGCGTGTCAAAACTAACGCAAAACCTAACCTGCTAACCTCATATTTAACATAGACTTACAATGTCACCAACATAAACAGTGCCAACCTAAGAAAAAAATCACAACCATTTATGGTCACCCGGTACCATTAATGTCAAATTCTTTTCATGGAATAAAATTAGATTCTCTTCAAATTAATAATGTACGATCAACGGAAAAATATTGTAACTAACTCGTATGTTAATCGGCGATTAATAATATCTAAAATTAACTCGCTCGCTAGCGCTCGCGCATTAAAATGTCTCGATTATTAATCGTTCTCATTAACATACTTGTTTGTTAAATAACTATTAATAGATATGTTATAACAAATACTTCCAATTAACATTTTTGTGTATTTTGAAAAATAAGAGTACTTTTTTCTTCAATCATTTTCATATTTTCGAACCTCCTTCGTATAGAAGTAGAATATTTACATTTTTGCAAATGCATTTTTAATTTGAGAAACTGCAGAGGTTTTAATGGACAATAAAATGTTCTGATAAAATGGATATATGAAGGACACTATAATATTATAAGCAACAATCAAACGTGATTAATTCTGTCAATCAAACGGTGGTATTGTAACAACGCAAAAACTTTGTTTAATCACGTATATTCTAAATGGCACAAGTTTTCAACTAGAAAACGACGAAATATTAAAAATTGTGAATTGTTGCTATAAAGTAGTGAAAATTAATAAATCGATCCCATACGACATATGTCTCATAATGCCACAGCTAACTATGAGTTCCATATAAAAAATACAACTTTATATGTTATAATCCGAATTTAGAAACTTTTTGGACAACGCATTACGCCACTCAATTATTATGAAAAATAAATAATATTAATACTACTTACGGGAACTTGAAAAATGTTCCTACCTATTACCTCACCTTAAAAGTTTAATTTATTATTATTCATTTTACTTTCTGTGCCGCCTGGGCGATATGTCCAAAATCAAAGTTGGGCGTTGTGACCAAAATCAAACTTGGGCGTTATGACCAAGTTGGGCGTTGTGACCAGAATCAAAAGTGGGCGTTGTGACCAGAATCCAAAGTGGGCGTTGTGACCAGAATCAAAGTTGGGCGTTGTGACCAAGTTGGGCGTTGTTACCAAAATCGAAATTGGGCGTTGTGACCAAGTTGGGCGTTGTGACCAAAATCGAAATTGGGCGTTGTGACCAAGTTGGGCGTTGTGACCAAAATCGAAATTGGGCGTTGTGACCAAGTTGGGCGTTGTGACCAAAATCGAAATTGGGCGTTGTGACCAAATTGGGCGTTGTGACCAAAATCGAAATTGGGCGTTGTGACCAAGTTGGGCGTTGTGACCAAAATCAAAGTTGGGCGTTATGACCAAAACGGTGGTTTAAGTGGCGTCGATAGCTCTCTCCTATAACAGGCGTCGGTGGGCGTTGTGACCAAGTTGGGCGTTGTGACCAATATCGATTTTGGGCGTTATGACCAAGTTGGGCGTTGTGACCAAAATCAAAATTGGGCGTTGTGACCAAGTTGGGCGTTGTGACCAGAATCGAAGTTGGCCGTTATGACCAAATTCTGAGTTGGGGTTTGTGACCAGCGGGCGTTGTGTCCAGGCCCCATATGGAAGCCCTTCAAACGAGTTTTGATAACTATTTTAATCAAGATTTTTCTAAATATGAGTGGATTAGAAATCCATTTTCAGGGAAATTTCCTAGTCACTCAAAAGAGTGTTTCATCGACCTTATAAGTGACAGCTCAATGAAAGATGCGTTTAAAGAAAAATCTTTAAGACTTTTGGATGGGGACAAAAACTGAATATCCATCAGTGTTCAAGCAAGCAATAATCTTTTTACTTCCATTTGTAACCTCGTACTTATGTGAATCGGGCTTTTCAGAACTGCTGTACATAAAAAATAAATACAGAAACCGCATTAGTGTTGAAGAGGACTTAAGAATCAAGTTGAGCTCAATCAACCCAGATATAGAAAATTTGGTCAATGACAAACAACAACAAAGAGCTCATTAGGATCTGTTTAAATTTAAATGACTGTGTTCAATGAACTAATTTAATGTATGATACATTTTATTTTGTATCTAAGTAAATTCTATGTACATACATACTATAGTCAAAATTATACCCATTCGGAGTCACGTGACTTTTGTCTGTCTCTGTTCATCTTTAGTAAAATAGATGAAATGGAAGAAATTTGAAAAAAAGGCATGTCGATTCATAAAATTAATTTTAAAAATTTGACGTTTCTAATCTGTCAGATTATATTTTTCGTGTAAGTTATTGAGATAAGGGTAATAAAACCTAAAATTGTTGAGCCGAAAGCTGGAAATTAAAAGAAACCATCGGACATGCGGTATAACGAGCAGTCACAACAATTAATTTGAATATTATGCGTTTTTTTTTATGAAGAGTACAATATTAATAATAGTAAATCAACAGTTTCACCCTCCAACGCTGTTCGCCGTGCTTCTCTTGCGTTAAATATCTCGGAGAGCACAATTTACCGAAAATATGAGCCAGAAAGTGAAGAATGCAAAAACGGAAGTCGACGAAGCAGTCAAGACACTGTATATAAAATGTATGTAGCTAAAGAATTTGTAACCATAAAAAATCTAAAAAATGCTTGGTTGAAGAATCTGGAGATTTTTCACATTCAGTTTCTTCCCTAAATAGATTGTGCAAGGAAATAGGCTTCGAATGGCAATGTTCTATAACAGAATATGCATGCACAGAAATTGACTTAAAATTTGCTATACGCAGCAGGTTTTTAATGTAGCAGCTGACATATCTTTATTATATTTACATTTTACGACATGTTATGTTTTCTTTAACCTGTAAATTCAGTTTGATTTCATATAAGAGAATAAACCCGTAGCAACCTTGTTTTAGAAATTGGCATATGTCAGGATAACCTATAAAACGGAATGTCATTTATTTCCCTAAAATTGCATTTTTAAGAATCGACATACGTAAAATTACTAGATTATCACGTGACTCCGAATGGGTATAAATTTGACTATAGTAGGGAGGCCAAGTGAATTAATAATTATTTTCGTGGGACTGAGTAGGGTTATACCGACAAGTGATACCATTGTAATCAGCGGTATTTCCTTAGTAGAAAAACTCCTGTTGTCGCTTTCTCAGCCTGTGGAGTGAGGAGCTATGACGTCACAAAGATGGCGATTCTTGGTATCAGGTTTTAATACAGTAAGACTAGGTTTAACCCAAACATCCAAAAAAGAAAATTCTACCCAGTGGCAAACTGTTTAGTACCCTGCTCTTAGTAAGTGGAAAAAAGTTGCATGACCTTGCGTGTCGGATTTAGGCGGGAGGGGGTTGGAAAGGTGGTAAAATGGTAGGTTTCAACAGTTTTACAGTTTTTCGCAAATATCTCGTTAACTGCAAGGTTTAGCGCAAACTTGATCTTATACAAAATTAATGTACATTTAATTTACAATAAAAATGGTCCTATGAATGTTTGCACTGCAGTAAAGGATTACGGAAATATGGAGGGGGTAAAGATGTAACTTTTTCTGTTTGTCAAAAAAAGCAAAAATCACGCCTATGAACTCGTAATATTCGCTCCAAGTGTATTATACAAAGTGTTCAAAGAAGTGGGGAGGCCAGGTGGTTATGGTAAAGCACCCCGCATAAAAGACGAACAACATTTACGCAGATCATCCACTATTACACATGTTGAAGTGAAAGTGGAAGATGGAATTAATGTCACTCCAGGACAAGCAAAATTTCTAACTAGTATTAAGAACAAGATACAACTGATTACTCTCACCACTGTACACTTACAGCAAGCAGGCTGCAAAGTGATTCAGGCAGAATGTGATGCTGACACCAAGATTGTTTTTACTACAATTGACGAATCAAAGAAGGAAACAGAGGGTATCGTAATTGGCAATGACACCGACTTATTGGTCTTGTTGGTTGTTCATGCTCCAGCCATCAAACAGTTGAAGATGGTTGTACCGAATAAAAGTATAACCAAGAAGAAAAAGTTTACTGCATTGGAGACATTCAGCGTGGTATCGAGAAAATGAAGGATGTTCTCTTGGCAGTTTACACTTTCGCCGGATGTGATACCGCCTCTTCAATTTATAGAAAGGGAAAAATAACGCCTTCTGAAAGCGTGCGACGTGACAAGGAATTTTACTTAAAGCAATTGATTTTTAACCACCCAAATGCAGACCCAGATGCAGTAACTGGCTGGAAACCATTTCTTCCTTTCGATATTTGCATCAACAGATGTAGATAATTTGGATAATCTGCGCCATCAATGTTATTTGTAGACCATCGCAAAGGAGCCCGTACACACAAATTTCAGGTTGGCTGTACTTTTTCCTACTTCAGCAGCTGCATAACAACACTCTTATAGAGTTTACCATCAAGTGCAGCAATGGCTCAATCTCAATAAAGATTCACTAAAATGGAGTTGGAAAAGGCAGCTGATCCTGAAGAATTGCTCTCCCTCATTGTTTACACTTGTAATGCGGGGTGTGTTAGGAACTGTAAGCGTCGACAGAGTGGCTTGAAATGCTCAAATATGTGCAAGAATTGCTCCGGACATGGGTGCACCAACACAGATGCACTAATTATTGACGACGGCATCGATGAAGATAATCTTCAACATGAAAAAGAGATTGAAGGTTTTTAGGTTACTGATTCCTGTTATTTATTATTATGTAACTACCTTGAACGTTGTACATACCACTTTTCATTGAAGAACATTGAATTTACTGAAAAGAATGTATTGTGAAGAAAACAATTTCCATTATTTTTTGTATTACAGCTTATTAGATAAAGTTTGTAGTTAACCCTGTTTCAATGATATTCACATGATTTTATCTTTTTAGGATGATATGACAAAAGATAGAGATAATTTAAGTAGGTGTAATTATAAGAACACAAATGGGAACGAAAAAAACCATATGATGAATTATTCAAAGAGAAAAATAGGCAAAATGAAGATAAAAGCGACAAAGGAGGGGAGCAATGTAGATATATTATCATATACATACACATAGCCGTACATCATCATCATCATCATCATTTGTTTTTGCTTCTGTAGAAGCATAGGGCGTCTTTCGGCGATTCTTCAGCATTTGGTGTTTCCTCCTATATGGTAGCAGAGTTGCCAGCTCTGTACCAACATACATACATACACACACACAAATGTTCCTATCTTATTGATGCGTCACTAAGTACTTTTTATAACGCAACATACTCTTAACGAAACACTCATTTTTAAGTGAGTACGATGAATCCCAAGCTAACTGGAAAATAATGGCATCATTACCCCTTCCATATCTCTGTAACTCTTGTCGGGAAGTCAAAAATGCACAAGACCATTTTTATTGTAAATTAAATATAGATTAATTTTGTATAAGATAAAGTTTGCGCTAAACCTTGCAGTTAACGAGATATTTGCGAAAAACTATAAAACTGTTGAAACCTACCATTTTACCACATTTCCGCCCCCTCCCTCCTAAACCCGACGCTCAATGTTGTGCAACTTTTTACCACCTATTGAGAGGAGGGTACTAAACAGTTTCCTGCTGGGTAGAACTTTTTTTTGGATGTTTGGGTTAAACGCTAGCTTTACTGTACTAAAACCTGGAACCAAGAATGGCCATATTTGTGACGGCATAGCTCTTCTCTCCACAGGCTGAGAAAGCAACAACATGATTTTTCATACTCAGGAAACACCACCGAATAAGAAGGTACCACTTGTCGGTATAAAGCTACTCAGTCCCACGAAAATCGTTATTTAACGAGATAATTTAGTTTGGCCTGTCTACTATACAGTTGTAGAATGCATTTTTATTTTCCTAAACATGACCAAATGTAAATTATATGTAATTATATATTATATATAAATAAATAAATAAAAATAAAAATATATATAAATATAAGGTGGTACGTCAAAATCTCTGAAAATTTCAAGTGGTACGTGGTTACTAAAAGGTTGAGAACCGCTGTACTAGATTATAAATAAAAAGCATTCCAGCATAATTTCTACGAACGGAGAGTGCATTTAATTTTATTAGACTCTCAATGCAAGAATAGTCATGATCAGCAATAACAATTTTTAACCTGAATGCACAAAATCGCAGAAATGTATGCTGTATTTGCTCAATTGTTGCTTTATGCACTCCCTGATAAAGTGACCATATTATTGAGCTATATTCCAGTATTGATCGCACCAACGAGCAGTACACACTCTTTACAGAGTCCACCGAGAAAAACAATTACGTGTTACAAATTCGAGCATTTTTGAAGACTTAACAATGATGGTATGAATGTGTTCAATAAATGACAATCCTTCATCAAACAAAACTCCAAGATCTTTAACTGTGGTAACATATTCAAGAGAGTGATCATTTATAATATACGAAGTCAGGTGTTTCCTACTGCCTTTTCTAACATTTAAAAATAATTTATTCTCACAACACCACCGTGTCAACCTATCTAAATCATCTTGTAAAAGCTGTTGGTTACAAGAATTATTGATCACTCTAAACACCTTCAAGTCATCCGCGAACAACAAACAGTCTTGTAAAAGTTGTTGGTCACAAGAATTATTGATCACTCTAAACACCTTCAAGTCATCCGCGAACAACAAACAGTCACTATTTCAAAAACAATCAACTATTATTGTTGAAAAACAAGTTAAACAACAGCGGTGAGCAATGCCCGCCCTGAGGTACACCAGATGTTACTCCCAATGCATCAGAGTAATAACAGCCGATCTTGAGAAATTGCACTAGACCCGACACAAAACTTCCAATCCACTTAACCAAGGCAATATTGAAACCTACATCATACAATTTGCGTAGCAGTATACCATGATCAACTGAATCATATGCCTTGGAAAAATCCGTGTAAATAGAATCCATCTGTTTCCTTGATTCCAAGACATCCAATATCTTTGCCTGATATAATATCAATTAGCTCTTTACAAGCCCATGATAGCTGGTCATGCACCAAACTGTCAAATAACTTCGGAATAGCAGACTGAATGCATACACTTCTATAGTTCTGCACATTATTTTTATCCCCACTCTTGAATATGAGCACCACAAAACTTGTCTTCCAAAAATCTGGATAAGTAGAACTTCTCAGCGACAAATTAAAAAGAATATGCAAGGGGTTTGTTGTACATACACATTTCTTCAACAGCATGTTTGAAACGCCATCTGGACCAACCGAAAGCTTATTTGCCAACCTTGAAATTGAATTATAAATATCCACAAAGGTTAACTTGTTAAATTAGAAGTTTCATCAACAAAGGAGAAGTTCAACTGGGTACTAGGTGAGTAAACAGTTGCCAAAAACTGTCTAAATAAATCAGCCACGGCCTGACCATCACTAGCAGACACATCTTCGCAAGTCATCATATCTGGTATACTGTAGCTAGATTTCTTATCATTAATATATTTCCAAAATGACCTAGGATTCGACCCTCAAGCTGTTTTCTATAGTGTAATTATAACGTGTCATGCAAATATTAGACAAACGTTTACACTCTGATCTAAGTCTAGAGAATTCCATATAGTTAAAATCCGTTCTATTTGTGATAAATTTTTTATGAGCAATCTTTTTGAAAGAAGTCAGATGCTTCAGTTCAGGTGAGAACCATTTAGGAAAATTAGATGTTCTGTAACTCTTAGTGGAAGTAGTGGAACAAAATAAGCAATACCTACAGAAAGACACGCGTAAAAAATATTAGTTGCAGTATTAATATCATCAACCTGCAAGCAATGCACCCAGTCTATTGAAGCAAGATAGTTATTGAGATCAAAATAAATTGAATTATTAAAATCATAGTAAAACTCCTGATAGTCCAACCTCTCAGCAGTCGGATTTTTAACAACCGCAATTGAACACTCGTATGACACATGATGGAAGTTATTCACAAAAATTGGGTCTTTGGCTAAAGTGGCATCCAAATACCTATCGTGGGTAAATACTAAGTCCAAAAATATATTTCTGTTATTGGGAAGTCGATTAACTTGAAACAACTGGAGAAACCCAAAACTTCCTGCTATTTCTAAGGATGCAGAACCATCGGGGCAATTCACCATTACACCATATTCATCATTGGACCACCGTGCATCAGGCTGATTATAATCACCAAACAAAAAAAGCTGATGTACGGGATAGTTTCGAATTACATGCTCGACCGTTTTACGGTGCAAGGTATAAAGTAAACGAGATGAACTAGGAGGTAAATACACTCCGCCTATAATAAACTTTCTTGACTGAAATTGGCAGGCTAAGAACAACTGCTCCACTCGATTTTCTTCATGTTTAATTACTACAGATGTAATGAACTTTTTGACATACACAAGAACACCATCATTCTTCGATTTGTCACTAGTGAAAACATTTCTGTCACATCTAAACACATTGTACATATCACACTGAATCTCACCATCGCCAAAGCTATCATTCAGTCCACTTTCAACCAAGATAATAATGTCATAACTCCAGCAACTCGCAGATTTCACTAAGTCAGAAATTTTAGTTCATAACCCTTGGTGGGTTATTATGATAATAAACAGCTAATGGGGTTATTTTTAGTTTTTTTGTTTCTTAACATGTATTTAATGATGAAATCCTCTTCCTTATTGTTCCTTTTTTTCACTTCAAGTTCTTTCTTTGCCGTCTTGTAAGCCTCTTGCTGTAATTTTGTTAAGTCGTTGCCAATACTATAGTTAGATGAACGCAGTTTACTTCCAAATTTAAGGGCTTTCTTTACTACACCAATTTCACAAATTACTTTCACTGGTCTGGGCCTGCCACCTTCAGTGGTACGGCCCACACGTACCACCCCGTGCACCTTTACCAAATCATCCTGTAGACTTAACGTTATAAACACTTCCTCTACAACCCTTTTATCATAAGCAATACGCTCTTCCAACTTAGTAGATTTGGACTCTGGTACATTAAACACCATCAGATTGTTAGCCCGAGAAACACGCTCATTTACTTCAAATGCTATCTTCTCTACCTCCAAATTCGTACTCTTTAATTTGTTCACCTCTTCCTTTAATGCAATCAGCTCTGCCTTCATAACACCATCAAAGGCACACTTTTAAAGGCATTACAACATTCTTCACAGAAATGCAACAAAACACGTTTTTGAAGCACCACCGCCTTAATTTCTGACGGAGAAAGTCCACAGCTCCTCAGTAAGATGAGTGGGAGTTCTACAGCTATCACAGCAGATTCGTTTCGCATCTACTTCAAAAGCCTCTTCACAAACAGAGCATCTGCCGGGAGCCATAACCTCACAATTTTATTACTTATATAGTATATCACTTTCCAAAAATATCTTCACAACTACTTGCAGAGATGAACATTCTTTTATAAACTGTAGATAGAAACCAAATTTTCAGAATTCACATCCCTCTTACACAAGAATAAATCACGAGCAAATTTTGTCAGCCACCTCGGCCTTGACCTTGCATTACAACATGAGCCTGAGCCTATTCCTTTGAATCTCCTCTTACCAAATTGGACCTGAAATAAATTGTAAAATGATAACTTGAATAAACAAATGGACATTCGAGCTCTAGATTCAAGTGGCAGACTTATGTTACGTATGGAATTTTAATTCAAGCTTTACTGTCTTTTCGAGCGTTTCTGCCGAAAATAATTGAGTTTAATTTTTAAAATACGGAAAACCATGTCGTCAAAGCGTCAAGTTTCTGCTTCAGATTTGCCAGACAAAAAATGCAGAAAATTTTTGGTTTTTTGAGGTTGCATAGTATAAATAAATCTAGTTAATGGAACCTAACCCCTTTTTTATCATTTATGTGTTTACTTGCACATCGCGGTTTTGCGCTTCGCGGCATTCTTCTGGAACGTAACCCCCGCGAACGGCGAGGTCTGTCTGTATATACAGAGAACCAAAGCTAACAACAGTCATCAGGAAAAATAGACTAAGATGGCTAGGCCACATAAGAAGAGCGAAGTAGGATGGCCTGGTCAGAAGAACATTAATTTGAATTTTAAACACACGATATATATATAACTGTTGATCAGAGTGTTAATATATAATGTGTGCAGTAACTGAGCTTCAACCACCATCTTGAGAAAATTACAACAATGGTTACTACCAAATTATCATAAAATTGAATAGTTGGATCTTTGTAATGCAACTAACATAAATAGTATATTACTTTACAAGGGTTGTAGGTAAGATTTACACTACTGAGGACCGTTCGATGCGTGAGTGAGCGCAACGAACGAGGGCAGCAAGGTGCGAGGTAGTGTAAATCTTACCTACATCCTGTGTAAAGTACATAATTTTTTTCACTACCAATATATTCTTATGTAAAAGATATATCTAGTAGCCTATTTTGGAGCTTGGAGCGTTGTTACAGTGCTGTGGTGTTTTGTTTGACAGTTATAAACGCACCGTGAAAAATGTGTAAATATGATTGCGAGTGCTGTTTTGTGAGCTTTGTGCTTATATTCTGATTAAAAATTTATAATAGTACGAGCGATAATGGTTTTCTTCATGTTAATCAAAGTGCAAACACGGCATCTCGTCTAAAAATAATTCAGGATTTGGCCCTAATCAACCCTTAAAGGGGCGAATCTGCATTCGCGGTGAATTATAGAACCCCTTGTATCTCCTGTGTTGGTTGAGTTAGAACATTTTTTTTTGTCATATACAGTGTGTTTCACTTTACATGGAAGCACCCCTGTATTTTCTTTGTTTTTGTACGAATCGATTTGAATTTTTTACCAGTTGTACAACTCACCAAGAGGCATCTATTCATGTCCTTGAGCGCTAATGACGTTATTAGCCTGGCCTACTACGATGAAGAACGTGGGTCGTATTGTCAATATTTTGCGTCGCGTTCGAGTTACAGCAAAAAGTTATTAAGAAAAGTTGTTTAGAATCACAAGAGTACCCCAGATACCGATTTTCGTTTAATAATTCGAATTTTTAATTTTTATCCATAAATTTGTCAAAGTCCCAAATTTCAACTTTGAATTTGGTATCAAATAGTGCCATGGAGAAACAGCATTTTTATTATTGTTGAAAACGTCCTTAGCTATTAATAATGGCTGAATTACGTTTAACTGTAGCTGAGAAAGTAGAAATAATTAGAATTACTGGTGAAAATGCAAGATCCAACAGAGAAGTAGCTAGAATATTTAATGGAAGGCATCCAGGGCGTGCACCTATTTATCCTGACACAAATTAAAAAGTTGATTAATTTTTTTAACAGTTCCGGGTTAAATAGGTGCACGCCCTGGATGCCTTCCATTAAATATTCTAGCTACTTCTCTATTGGATCTTGAATTTTCACCAGTAATTCTAATTATTTCTACTTTCTCAGCTACAGTTATACTTAATTCAGCCATTATTAATAGCTAATTACGTTTGCAACAATAATAAAAATTCTGTTTCTCCATGGCACCATTTGATACCAAATTAAAAGTTGAAATTTGGGACTTGGACAAATTTATGGATAAAATTTAAAAATTCGAATTATTAAACAAAAATCGGTATCTGGGGTATTCTTTTGTTTCTAAACAACTTTTCTTAATAACTTTTTGCTGTAACTCTAACGCGATGCAAAATATTGACAATACGACCCATGTTCTTCATCGTAGTAGGCCAGGCTAATAACGTCATTTGCGCTCAAGGAGATGAATAGATGCCTCTTGGTGAGTTGTACAACTGGTAAAAAATTCAAATCGATTCGTACAAAAACAAAGAAAATATAGGGGTGCTTCCATGTAAAGTGAAACACACTGTAGATGTGTTTTTCAAATCTTTAGAAAGGGGTTTTTTGAATTTCACCCCTAAAGCAGTAAAAAGGGACATCTGAAAAGGGGTAGGGGTTAAAATGATTAATTATTTCCACTTTGGGTTCATTTCAGGATAAAACGGGCTGAAATAATTTTTAGAAATTTTAACCCTAAGGGGTGAAAGGGGGTAAACTGTGTTTTTACAAATTTCTCAATATCTCTTAGAATAAAATAGGAGAATTTCTGAAATTCCATCCCCCTGTGGTGGAAACAGGTATTCTGCTATAATTTATAAATACAACATTTAATAAGTACAGGGTTATTCATTATAAATTACCCACCCCTTATCATCGTTATTATTGCCTATAGAAAAAAAAGTTTTAAATAAAAGTTATGTGGTTACAACTGAATTTTGTTAAAATGCTATCAAAAGTACAGTGGCGTGCATAATTAAGGGGATACAAAAAAGTAATATATTTTTTTAAATGGAACACCCTGTATATTATTAAATTTTTGGAATGATATTTCTTTCCTGATTTCAAAAATATACCATATGTTACCCTTACCTTATACCGTTTTTGAGTTATTAAACGTCAAATATCTTAGTTAAACTAGTTAACATTATTAAATATAACAAAGTTTTATTCAGGAAATTTAAATATAAATAAATGATAACTAATTTTTATTATTTCATTAAAGAAATGTCACTTATCAAACAAAATAGTTGCATTTTCATAGCTTACTTTAATAATTCCTATTTACAGTAACTAGTTTAACTAAGATATTCAACGTTTAATAACTCAAAAACGATATGAGGTAAGGGTAACATATGGTATATTTTTGAAATCAGGAAAAAAAGGTCGTTCCAAAA
The DNA here is from genome assembly GCA_940337035.1 of Agriotes lineatus. Lineage (NCBI taxonomy): Eukaryota > Metazoa > Arthropoda > Insecta > Coleoptera > Elateridae > Agriotes > Agriotes lineatus. The sequence goes on along the minus strand of CALNHX010000290.1, from coordinate 180,307 downwards.
ATTTAATAATATACAGGGTGTTCCATTTAAAAAAATATATTACTTTTTTGTATCCCCTTAATTATGCACGCCACTGTACTTTTGATAGCATTTTAACAAAATTCAGTTATAACCACATAACTTTTATTTAAAACTTTTTTTTCTATAGGCAATAATAACGATGATAAGGGGTGGGTAATTTATAATGAATAACCCTGTACATATATTTTTGATTTTATCTCATTGTTATACTAAAACTATAGTTTTATCAATCTACACAAGAGTAATGACAATTACACACATTGTGCGTGAAGAATAAAAGAGTTAAGGAAAACTTTATTCGAAAGAATATTGTTTCGTTTTTACCTACAATATTGTTTTGCAGTCTTTGTTAGTTTAGCGTATTGAGTGAGGGTAATAGGGGGGGGGGGGGGGGGTCCAGAATTCATTTAAGATTTAGAAGAAACAAACATTTGTAGTCCTTACGAAGAACAGACGTCTTGCTAGTAAACATATATTCTAAAATCATTCAATTCAAAGATATCCTAGATCAAAGAATTAAGAATAGCAATTCATTTTTAAAATGTTTAGATTTAATAGGCTGGTGTTTTGTTTTCATTATCTATTAGTTTTACTTACAACTGTTAGTATTATTATAAGTGACTCAGAAGAAGAGATTACTTCGAACAATTACTATAAATTTTACTAAAAAAAATCTGGTGTGATACACTCACACAACTTCCTTTTACAGTGTTCTTATAATTAGTCAAAAATTTCATTTTTAATTTTTAGCCATTTGTCAAAAATTTTCAAAAATTACAAATACTACAAAAACGGTACAAAATAGAGCGTTAGTTGAAGAGACAAATTTTCTCTAGAATTTTAAGGTAAATTCGAAAATGTAATAATATACCGGGTGTTTTATTTAAAATAGGAGTTAATAAAAAAAATAGAAAAAAAAACAAAAGAAACCCACTTTAGAAGTATTCAACTGGAAAATCACCTATTTCACATCAATACACATTAAAAATGTAGTAAAAATGTAAAGTTTAAAAAAAATCGTTAGAGCCGTTTTTGAAAAAATCGAAAAAAACTGAAAAATCACAAGAGTAAACACCTACTTCCGGTTATGCGATTTTCTTCAAAAGCTTGCTGTCTCATCTAGATAGTACACAAAACTTATATATGAAATTTCAACGCCATACCTCTTTTCGTTTTTGAGATATTCTGTTCACAGCCACACAGACAGACACACACACAGACAGACCAATGAAAAAAAATATGTTTTTTGGGATCAGGGGACTCTAAAACGTGAAGATCTGTTGAAAACTCAATTTCGAATTTTTGGGGTGAATCCAATACTTCCTTTATAGTAAAAGGAAGTAAAAAAGAAAAGAAAAAATGATAAACCCAAAATGATTTATTTTGGAACGCACGCTTATTATTTCCATACTTTTTACTATAGAACGCCCACATTTTGTATGTAAACAAAAAAACATGTATTGGAACAAAACACCAGCCTACTAAAACCGTGAACATTTTAAATACGATTACTGTATATAATTCTTTGATCAAGGATATCTTTGAAATGAATGATTTTAGGGTATATGTTTAATAGAATTTTTCTATTATTTTGTGATGCAGAATAACGCCCTTATATTTGTTCTGTGCAATTTTGAAACACCCTGTATATGGTAAAATATAGAGATTACAGGTAACAGATTAGTCATAGATTCCTTACGTTATAATATATCGATTAAACCTGATATACCGTAGTACAAAGTCCCTTCAGTAAGAAGTTATAGGGCTTTGAAGTTCATTTTTTAATGAATTTTTTTGTTAATTTCCACAAATGTAGAGATATCGATTTGAATTTTGGTAGACGTACCTACCATTATGTACCGCACTAATAAAAAAAAATTCATAGATTAGACTTGACTGTAAGAGGCACTTTGCAGGTTACAGATTCTAGATTGAAGCGGTGAAAATTGGAACTAATGTTAGAATCTAGTAATTTCCAAGTTTTGTATTGTTAACACTTTTGACATCTATCATATTAAGCTAAATGACACAATAAATCAGAGGCGTAGTCAACATTGTGGCGTGGCGCATTTCATAATAGAATTAACAACACAAAAATAGCAACAATAACAATAGCAATAACAAAATCAACAGCAACAGCAATTTTCACACTTTAAAATACAAAGAATCTATCATATGACGCTAGTCACTTTCCAAACGAAATCCCTCTACCCACCGCTACTGATTACTTCCGATTTAAAATGTAACCAAATTTTGTATGTTTGACAACTTTCCACGTATTATTCATCAAATATAATCACAGCGCCTTTCATGACCTACCTCGAGAGTCAATCTAGTTTCTGTAACCTGTACCTATCTTCCAAAACTTTTTTAGCTCTAACTTCGTTATCTGTAACATTTTTTTAAATTTTAAATTATTATCTGAAAGAAAATTAAAATGCACAAAAATAATGTACTCTTAGTTCTTAAGCCTAAAAGCAATCGTTTACCTTAAAATGCCCATCAAAGGTTTTTAGTTGTCATTAAGACGTGGAATTATCAAGTAGCCATAATCACAAAAACAATAGGTTATGATTGTAATCTAGTAAACAACAACGATAAATCAATGAATGACATTAGTGACAGAAGAATGTGTTCTTTTATGTTTATAAAAATGCCGCGACATAACGAATTCTCCAATGCTGTTATGTTCATTATGTCGCAGCATTTTCATAAGCACAAAAGACAAAAAAAATATGTCACCAACGTCATTAATTGATTTCTTGTTGTTTACTAAATCACAATCATTATCCATTGTTTTTGATAATTGGACGTCTTAATGACAATCAAAAACCTTTGATAGGCATTTTAAGGCAAACGGTTGCTTTTACGTTTAAGAACTAAGAATACATTATTTTTGTGCATTTTAATTCACTTTCAGATAATAACCTAAAATTTTAGAAAGTGTTAGAGATAGCGAAGTTAGAGCTAAAAAAAGGTTTGAAAGATAGGTAAAGTGCCTCTTACAGTCAAGTGTAATTTATGAATAATTTTTTGTTAGTGCAGTACATAATAATAGAATGTATATCAAAATTCACATCGATGTCGCTACATTTGTGGAAATTAACAAATAAATTAAAAATTGAACTTCAAAGCCCTATAACTTCTTACTGAAGGGACTTTTTACTAAGGTATATTAGGTTTAATCGATTTATTATAAAGTAAGAAATCTATGACAATCAGTGTCCCATTCTTTTCGGGACACCCTGCATGTAAAAAAATAAACAGATTGTTTCATAACATACGGAGGAGACTGAAAGGATAGCTAGAGGGGACCAAAATTAAGTTATTTTCTTAATAAACTTCTGAGCAACACCAAGCAAGTTACAGCAAGTTAAAGTTGAATACATTAACAAGCATTATTTACAAACTGAGTTTGTAATTTACGTTTTACGTTCAAGCAGGGGATATTTGAGTTAACTAAAGAATGACGAGTTAAAAAATTAATAAAAAATAAATGACAAAAATGACGGCTATTTAATTTTTTTTAAATGCTTCACTAATGGAGAATCACTGACTATTTAATAAGAACTACAAAACAAGTATAATCCATTTACTTGACATCTGCACTGTCAGTGCCAAATGTAAAAAAAAAATGTCTTCACTATACTTCCAAAAAAATGTGTTTTTTATTAGACTGTACATTAATTTAATTGTTCAAATGTGAAAAATTGCAGTGGTGCCAACATACTGCCAGTTTGACAGTGCGGATGTCAAGAAAATGGATAATAGCAGTAGAAATTTGTTTGAGCGTTAATTCATGTAAACGTCAAAATTAAGATACATCAACTATTAAGTGTTTAATTCGACTTAAATGGCTAACTACAGTAACGAAGAATATGTAGACATGATTATTATACTTCATTCGCATTTTATTAAGAGTAGGGTTGGCTATGACTTTTGCACAGCTTGTTATAACCTCAAAAAATGCAACTGTCATAATAGTAAATGAAACAGTGTTGTCAGATGTACTACTGGTTTTATTGAAAGACGTAGCTTGTGATCGAATTACCTTATTTTATTGGCTTTACAAGCAGTCATTATAGTTGTTTATGTACCGAAGTCATTATGAAGCTGTTTATGCCCGTTAGAGAGTGACAAGTTTACAAGTACGAGGGCCTCTGGCCCGAACGTTGAAAGTTGGTTGAGGGTATAAATATCACGTAGTGCCCGTGGTGCATACAAAATCTTGTCTTACTAGTGTTTCTTAATAACCTAAATAATGGATTAGAAAGCTTATAATAGATGATCAACTATTGCTGTGAACGCATCGATGTATCCAGATACAGTCTCGTCACCAATAAAAACGGGTACACCTAAATAGATCATAGTGACAATATTTTGGTACAGTTTAAATTTAGGTTTCACGACTGCCTTTTGCTGGCACACGCAGGTCAGCCCTTTGGGCTTTTTGTACTGTCGGGAGTTTTCAAGTTAGCAGGCCGACATCAGTATCTTTTACTAGACTTGCAATGTCCCCTACTAGCTTGCGGTTGTCAATAGAGTTAAGGCTCCAATCGAGTTGGTGTCTTTTACGCTCTAATGCTGGGCATTCAAAGAGGATATGATAGGCTGTTTCATCATCCTCTTGGCATACTCTGCAAACAGGTTCATCTCTATAGATATTGATCCTGTGCATAAATTCTCTGACTGCTCCAGTGCCTGTTAGTAGACTGACTACTTGCTTGATTCGAGTTCTGTTCAGTCTCAACAGGGTTTTGGTGGTTTGTGGATTCGGAGTTTTTAGAAATCTTTTGCAGTGTGTTGCTTGATTGCAGTTTCTTCACCTTAGTTGGTGTGCGGTATTGACCCATTCATTAATGGCTGAGCGGGCTTGGTTTAGACCAGGTTCTTGACCAGTCATTGCATTACGGGCTGCTTCTTTTGCGAGCTTGTCCGCCTTTTCATTTCCTTCAATACCTTGGTGACCTGGAATCCAGCATAATTTTACTGTATTTTCCTGGCTCAAGGTTTGAAGTTTGGATTTGCATTTCTTGACCAGTCTCGATGAAACACTGAAAGCGTTTAGCACTTTCAGTGCTGCCGGACTGTCTGAGAGAATGTGTATGTCTCGATTGAGCAGCTTCTTTTATATGCTGATGTTTGCGCATACGTTAATAACTTGTACTTCAGCCTAAAAGATGTTACACAACTTTCCTAGACTGACTTTTTCGTTGGTTCTAGGATTGGTACTGTACACACTGGAGCCTGTACCTCCTTCAAACTTAGATCCATCAGTGTAAAAAATGATGTTCTTATTTGTTGGAGTTGGTAGTTAGTCCGGATTCCAACTTGTGTGTACAGTAAAGTTCTTTTCAAAGTCATAGGCTTTGATTATAAGATCAGAACCCATTTCTAATATTGGGTTGTTGATGTGTGACATAATCTTGCCATGTCCTAGATTATTAGCTGTGGTCATCCAGTGACCAGTACTTTGTAATCTGTAGGCTGCCATTCTGGCTTCACCTTCCAAGAAGATGTGCAGAGGTGGCAGATTTAAGATAGCATTCAGTGCTTGTCCTGAGGTGCCTTTAAAGGCTCCAGTGATGCACTGATTAGCTAGATATTGTATTCTGCTGATTTTGTGGATCGCAGTTGCTTGTTTTATTTTGGGCCACCAGGCGATTATTCCATATGAAATTATTGGTCGAACCATGGTTTTATACAGCCAGAGGGTCAGTTCCAGTTTGAGCCCCCACGTACTACCTATAGCTCTTTTCCCAATAACTAATGTTTGTATGCACCTGGTAATTGTTTTGTCTAAGTGGGAGTTCCAAGTTAGTTTGGAGTCGATGGTTAGACCTAAGTACTTAACCTCGTTCTCCCAGTTGACATTTATCTCAAACAGTTTTATGTTGATTCTGTTTGTGGTGTTCTTTCTATGAGTGAAAGCGACGAGAGTGGCTTTGCTGGGATTAATTCTAAAATTATTCTCTAGACACCACTCTTCGGTTTTCTTTAGTGCTGATTTCATTACATTGTCTACGGTTCTTTGGTATATACCTTGAATCAGTATGACAATGTCATCAACATATCCTTGAGTGTAGTAGCCTTTGTTATTGAGTTGAATCAGCAGTTCATCAACTGTGAGGCACCACAGGAGTGGAGAAAGAACTCCTCCTTGTGGACATCCTCTTGATGTCTGCACTGTCTTTACGGGTTGTATGCCGTCGTTTCCAGCAGATTTGAAAGGACTGACGAGGCTAGTTGCCCATTTAATCCTTTCTTTGCTGACTATTCTCTTAGCTGTTTCCCAGTCTTCCCTCCTAGGGGTATGATTGGGTTCAGCCAGAGTAGGTTGTTCCACTGCTTCGGGTAGGTGAGTTTTTATCAAGAGATAATGTCTCCTCTTCCGTTGTAGTGTATTCTCCGCTTTCCTTTTTAAGAGTGCCTACTGGGTTCATCGCTTGCTTTGAGATGATTTTGTGGGGTCTAGCTGTGGATCGCGTGGTCTCCACCTCCTGGCAAAATTTTTTCCAGGCTGCTATCTTAGCTGCCTTGATCTTTTTGCCATAGTCTGTGAGAGCCTTGTGATAGTTCTCCCAGTTATTTGTGGCTTTAGACCTGTTAAACAGACGTCTGACTTCTTGTCTGGTCTTTTCTAGGTCTTTATTCCACCAATTTGTGTTTTTTTGCTCTTTGCTGACTTGGGTCTATTAGAGGACAGCTACTCTGAAAGGAGTCAATCATGGCCTCTTTTAACTGGTCAGCATTTGAGTCTAAAACTACTTTATTGGGAGATCTGAACTTTAGGTGTTCTATCTTCTTTTGTAGTTTTTGTTTATATAGGTCCCAGTCTGTCTTTCTTGGGTTGTAGTAAACTCTTTGGCTTACTTCCCGTTGAGACAGATCAAAGGTTATATACTTGTGGTTAGATAGTGATGGTTCGTCTGAAACTTGCAATTTATTCACTGATTGACTAATTCTCATTGTGGTTATGGTAATATCTATAACTTCATGTCTATTAGTGTTATAAAAGGTTGGAGTGTTACCTTTATTGACTACTACTAGATTGTTAGTTAAGATAAATTCTAAAAGTGACTCACCTCTTATGTTGCAGTTGGTGCTGCCCCAAATGGTGTGGTGTGAATTTGCATCGCAGCCTAGGATGAGGTCTAGATCGTCTTGGGAGGCAGATGATACTAGGTTCTCTAGTTCCTCGATAGGCGGTGGGTCCCTGGAATCGGATGGAAGGTAGACGGAGCTTATAATGGCTTGGTCACAACCTTCATCGTTATTCCATTTTATTTTAATTGTGGTTATGTCTCTAGAACAGAACTCCATTAGTGGTAAACAGTCTAGATTATTTCTTATAAGTATGCATGTTCTAGGACTTGCATGATTATAAATAAGCTTACCTTTAGCACCCCCTAGCCCACGGACTTGTCCCTTAACTATCCATGGTTCTTGGATCAGTGCTAAATCGATGTCATCTGCTAGCAGCTTTCTGCTTAGATTTGCAGTGGCTGATTTGCAGTGATGGAGGTTAATTTACACTACTTTCAGGTGCTTCTTTCCTATCCTTGGAGCGGATAAGGAAAGTGACCTTGTTGAGGCCTAGGTGCGCTACACAGTTGATGGATGTTAGTGCTTGTTTTGCCCTGTCATCTATCATTGCTGCGAACGTTCTACCGCCATCTTCTAGTGGAGTGACGTTGAGTATTCTCCAGGTATCGGTCTGGAGGTCTGCCTTCCGTTTGTTCTGTTTTCCGATCAAACGGAGAATTACCTCGGGTTTCTGTTTGACATACCACTTGGGGACGTTGAACACTACCCGGACGGAATTAATAACTTTTGCCCTCTCTTTTACCTCCAGCTTGGCACTGGTCCACGGGTGCAGCTTAGGTACTTGCTCACTTAACCAGTGTTTTGTGAGTTCGCCCTTGCACGCAACCACGTATGTACCAGCTTCGAGATAGTGGCTGGTAAAGAGAGGTGTGTTCTCTTCTTCCATCTGGAAGATGAGATTTATCAGACCGTCTCTGACTAGGTCACCTTGCTCCTTTGTCAGTTTGTTGTCTGGATATCCAGCAGGGTATATCGCCATCTTCACCGTAGTGGCTGCCTCAGCAAAATCAAGCTTGCTGGTGCCTGCCTTTGATGAGGTCGGCTTATCTACTTTCTGCTTGGGCCTTTTTTTCGTGTTTGCCGGAAAAGGAGTGGCTTCGTCAGAGCATATCCTCTTTTGGTTGGTTACAGTTTTCTCAGATTTCAAAGTTGGGTCTGCTGCCCTCTTCTTCTCCATCTTCTGTTTTCTTCTGAAGTTTGGGTCGTACTTAGTGCCCTTGGCTTCGCAGGCTCGCTTGGTGCGTTCTCTGCGTTCCTTGGCTGTAAGTTTGACCTTTTTGAGGGACACTTTGCCTAGTTGGTTGCCTATGTCCTCTCCGGTTGCGGCCTTTTCCTGCTCGGAAGACTGTCCTTGACTGGAAGTCTGGACTGTCAGCTCTGCAGTAGAGGCACACTGTTCAATTTTTGTCTCGGTCACTAAAGTCTGAGCATCAGTGATCGGAAGCAATAATGACTCCATTAGTGTGTCGTCTTCACCCTGTGAAAAAGCAGTTGTTAAATCCATACAAGTGAGTATTTAATGCAACTGTAAGGGGTTTGGTACTGTTTAAACTGTTCTCAGGCTCCTAAACTACAGTTACTTGTATTGCCGGTATTGTTTAAAATGTTTCCATACTCCTGAATTACAGTTATCTGTAATTGTGTTGTCATATTATGCAAATTACAAATAAAAACAGTATGGGTATAATATAAATAATTAAATTTACAAAACAGAGAATGCATTCCAACAAAAATTATATTTACCTTGTAATATCGCCAGTTTGTAATTACAGCTTGCACTCTCTCTATCATGAAAGTTAGGAAATTTCTGATATATTCAGGAAATAAGTTGTATTTTTCCTTATATTAAATCGCTCTTATTGGCACTCCTCTTATTACCCTATCAACAATTCTTCTTTTTTCGAATTCAATTAATGTGACATTTAATTTTTAAATATTTAGGTTACTAAGGTATTATCTTAAAAGTTGTATTTACATTGGGAAAAAATAGGTGTACCTGTTTTCTTGGTGACAACCGTACGTGATTGGTTACAAATTTGCACTTGTCATTTCTGACCATTCATGTTCATAGTAACTCATAATGCCAGCCAGGGTATTACTACCCTATAATATGCCTTGTGTCCCAGTTATTAGGAAACAATAATGTACTAGTAAGACATAACATTCGAAAATGCCAAAAATTATCCGCGAAGAATTAAAGTACATATTAGAAGATTGGTTGATATTTTAACGATGTAATAAAGCAGGTGGCTCTAATATTTGAGGTATTTTTTTTAAATTTAGATAAAGCAAAATGATGTTAGTTGCATATAATTTTAAGTTTCTAAAGCTAACGTGTGGGCTATTTCAAAATTGACTCTGAAAAGGTGTTTAGAAAAATATTCTGATAGAGCTCCCAAACCTAAAGTAAACCAAACTTATTGGTTCTGTACAGATTTGCAACTACACATTTGGATGGAGATATTAAAAAAATAAATATTTTACTTTGTATAAACTACTGACATATGCTAGGGAACATTTAGGATACAACGGTGGTCGTACAGAATTATATGAAGTACTAAAATCGATGGGTTACAAATATAAACACGTTCACAGACGCAAAATTTTATCTGAACAAAAACATGCAGTTGCAGCTAAAATAAAATTTTTTATGAAGTTTTTACAATATCAAAATTCCGGTAATGTGACATTTGTGCACCTCAACGAGACATATATCAGAATGGAAATAATGTTCGTCGGTGGCTACACTAAACTATTTAAAAAGTAACCCAGTCAAAATTAAAAATTAGAGGAAAAGATGCATAGTCGTTCGCCAGCGGCTCGCCGGAGTTTCGTTATAATAATATGTTGGTGGCACTGTACGTCTATGTCAAATTCGAGGTTAGCAAGTTAAGTTTTGTGTCAGTTTCTGTCAAAACTGACGGAAAACCTAACCTGATAACCTCGAATTTGACATAGACTTACAGTGCCACCAACATATTATTCATAACGAAAACTGGCGAGGGCGAACGACTATGCATATGGGTGTTACAGTTTTGGATTTTTAGAAAGATGTGACTTGCTACTGGACACGACAAACAACGACAGAGACTATCACAAAACTATGAATAGAGATATTTTTTTTAAATTGGGTAGTTAATCAGCTAATTCCTGCTCTAACTAAATTACCAGGAAAATGTGCCGTGGTGATGGATAACGCACCTTACCATTTTGTGTAATTGTTAGCGAAACTACCTACATTTTCTTCTAAAGTGGGTGAGAAGCAGGAATGGTTGATTAATCACATTGTCAAAATTAACGGCAAAGTTACAAAAAGAAAATTATGAGATTTAATTAAACCCTCGACAACCGATACATAATTAATGAAATTATGGAAGAGCATGGGCATGAAGTGCTTAGGCTACCCCCGTAGTATTGCCAATACAACTAATTAGAAATGGTGTGGGGGTACTGTAAGTGTTACTACAACAAGCACATACATTTTTGACCGTCGCCTAAAGATGCAGTAAAGAATTTATGACTTGAATCTCTTTGAGATGTACTGCTGACATGTGGCTAAATTTTTGTACACATTGGAAAGAACTTATTTCAGTTGACTGGACAAAGCATATGGAAGATCTATCGATTGAAAATATTCCACCTTTTATTATAGTATCATTGGGCACATCAAATTCCGAATCAGAGCATTATGATAATGTACATTATGATTCTTCCAGTGATTTAATGGAAGTGGAAAATGATATACTTGATTTCAAAATAGCAATTTTAACAGATGTCGATATTCGAAATGATGTCAAAATCAATTGTTTTTTTTTTGTCTCATAAAGCCCACACAGATTTAAATTAATACGACAACACTACTAACTACTATATCGTCCATAAAGTTAAAATGAATCAAACAAGAACAGTAAAGGCAGAACAAGTCACAAAATATTAGGAGGATTCATAAAGAACATATTCATAAGAAAGTTAAAGCATTAGGAAAAAACTAAGCACTTGAAAAACTCAACATAGCATCTCAAACGTTTCTTGAATAAAAATTTAGGGGGGAAGGTCCTGACTGAACTGACATTAATGGAGAAAGAGGAAAACTACCCGGAAAGACGCTGAGTATATGAAATAGAAGAATATGTACATAAAACAAAATTTTAAAAATTAGATGTTAAATAAAAAGAATTGGAAGGAGAACTTAAGTCTTTTCAAATTATTTGTAATCTGACTATGATTGTGAATTAATGAAAAAAGTACACGTCTTTCTGTTGGCTTTCGCCGCCGTTGTCCATAATGTTACATTCATCTGGGTTATGCCGTGGTTGTCGATTTAAACTTCCAGTCTTTAATAAACTTCTGAAGAAGCTGACAGCGTGATCAGCGAAACGTCAAATTACTTAATAATGATTTCTAATGTTGTATGATTTGTTCACGACTCTATGTCTCAGCATCTGTGTTTGTCAAGAACCAGATTCTTTAGACCTATTTATTATTATAAGATAATAATTATAAACAAAGGCAAATTCGTACAATACAATACTTTTATTTCAATCAATTGTGTGTACAAATATATCTGTTAGTGGTGCTAGTTAAACGACAATATTTCTTAAATCTATGTTAGTCAAATGTTTGTATTTATAATATTAATGGTACATTTTAAAATAATTAACTAAACTAGTAGACTATGCTCACTTATTATCCTCGTTCAATTTAGCTTGCTTTACTATTTAAGAAATTTTATAATGAAGCCATGGGAATGTTGATATACCATAGGCATAAAAAATCTACGAGCTATCTTGTTTCGTCATTGGAGTGTAAGCTTTATGCTTCCATGATTTAATCTATTCTGACTGCAAGGAACTGCTATTTCGTAGAGAATAGTAATTGCCAAAGGACTTGTTATTAACAGTTATTAACTTTTAAACTATATATTTCTGAAAATGTTCTTTGTATTGGTTAATATAACACCGTAAATATTGTGAGAGTCATAATCACTGGTATCGTATGGATGAATATCATCTATCATGGTCTTGTAAAAATGCATGTCCAGTCCAGTATAGTCATTCCAACATAGATGGGATTATTAATTAAAATTTGTTTTATGCAATTTAGTTGCCGCTAATTTTTTACTAATATAGCTTTGTTACGGAAATTTGATTTGGAATATTCAGCCCCATTAACAACCTTTCCACTTGCATACTAATTTGATGTCCTTCCTATAACTATGATTTTCGATCATTTTACCAAAACATGCTTCTTAAAGAGTATTTAGGTCGATATGATATATTTTTTTTACTGCTAAACCGAAATACCTTGTTTAAGATTTCTAATGAATCATGTATTTTTATGTATGGTATAGGACTGTCCTTAATTTTAAAACTTTAGAAACTCTGTGGTGATCCTGTAAATTCTCTGAATAAACAATAACTCTAAAATGTATCCTGTATTAAAATATTGAAATTTGAATGTTGTCAAAGGAGAGCCATTCAAATTTTCCAAAGGGCAGAGCTGCTCTTATAGCTTATCGCTTTATTATTATAATCACACATGTATTTGTTATTAGCTTAACTGCAGAGCTTAATATCACTATCGGTAAGAAGTTTGAGTTGGATTCCAGTTATTTCTAAAGCTGCGACTCACGCAAAGCCACGAATTATGTAATAATGTAAAACATTTAAGCCAGAAATATCCTTGCACATTTTTCTAAAATTTTGAAAAACATCGGCGAATACCAAGAAATCGGTTTCCAAGTATAAATCGCTGTACTCGCCTAAATCTTGTATTCTTAGTACCGTCCAAACTTTATTAGCGTGTGTATAATTGTCAGTGGATACATTTTTCAATTGTTTCAATAATCAGAAAATAATGGATGTCTGTGTCTTTGCTACAGTCATAAATTAATCTACAAAATAATATACGAAGGGGAAGAAAAAGAACGAAAGTTATCAACAGGCCACCCACTGTTGGTAACAGATACCTCATTCAAATCGCCTAGTAAACAACCTAGAAAATACATAAAAATCAAGCAAGAAGCGTATTAAAAGAATATTAGCTAAAAGTTTAAACAAAATAGAAGAGGAGATCTAGAAGAACAAACTGCGTTCCGCCAAGGAAGAGAAATGCAAGACTACGTATTGCACTGAAAATACCAATAGGAAAAAGTATAGAGAAAAACAACAGTTCACCTTTTTAGATCTAACAGCACCATTTCCTACAGTACCAAAAGAAGAACCCTGGAACAAACTAGAAGAAAAACAGGTGAACCCTAAGCTGTAAAGGATAATCAAAAGTGTGAACATAAATGTAAGAGAGTCCAAATCCCCTCCTCCTAATCACTTTCACGAATGAAATAACAAGAAAGTACAAAATAATAACAAGACCATTCACGATAGGATACCAAAACCTAATACCGGTTGGAACGTTTGATTTGATATATGCAGATGGCATTGTACTCACATAAATAACCAAAATAGATATGCAAAGAAAAATAAAAGCATGGAAAACATTCATTGAAGAAAAAGGAATACATACAAATAAATGTAGATTAAAGTAATATAATGCACATAACGAGAGAAGAAGTGGTGTAAGAAAATATAAATATACAATATATCAGTAACTAGCTTTAAGTTCTTAGGAACCATAGTCATATTAAACTGAACAATAGATTAGAATATACAAACCAGAATACAGGAAGTAAGCAACATCCATTACCAAATCAATTACACATTAATTGGTAAAAACAACAAAAAATAGAAAAAATCAGCGCATGCAAAACTATTTACACAAACGTATGGGAAAAAAACGAAATGTCTAAGAAAGATTGTAGATAAAACTGTATCCCCTAAAGGATGACAAACGTCAGACCACGTATATACTATTATGATACATAAAGATCAGTTATTAAATAAAAATTAACAGAAATAAATTTGGTAGATTAATACAATCAAATTTAGAACATTTTGAATAAGATTGTTGGTTAAGTTGAATTGAGTAATAGAAATTAAATTTGAGACAAATTGGAATTTATTTTGAAGTTATAGCAATTGAGTATTCAGTAATGGTGGTGAAAGTTAATATGAAAGATAAGATAATGTTATTATGGGGCAAATATGCTTACTATGAGAACAAAAAAATGTAGTAGGTATAGATCAGATTATTTAATTTTAAAAGTGAATAATTTGGTCTTATACAAATATATAAAGTATTAAAAACTTTACGAGGTGAATATAAATAAAAATATAATTTGGAGTTGATACAAGCATACAATCATTGAAGAGATTTGAAATACGGTTTATTAGTTACAAGTAAGAAGAAAACAACAATAATTTCAGTGGATTTGGATTGTTTGGCACATGCATGGTATAATTGGTGTTCATTACTGGAGTTGGAGATTCTACGGAGGACTGGTCAATTGTTTTGCTGGGGTTGCTGACTTGACTGATTGATTTGGATTATTCTGTTTGACTGGTTATTACAAAGTAAGAGCTGAGGACAATGGAAAATTAGTTTGGGTACCATCTATTAGTGGGAACTTACCAGGAAGCTGTTAGATTGATGGTCACGTACAGGAGTATAAGAAGCGAGACTGTATCTGTAGGAGCCCAGGGTTGTGAAGTGTTGGAGTTGGTTGGAGGAGTATCGAGGTTAGGCTGTCAATGAGCTTAGCTGTAAACGTCGGGAGCAGTGGTGTTTAATGTGAATAGCAGTGAAATAAGAGGAAATCAGGTTGGTCTTAATTAGTTCTATAAAAGAATATTGAATAAAAAAACAATTACATGAGTGAAATAAAAATTACATAGTACTTACTTTGGTGATTTGAGTCATTGATTTGTAAATAGAAAGAATATTTGTAAATTTTGATTTGATTATTGTTTGATAGTTGTTTAAAGTCAAACTGACATTTAGTAGCAGTCAATAATTAAAAATTTATATAAAATTAGAATATAAAAGAACAGATAACTACATTAACGACCCACACCCAACGAGTCTCAAATGCATTACAGTTATTAAACAGAATGATATAAAATTTCGAATTAAATAAAAGGTGTCTCAACGTTATAATATTTTACATAATATCAAAGCAATTAACTGAATGGCTTGTAAAATACAATAACCAAACCACCAATGCATATAAATGGCGCTGCAACGTGGAACTTTTGCAATACACTGAAAATACTAATGGAAAAATTAATAGAGAAAAACAAAAGCTTATGTGTCACCTTCTAGATCTAACAACATCATTCGATACAGTACCAAGAGGCAATCTACTCTGAAAAACATTACAAGAAAAACAATTAACCCCCAAACTGTAAAGAATACTCAAAAAAGTGTGTATGCAAATGTAAAAGTGCCGTAAGGCTAAATGAGAGCCATTTAAAATGGCAGAGGGAATAGAACAGAGAGACAGTTCAACCCCCCTCCCTTTTATAATTTTTACGAACGAAATAATTAGAAAGTGAAAACTGAAAAATAAAGACACGGCCATTCATGATAGAATACCAACACTTTATGCCTATTATCCCAGACTTAGCTTATACAGATGACATCATGCTCACAGCAATAACCAAAATAGTCATTCAATGGAAAGTAAACATAGAAAAACATTCCTTAAAGAAAACGGAATGCACATAAATGTAGATTCAAGAAATGTAATGCCGATAATGAAAGAAGGGATTGTAGAAAATATAAATACATATAGAAATAAATGGAAAAAGACTAAAACTAGTAACTAGCTTTGAATACCTAGAAACCATTTACATAAAATGAAACAACAGACCAGAACTAGTATTGATAAAAATTGGTAAAAAAGAACTCAAAACAATATATAAACATACGGAGCTGAATTATGGTAATTTTAGATGACCACAAATCAAAAATTATATCAGAAATGAATTAATTACTTAAGAAAGATTGTAGGTAAAAGCAAAAAAAAAAGGTAGAGTACAGAATAAAATCATATGATATTAGCTAGATTTACTCCCTTATTTGAAAAGACTTTTAACAAATATGGCAATTTAAATTTGGACATTGCTGTAACGGTGGCAAGATCCATGTGAACTTCTCTGAAAAAGAATTTCGCAAGCCATTCAGCAGAATCTCTACCCCTGTACTACTTAAAATATGACAAATTAGCATCATATGCGCTGTGGAGATAGTATCCCAAGTGAAATGCTTTATGCTTTTTATATTTTACTGCTTTGCAAACTTTGTTGTAATTCAGATGGAGG
The DNA here is from genome assembly GCA_940337035.1 of Agriotes lineatus. NCBI lineage: Eukaryota > Metazoa > Arthropoda > Insecta > Coleoptera > Elateridae > Agriotes > Agriotes lineatus. Next base: position 163,961 of record CALNHX010000290.1, on the reverse strand, counting down.
ACCGTAATCGGCCCAAATGACTTTTAAAAAACATTCAATGTCTGAGAAAATAACAAAAAGTAGATCAACACTCAAGTTTTTACGCAAAGTTCATTCATTGTTTTCTTTCGGAAATATAATTTTGCAATCGTATAATTGCTTACAAGCTTGAATGCGCTCTTGGTAATTTAAAGTATTTAAAACAGTACTAAAATGAAGGTAAGAATTTAAATGAGATGGGTTGCCATTGGACTTGCAGATGGTAGTAGCTACAGCAATGAAAAACAAAATTATTAAAGGATAAATGTAAAACAGCTCCCTTATATTTGATTTGTTCTGGCAAATCAATATGATGCTACTGCTGCATTAAACAGATGCTCATGTGCGTTTAGGTTCACATACAAGGAAGTTATTTCTCTAGTTTCTAACTCGCTAATTTGTTTTAGAACTCTGCAATATTTTCGTGAAAAAAAAATTGACCACCAAAATTAGAATAAATTTTAAGTTTATACTGCGTTTTGTCTGCTTAACAAACTAGTTTTATGAATTTTTAATCAATTTGGAACAATCGTTAAGATATGTTTGGTGTGATTTAGATTGATGAATGAAAACGAGATTTATAATTTTATTAAGTTTTAAGGAATTAGAAATTTTTAAATTAATTTCTTGTTGAGTGACTTTCGTCTAGTTTCAATCGGCACTTCCGATATAAACACTGCACTTTGGGTAGCAAACTTTAAGGCCTTGTGTTGCTCAAATGGATCTGGATATTCACATACATACCAATGATCTTTCCCGTCACATGCCTCTTGGTGTTTATTCTCATCAATACAACATCCATGTTCAGAAACATACATTATTTCATTAAATGTTTAATTCATTAAGTTTCATGAGGATAGAGAAACAAAACCAAGGCAAGCTATTAAATGAGAGCAAAAACAGTGAGACTTACTGTTTTTGTAGTGTTGTTATTCTCCTCAGGTTGGGTGGATGGATGGCGTGCAGTTGGTCGAGTGTGTTGAGCTGGTACTGATGATTGGCGGCTGCGATGAGTCATAGAAGAATACTGAGGAAAAAGAAAAAAATCCAGATGACCATGCAAATGAAGGCATTTTTAATCCTGTCTACAGCGAGTGTCGCTTCGACAAAAACAGCATTGCTTGTTCTAATTTGCACACCACGTACTTGAAATTCCCCTGTTTTACAAACCCTGAGTTTAGCGTAATTATTAGAAATTTCGACGTTAAATATTTATACAAGTGCTAAATGGGGATAATTATTGAATGCACCATAAAAATATCATTGGATAACAAAATGTTATACAAAATAATCCTAAAGCGACTTCCACAATATCTTAATGTGCTTGCTACAGCGCTGCTCCATGTGCCCAGTGTTAAAAGTCTAAAAAAGGTTCGACCTCCCAAACAGAGCATAAAAAGTGCTACTAAATTTAAGTTCCATGTACACACGCATTAATATATTTATTTTATCCTATTATGTTATTATGACAATAACTCCTTAGCAACAAGTTGCGTTAAGATGCATTTAACAGCACTAGTGTTGTTAAGAAAAATAACATAACGATACTTTATTAGCATTTAATCACATGTTGACAGCACTGAAGTGTATTGTCAGTCTATGTCAAATTCGATGTTAGTAGGTAAGATTGTTTGTTATTTGACACAAACTGATGCAAAACTTAACCTGAAAATCTCAAATTTAACATAACCTGACAGTTCTACCAACAATACAGTATTGAGTTTTTATCTTACTATTGATACCACCACTCGCTGTTGTAAGTGTCATTAATAACCATTTTTCCTATTTTTTAAAAAGATTAGTATTTCAGAATAAAATAAACCGTGTTACGATATACATAACGTTATCTGCTTTCTACATTACTCGAGAATTTTAAAGAACTTGTTCCTAACGTCGCTCGTTCATTCAAATCAAACTATTATCTTGTAATGTAAAAAGCTTGATAACGTTACTTGTATCGTAAATTACTATTATGATATTTATGTTAAACACTCAAAGGAGTAAGCCACTGAGCTATCTCCTACTATACTATATTAAGAGATATCTCTTAATTAACATTACAGCTATCGTCTTGCACTGATATTAAGTACCGAGGAAATAGCAGCAGTTTTAAAAATAAGACACTTTAAAATGTTTTATTTTTCCCAAAAATATATTTCGGCTAATGCTGCCTTTTTCAGTTTGGTTATTTTAAAAAACAAAATCAAATTCGTCACATAAGAAATGTTTACATGTCAGTAAAATAAGTATGTGAACGGCTTCTTTCTCAACGTACCTGTATTGCTAAAAAACATTCAAACTTAAGAATTTTTTATTGGTTATAGAAGAATTTCCATATCTATAATAAGATACAGGAATGACATAATTTATTTATTTCAATAATAAACGGACATAGTCCTTTACAGAAAAAAGAAAATACAAAATACAGAATACAAATTCTATGTGTTGAAAGAAGTCATTTTTGAATCAAATATGACGCCAAGATCACGTATAGATGTAACTCGGGTTAAAGAAGCATCGTTTATGGTATAATCAAAAGAGAAAGAAGCTTTTGGGCGGGAACACGAGATACATTTGCATTTATTAAGATTAAGATTCAAATCGTTTACAGTGCACCAGTTTGCAAACCGGTCTAGCGCTTTCTGTAAAATTTCAAAGTGCGAGTTATCAACTATACTTTTAAAAATGTTACAGTCATCAACAAACAATAAGAATTCCACATCTTCAACACCAAATGCAGGTCATTAATGAAGATAATAAACAGGAGCGGTCCCAAATGCGAGCCTTGTGGTACTCCCGAGAGAACAGTGAAACCATCTGAACAGACATTAGAGATTTTCACATACTGAGTTCTGTATGTGAGATAGTTCGAGAACCATCTCAACATAGCATCCGATATCCCAAACGCTTGCAGCTTTGCCAATAGTAAGGTATGGTTCACTGAATCAAACGCTTTACTAAAGTCCGTATAGATGCTATCCAGTTGGTTCTTTCTATTCAATGAGTCGAGTAAGTATTGCGTATACTATATCAAGTTTGTGTCAATGCTTTTCTTGCTCACAAAACCAAATTGCCTTTCAGAAAGATGGCGACTAATTGTAACCTTTAATTTATCATTAATCAAGGATTCAAATAATTTCGGAATGTTGCTCAAAATCGAAATGGAACGGTAATTAGAAATTTCGTTTTTATCTCCTGACTTATGTATAGGAGTTATAAATGATGACTTCCATTCCGAATGGCTGAGCTGAGCTGAGCAAGAATAAAGTTCGATTTTTTCAAAAAGATAGGTGGGATACCATCCGGCCCTGCACTCCTGCTTATATCAACTTCATTAATTTTTTGCAATATGTCGGAAAGTGATAGTTCTATTAAGTTTATATTATACGGAGTCTGGTCATAGAAATTAATGTCAACTTGAATGTCGGAGGTCTTGTAAAATGTAGAAAAGTAATTAGCAAATGCAGTCGAAATAGAAGCAGCGTCGCTATACAACAGATGATTCAAGCTCATCACATTTGGTAGAGTATTGCTAGTTTTTTTTAATTTACATACCTCCAGCAGTTTTTTGGATATAACGTTAAGAAGTTTTGCATATTATCATTGTGCGCTACAAAATCTCTTTTCGCGGTAACCTTACAGATACACCTCAGGTTAGAAAATAATGTATAGTACAATGGTAGAGATGAAAAATTTCAGAAACTTTTGAATGCTGCGAATATTTCCGAAACTTTCGGAAATTTTCTGTTTGTTCTTTAGATATCCAAACTAAACGCATGTAATTTATACAGTAACATTTTATTAAATACTAGTGTTACATATAACAATAAAAGTACATATAATGTATGAGTTATCTACAATAGTTTTGAAAAAAATATCAAAGAGTATTTCTTTACCTCTCTCTACATTATTCAATTATTGCCTAACTGAAGGTATTTTTCCAAATTACCTAAAAGCTGCTATAGTCACACCACTTCATAAATCTGGTTCAATACTTAAGATTTCAAACTATAGACCAATTGCCCTCACGTCTTGCATCTCCAAAATATTTGAAAATCTTATCAAAAAACAATTGGAATCATTTTTCAACCTTTGTAACATTTTCTCTGATAATCAATATGGTTTTAGGAATGGGAAATCTACTGAAGATGCTTTGGCTTTTCTGACATCTAATATATATCGTTCCTTAGACTCTTCTAAGCCTACTCTTGCAATATTCTTAGATTTGGCCAAGGCATTTGATACAGTTTCTCATTGTATTTTGTGCCATAAACTGGAGATGTACGGCGTGAGGGTGATTGCACTATCACTTATAAAAAGTTATTTAACAGGAAGAAGACAACAGGTCGTAGTACATAACTCTTTAAGTTCTGCAAAATCTATATCGTGTGGGGTTCCACAAGGGTCAATTTTGGGACCATTGCTTTTTATTATGTATATAAATGACCTTTTGCGCTACAACTTACATAACAGTCATATGGTTTCCTTTGCAGATGACACTGCTATTGTGATCAATGGTGATTCATGGGATCACTTCATTTCTGATGCCACTAACCATCTTTAAGTTTTTAAAATATTGGTTAGATAACAATATCCTAACCTTGAATTATGATAAAACGTTTTATATGCCTTTCACAACTTATAATCAAGCCTTACCTATCCCAAATCAGTTGATTATTCATTCTTATAATTGTAAAGGAATTAATTGTGTTTGTTCTATTAATATTAAGAAGTCCTCTTCCATAAAATATTTAAGGTTAATGGTAGATCAACATTTAAGGTGGGATGTACACATAGATTACTTGGTAAAAAAAATACGTAAATTTATATCTTTTTAGAACTCTCAAGCATTTTACTCAACTAAACACTTTAAAAACGCTTTATTATGATTATATACAGTCAATATTAAACTATGGAATTCTCGTGTGGGATGGAGCGGCCAGTACACATTTATCTAGAATTGAAGTTATGCAAAAAATTATTATAAGTTATTTTAAATAAACCATATTTTTATTCCACTTCATTGCTCTTTTGTGAATTTGACGTGCCTGCATTTTATAGATTATATTTTATTTCAATTGCCAAATATATGTACAAACACAGAAATTCATTAAATTTAGAATTTCCACTACATTTATACAGTACTCGGTTACGCAATAATCTTGTCGCCTATACTCCTCAGATGAATAAGTCTTTTGGTCAGCACAATTTTTTATTTTTTATTCATAAAATATACAATTATATCAAAATTAACTCTACTATAGATTTTTCTATACCTTATAGTTCAATAACCTTCAAAAGAAAAATTTGCAATTTTTTGAAAACAGTATCTGAAAACGAAATAAAAAATTTAGTTTCATAAAGTATGATTCTAAATGTTTTCTATTGAAAGTTCTCTTATTATTTTACTTTATTTATTCTCGATTTATAACAAGGATAACTACAGAACACTGTTATATGAACAAACATATGCACACAATAGGAGTGGCAACAAAGATTCTGTGAAGAGGAGGACGAGACTCCAATCCACTGGATATGCGAGTGCGAGGAACTCATAACTCTGCGACATAAACACTTTGGGGAAACAACAATCGAACCCGAACTGCTGATAAACACCTCACTAAACTCACTAGGAAGCTTTTTTGAGGACATTGGAATACCTCTTTGAGGCTAGGTGAAGCACTGGGATGTGCACAATAGGTCTTTTAGGCCGCAGTGCAGAAAGGGGAACTAACCCAACCGGAAGTATATATAATAATACTCGATTTATACATTATATATATTGTTGTTTGTGATTAAATAATCCTTGGTTAATAAAATCTCAGAAATTTTTTAATTTGTATATTATAAATCTTAGTTTTATAGAGGGAATTATTGCACTTCGCAACAATTCGCGAGGCGAATTAGCAAATTGCAGTAAATTTCATTCATAATTTCATGCTTCCATCTTTCTCTTCTTCTTTTATATGTCTAATTACATTTATTTGTATTTATTTGTAAAATAACTGTATTTTTTTTAACTTGTATTTTTTGGGTAAATAAATGGTATTATTATTATTAGTATTATTAGTTCACATGCAGAAAACAAAGTAATAGTTTTAGTAAACAGCAGAAATTAATACAAAAACAGTCCAGAAATATTAATATAAAAAGTAAATGTTTAAATAAACTATAAGTGTATGATTAAAGAACTTAAGTTACATTATTATATTTCTTATTTTAATTTTCTGACTCCGAATCTGTAAATATCTCTTCTCCAACACTAGAATTAGTATCGTGCAAAGAAATATCTTCTGAGATTTCAGTTTCAGAATCCGTCAATTTTTCTTTAGACACACTGGGCTCTTCTACAGAGGCAGGAAAAGGAGTTTCACAAATTATATCATCTAATTGTTGGGATTTCTCTTTATTATAAAAACAGCTTGAACGCTCTTGCAGTAATTTGTTGTTATGTGCCATGTACATTAGCATACCAGCTCGTTTTACAGTTAATCTATTTTGTTTTTTACTGTGTATGAATGAGTATGTGCTGAAACTCCCCTCAGTTGCAGCCGAGGATGGGGGTAAACTTAAAAGAGCTACAGCCAAATGTTTTAAATTTGTTCTTTGGATAACTTGTTTCTTATCAGTGAATTGAGGATGGTTACTTAACAAGTCATCATAGCCAGTAAATGCTCTGAATTACTCAGATGTTCCCCGATAAAACTTGGATCTAGTAAATTCGCAGCATAGTGTAATGGTTTAAGAGCCATTTGCTTGTGTTTTTCTAAATTCATAAAACAATCAGTTTCTTCTGCTTTTAATATTGGCAACTCTTTTACATACTTATTAAAATCATTTTCGATTTCTTTAAAAGCGACAACTGCTTGCGAAATTTTAAATGTATCGCCTTCCAACATGGTTATCCATTTTACAATTGGTGTTAATATGAATGTAAGTTTTTGAAGTTTTACCCAACAAACGTCATCATCCAGGCAATTACTTTTGACATTCCTAGAAAACGTAACATTTTCCGATACCATTAAAATTTGAAACAAACTTTTACATGCATGTAAACTATTTATGCAGTTTAAAATTGAGCCCCATTGGGTTTTGACTGGCAACTTTAATGATAAAACTACACCGGTGTTTTGTTCCTGAATTTTGTTGAATTGTACTAATGTACTGTGCGAACCAACAACTTCGTTTACAATTTGCTTCCAAGAAATTGCACATTTTTTAATGAATTCAGCTGCATTATATCAGCTACTAATAAATTTAGTGTATGCGATATGCAGGAATATCCGTTAATAAAGTTATATTTACTGTGAACCAAAGATTTTGCTTTTTCTATTGCTGCTGCGTTGTCAGTTACAATACCAATAAACTTGTTAGGACCGATTTCTTCAATAATTTTTATTATTTTGCTAGAAATAAATTCTCCAGTATGGCGTTGTAATTCTGTAAGACATACTTTTAAACAAAACTGGCTTGGGAGTAGTTAATATAAAATTGATTATAGCTTGATTTCTGAAAAGGTACATAAATTTAGTTGTCTCATCATAATCTACCTTATATTTGACCAGCCATCACACTGGAGCGCAAGTGTATTAGACTTGCTAATTTTTGACAAAACTTCTTCTCTAACGTTTACATATTCGTTATCCAAAAGCGAATGAGCTAACTGATATCTACTAGGCCAGGGGTGGCAAACCCATGGCACTTGACAAAGTAATTTGGGCACGGCATTAATTATGGAATTTAGGTACCTACTCAAAACAATTTATATTTAACAATGAGTTGAACATGAAGCTTCAAGGTGCAAATAAAACAATTATTGTGTTATGATAGATCGCATTAGTGATTTCGAGGCTAAACTGCAAGTTTTTCCCAAACTTGAAAAAAAAATCACCAGAGATTTGGATTTACACGAAAAACCAGACCAAGCAAAAAACTTAATGCAGTGGCAATTTTCAGTTAAAAGTTATAGGACATCCAGAAGAAAATACTGCTCTGGCAACTAACTGATCTATTTTTTTCTGAAACAAGCCTTTACTTATTTAATCATAAAAATAACTAACATTTCTTGGTATACCTTTTCTTCATCAGAAGTTCTGTCCAAAAAAACTATCCAACATAAATTGTGATGAAGTAGATGGAGAAGACAGTCTAGCCGTAGTTGAAGTAGAAAATGTCGAGGATGATGGGGAAGACTCTTCTTCGTCATTATTTTGTTTTGCTGCATACAAGTGGATATAATTGTTTTAAAATTTCACAAAATAATAACGAAATAAGTAGGTAGGTACATGAATATGTACAGTAAGTATCTATAAGTATTATAACAGGTACTAGCAGTCCAGTGAGACAAATGTCTCATTTAACGCGCCTTCAAACCTCGATCAGTTAGGCAACCACCCAGACCTGGAAGGTGTCAAAGTGGTTGCCTAACCCGATCGACGTTTTAAGGCGCAGAAGGTCGCAGCTCCGTTTGGCCACTGAAACATTTTTATTTAATACGCGTTCTATTTGAAAAACGGTCTTTTTTGTGATTTCTCGAAAACCGGAAGTGTCACGTGACTGAAATTCGGTTCCTGAGCTGACATGACCATTCCAAACATATAACTTTAATAACTTTTTTCTCTATCTCATACGGTTTGGCTGCTGAAACAGCGTCCCGGACGGATCAGCGTCCCAGACAGACAAGTCTATTAGATAAAGGATCTTACCTTGAAGGTTTCGGTGAAACAATTTTTTCACCGAATATGGACATCGCAATCATTTAATAAGATGCTCTGTAAGACGAGTGGCATTCCTAGAATATTTTGCATTGCAAAATGTACATTTATATTCTTTCTTTTTATTGGTAACTACTAAATTAAAATATTGCCACGCTAGCAACTTATTTTTGGGCATTTTTAAAAATTTAAAACACTGAACACTAAATAAAATGTTACACAACACGTCTTATAGTTTTGCAGCTGTATGTGCAAATGTGTAGATTACATATAGATTACATATGAAATTATAAATGACGACGCGCGCCGTTTCTAGTTAGTAGCCCTATTAAAACATGTAATTTATAGGTATATTTTCCAAATATTATTTACTGTAACTAATATTGTTTTGTAACTGGCGACGTTTTGTACAGTCAGCAATAAGCCATTATGAAGGTCGAAATACTGGCTATAGAGATAGAGACTAAACATTCCTGGAAATAATGCGCATATTTGATTATAAAACCCCCTACAACACGAAGTTCGTATATTCGTGCGAAAAATCGCTGCGAATATTCCATAAAGTTCGTATTTTTCCGAATATTCGTTTTTCTTAGGGGAAAATTTCGGAAATAATCGCTTGGAAATATTCGCCACCTACATCACTATACAACGGCCACCCAAATTTTTTGAAAGCCGAGTGTGCCTCTTTCTTTCGAACAATTAGACCTTTGAGTTCTTTGCTATGCCAAGATGGAAATGTCGATTGCCACTTTATCTTTTTTTGTACAAATTGATCAATGCATATGTAAACGTAGTGATATAAGATTGTGGTCAAATCCCGGCACGGTAGCGTAGAATCAATGAATAGTTACGAATATTGTTTGCACAAGAAGTTCGAGATTTCTTCATAATCTGCAGATTTGGAATCGTAGTACCAATTTTCAGACTGATCGTTTACATTATCAGCAAAGATGTTATATACCATACACAGTGGAGGATGATGAGCATCGATTGCTACAATAGATTCTACGGTGGAATGTACTTTGTGTGTGAGAATTGGAGAATATCAAATCTAATAATACACATTATACACAAGCAAAGAGCAAACTGCGCGCTACGCGCACATGAAATAGGATACGCGAAAGGTTAAGCTCCGACCGAGCGCTAAGATAAGAAAAACAAAACCTAAACAAATATAAACATCTGTGAAGCCGGAACGTGAGATTTTATTTTGTGCCACAGACACACATTAAGGAAAATTATATTATAGATTGTTCTGGTTTACTATAGAATTACGTTGAAACAAGTTCAAAAAGCTAAGAGTATCTGATAATGTTTTTGCACATGGTCTCTCCCGCAATGTCGCTGAATCGTTAAAAGATAGGCGCACTTGCATAGTCCATTATACACCAAAATACATTGGGTCGATTGTAATCCCCTAACACTAGCTTCGCCCTCATTATCAAACTGCAAATTCTTGAAAAAAAGTATGACTTTCAAAACTAGTTGTACAAATTACTATTATGAAGGAATGCAAGAACGTGCCAATCAAGATCGTCGTTTTTTGTCATCAATATGTTTCACGGATGAATGTACTTTTACTTTAAACAACGAACCCAATGTGCAAAATAATAGATATTGGGCTCAAGAAAAACCAAGAATTACTCGGTGTACAGCGCCCAATACCCTCAAAAAATTAATATTTGAGCTGGGATTTATAATAACAAAATTATCGGACCGTTTGAAATTGTTGGAAATTTGAATTCGAACACTTATTTAGAACTTTTTATTAATGAGGTAGGTCCTGCATTGAAACAAATCTCTTACTCTCCGCAAACTAACCTTACTGTAATCGAGTACCATCACCATAGGACATAAGAATTATTGTTTATTAATTGTAAAATTGTTTATGTATAGCAATAATGCTAATCAAGTTATTTTCATAAAAACTCCCTCTTCGTTCGAGGAATCGTTGATTTTATAATGTAAAAACTACTGAACTAACTCTGAATGTCATCAAATAACAAATTATTTGAGTATAGCTGTCAACTGTTTTCAAGTCAAGGCAACTCATATTTAAAAAAACATGAAACCTTTTATTAATATTATTCAATGAAAATTGACAAAAATAATTACATTTTTGATACTATTAGATGCGCTAGAATTTTCTCTTTCCATTGATACCAAAACATTTTCTGTAGGTTGAATTGGCGAGCAGGAACTCATGAAACTGTTAAATACAATGCTAAATCCCTATGTTCCAGTTTGAAAGTGGACACCCGGTATTACCAATAAAAAAATCTTTAATTTAAAAACAATGTTTTTCGCGATACACATTGAGAAAAAACCATTCACATGATTATTTTACTGACATGTAATAGTAATTTACATTACAAGACCGTTACTTGGAACTTTACAGGCGAGCACAGTAGTTAACGAGCAAGCGAAGCAAGCATGTTATCCATGCGAGCCAGTAAAGTTCTAGTAACAGTCGAGTATTCTACAATGTTTTGTTGTATTTTGAATCGTAAACACCCTTTTTTTACAAAACATCAGAGCCGGATGTAAATGTTTACCGATCTTGACTGCAAAGAAATGTTTTATCTATGGAAACAATGTTTGGTAAAAAGGTGTTTACGATTAAAAATACCATAAACATTTCTTAGATGTACGGACCAATTTTTAATCTTAATGTGATAAGTTTGATTTTGTTTTTTTTAAATTGAATAAACTGAAAACGGCCAAACATTAGCCACCATATATTTTTGGGAAAAATAAAACATTTTGAAGTGTCTATTTTTAAAATTGTATAGCTGCTATTTCCTCGAAACTTAGTATGTTCTACTGTTATTTCTCTTTTTTGTTCAACATTTCACTGATAGTTTTAAATTCTAAAGGCAGTTCTTTAAAGGAAAAATTAGTAGGTATATTTGTTTTTTTTTATTGCCATTTGTTTCAAATTTTATTTTTATATTACTCATCTTAATAAAACACACCAAAAGGATTTGATTAGCATGAACTGTAAATCTTCCCTTTTATTTGTTTTATAATACCAGTACGAATTGAATAAGTGGCTATTTACTTAATTTAGAGCAAAATAAAATATAAGAAAAATCTGTATGCAAGTGTTAATAAAATAAAGTGTGCAATATATACCTAGTGTGTCTGTGGATAATGTGTATCATTTTACATTTTAAAATATGAACTTCATAGAGGAAAAGTATTTTTATCGTAAAAATATGATTCACATTGTGAAAAGAAACATGTAATGTGCATTATTAACAAAAAATAAGTAAGCTTAAGTACACACAAAACCAAACTGACCATATTTTTATGAGTAAGAAAAGTATACCAATTAAGTGCACTAACCCTCAATTTAATACACGTTCTAGTTTTTTGCAAATCTTTAAAAACGGAATCTCCAATTTTCGTTTGTCCGTGATTTTTCAAGTAGTAGTACTACATCAAAATCATAATAAAGTCCACACTTTAGAATACTTCGCGGGTGAAACATCCCTCCTGCGTTACTAGCTCTAGAACAGTGACGTATTACACCAGTACCCTAAGAAGCCCGGGCATCTGGCACAAAATGTTATCTTTGTCATAGAGTATTAATTTCCAGGCGTTTATCTATTGGAAATTGTTACCAAAAATGATTGCAGTAAATAATTTCTGGATTTGTCTAAAAGTGCTAGGTAATATTATATGGGCGCAGAGGTTATAGGGCTTCTGGCGGCAAGCATGGTTTAATACCTACGCCACTGCTCTAAAAGCTTTGGTTCAAATAACCTAACTGTACTGAATCTGGGGGGCAAAGGTGCCCTGTTTTAAATGCTTATCTTAATATTTGTGCAAAACACTAAATTTTCACTAACCATGCACTGATGCATTCATCATATGGTTAAAACATATATTTATGGGTTAAAAACGTGTACTTTGATAGCAACCGTAATAAAAATTAATTATAATAATTACCTTAAACTGATGCTAAATATTCACGATTTATCCTTATTGGTAGTACAAGCAAACCACAGAACAATAGAAGCAAACTGCACCAGAAACCCAAACGAAGAATTAAACTGAACGAACTGAACGTGAACTAACCTTAGTAAACAGTGAATGAGTGAAATGCGAACATTGCGAACACTAATAGGCAGCTGGCGTAACATGTAACCTTGGAAGCGGTGTTGCCAAACGTTCACTGAAAGCAGAATCATCATTACAAAAGCGGGAGATTTGAACTTAGAAACGGTAGAATAATGCGCCCAACAAAACATATATAAAACAAAAGATACAAAAATTCCTACTTATTTATATATTGTAAAAAAAGTAGATTTTTAACATTCTCTTCTACAATGACAATAATATTAGACAGGTATATGAATAAAATAAAATAAAAACCAATCAATCTCAATCTACATCAGAATCGAAAAACGATTTCGACTTCTTGTTGCTAGAATTATGGCGGCTTAACAATTGTTTAGTCTACATGCCTAGACCTTGTCCATTAACAAACAAACAAACAAACAAACATTCACATCATAACAAGCATTGGTTTCTAAATAATTTTTGCTGTGTAAAAGTCCTACAATACTATTCGTAGACAACTTATTTTCGTATTCATCAAGTTTAGTTGTGAAAAGTTATATCTACATTTTCCGAAGAATGTGACACGTCTTTATTGTAAACGACGTTTGAATTGCGGAGTATACGATACTCTTTGTCTAGTTGTTGAATATCAGAAGCTTTTGTTATATTTGAAAAATATACAGCTAACGGCATAATCGTTTAATGTTCACCCTTTGATATTATTTCTGGATCTAACAAGCTTAAACTTGCGGCAATCGCATTTACCAAAGAAAAAAAGTTCTAACTTCGTTGACTCAAAACCGATTTTGATATATTTTTTTTATTTCGGAAAAAGTTTATAGAAAAGTTCCCCATAGGTGAGAAGGTGTGTTTTTTATTTTTTCAATTGTTAACAAATAAGTGTTTTTTAATAAATTTTTAATTTAAAAAAATTGTAACTCATTTATTTCAACAATTTTCTTGACATTTGATACAATAAGGCAGATTACGAATCTGGCGTAAAAATTAGTCTAAAACAAAAATGGCGTCTACAAAATGACGTCAAAGTCTAATTTTTTATTGATTTTTTTTAATTTTTATTAGATGTCTGGGGGTTTTTGGGGTCGCTGATTACGAATTTGACATTAAAACTAAAACCAAAAATGGCAGATCCAAAATGGCGGCAAAGCGTAATTTTTTTATTCGATTTTATTTCTTATATAAGGTTTTTTATGGTGGCTGATCACAAATGTTCTGTTAAAATTTACCAAAAATAGAAAATTACGTCTTTAAGGTGGCAAAATAGCTTCATTTAGAATTTCGCTCGGTGCCTCATACGTATCTAGGGGTTTTGGACACACTGATTATAAATATAGCATTAAAAGGTTAATTATTACTATTATTATTATTATTTAATATACATTATATACAAATAAAATTCTAAAATTGTTAAATTAACACACATTTAAATAGATTAAATACATTTAAATATAACATGTAATGCATCACATGAAAACATAGTCGTAATTTCAAAAGATATAGACGTATTAGTTACATTAACAGCTTTAACTTTTATCCGTATTCATGGCACCCATCAGTGGCAATACGAACAATATACTACAGCTGACTGCCGAAATAGCACTCTGGAAATTTTATTGAGTGTGCATTTTTCAGATTATGTACTTGCAAATGGCCACACGGAAACAAAAACTTTAATGTACATTTCTGGTGTGGTTTGCGTGTACTAGTATTGCAAAAGAAATATTTCTATGCCGCTCCTAGCAATTGGATGCTGAATTTGCATTAAGATAACGTTTAATAAATGCATTTGCGACTTCAGCGTTTAATAAATGCATTTTATTATATTTTATTCGTATTAATGGCGCCCATCAGAGACAATATGAAAGATATACTACAGCTGGCTGCCGAAATAGGGCTCTGGAATTTTTATCGCGTGTGTATTTTTTAGATTATGTACTTGCAAATGGCCACACGGAAACAACAACTTTTATGTGTAATTCTGGTGTGTTTTGCGTGTACTAGTATTGCAAAAGAAATATTTCTATGCCTCTCCTAGCAATTGGATGCTGAATTTGCATTAAGATAGCGTTTAATAAATGCATTTGCGACTGCAGTGGAATTTTCATTGCATTTTATTATATTTTATTCGTAGACATGGCACCCATCAGTGACAATATGAACGATATACTACAGCTGGCTGCCGAAATAGCACTCTGGGATTTTTATCGAATGTGTATTTTTCAGATTATGTACTTGCAAATGGCCACACGGAAACAACAATTTTTATGTGCACTTCTGGTGTGTTTTACGGGTACTAGTATTGCAAAAGAAATATTTCTATCCTCTCTTACCAATTGGATGCTAAATTTGCATTAGGATAGCGTTTAAAAGATGCATTTGCGACTGCAGTTCACTTTTCATTGTATTTTATTATATTTTATCCGTATTCGTGGCAACCATCAGTGACAATATGAACGATATACTACAGCTGGCTGCCGAAGTAGCATTCTGGGATTTTTATGGAGTGTGTATTTTTCAGATTATGTTCTTGCAAATGGCCACTTGGAATCAAAAACTTTTATGTGCACTTCTGGTGTGTTTTGCGTGTACTAGTATTGCAAAAGAAATCTTTCTATGCCTCTCCTAGCAATGGGATGCTGAATTTGCATTAATATAGCGTCTAATAAGTGCATTTACGACTTCAGTGGAATTTTCATTGCATTTTATGATATTTTATCCGCATTCATGGCACCCATCAGTGAAAATATGAACGATATACTACAGCTGGCTGCCGAAATAGCACCCTGTGATTTTTATCGAGTGTGTATTTATCAGATTAGGTACTTGCAAACGGCCATACGTAAACAAAACCATTTATGTGCACGGCTAGGGTGTTTTTCGTGTAATTGTATTGCGAATGAAATACTTTTATGACTCTCCTAGCAATTGGATGCTGAATTTGCGACTTCAGCGGACTTTTCATTGCATTTTATTATATTTTATCTGTATTCATGGCACCCATCAGTGACAATATGACCGATACACTGAAGCAGGCTGCCGAAATAGCACCCTGTGATTTTCATCGAGTGTGTATTTTTCAGATTATGTACTTGCAAATGGCCACACGGAAACTAAAACTTTTTTGTGTACTTCTGGTGTATCTTACGTGTACTAGTATTGCCAAAGAAATATTTCTATGCCTGTCCTAGCAATTGAATGCTGAATTTGTATTAGCCCTAGCAGCACAAAATCTTGGAACCATATTGTTCCAATCTGTGTCCAATGTTGGAATCTTGGCCAATATTGGCCACGTAAAACCGATCTGGATACAATATTGTTAGCCTATTATTTTCCAATATTGCGAATCAATGTGGGGCCTACATTGGATTCATCTCGGAAGACCATAATGGGATGCCTAGCTCCAGCAAATATTGTCGCCATATAAATTTCATATATATTTCCAATATTATAAAGCAATGTGGGCCCTACATTGGATTTATCTTAGGAAGACCATAATGGGATGCCTAGCTCCAGAAAATATTGTCGCCATATAAATTTCATATATATTTCCAATATTATAAAGCAATGTGGGCCCTACATTGGATTTATCTTAGGAAGACCATAATGGGATGCCTAGCTCCAGAAAATATTGTCGCCATATAAATTTCATATATATTTCCAATATTCTAAAGCAATGTGGACCCTACATTGGATTTATCTAGGAAAACCATAATGGGATGCCTAGCTCCAGAAAATATTGTCGCCATATAAATTTTATATATATTTCCAATATTCTAAAGCAATGTGGACCCTACATTGGATTTATCTAGGAAAACCATAATGGGATGCCTAGCTCCAGCAAATATTGTCGCCATATAAATTTCATATATATTTCCAATATTATAAAGCAATGTGGGCCCTACATTGGATTTATCTTAGGAAGACCATAATGGGATGCCTAGCTCCAGAAAATATTGTCGCCATATAAATTTCATATATATTTCCAATATTATAAAGCAATGTGGGCCCTACATTGGATTTATCTTAGGAAGACCATAATGGGATGCCTAGCTCCAGAAAATATTGTCGCCATATAAATTTCATATATATTTCCAATATTCTAAAGCAATGTGGACCCTACATTGGATTTATCTAGGAAGACCATAATGGGATGCCTAGCTCCAGAAAATATTGTCGCCATATAAATTTCATATATATTTCCAATATTATAAAGCAATGTGGGCCCTACATTGGATTTATCTTAGGAAGGCCATAATGGAATGCCTAGCTCCAGAAAATATTGTCGCCATATAAATTTCATATATATTTCCAATATTCTAAAGCAATGTGGACCCTACATTGGATTTATCTAGGAAAACCATAATGGGATGCCTAGCTCCAGAAAATATTGTCGCCATATAAATTTCATATATATTTCCAATATTCTAAAGCAATGTGGACCCTACATTGGATTTATCTAGGAAAACCATAATGGGATGCCTAGCTCCAGCAAATATTGTCGCCATATAAATTTCATATATATTTCCAATATTATAAAGCAATGTGGGCCCTACATTGGATTTATCTTAGAAAGACCATAATGGGATGCCTAGCTCCAGAAAATATTGTCGCCATATAAATTTCATATATATTTCCAATATTCTAAAGCAATGTGGACCCTACATTGGATTTATCTAGGAAAACCATAATGGGATGCCTAGCTCCAGAAAATATTGTCGCCATATAAATTTCATATATATTTCCAATATTATAAAGCAATGTGGGCCCTACATTGGATTTATCTTAGGAAGACCATAATGGGATACCTAGCTCCAGAAAATATTGTCGCCATATAAATTTCATATATATTTCCAATATTCTAAAGCAATGTGGACCCTACATTGGATTTATCTAGGAAGACCATAATGGGATGATTAGCTCCAGAAAATATTGTCGCCATATAAATTTCATATATATTTCCAATATTATAAAGCAATGTGGGCCCTACATTGGATTTATCTTAGGAAGACCATAATGGGATGCCTAGCTCCAGAAAATATTGTCGCCATATAAATTTCATATATATTTCAAATATTCTAAAGCAATGTGGACCCTACATTGGATTTATCTAGGAAAACCATAATGGGATGCCTAGCTCCAGAAAATATTGTCGCCATATAAATTTCATATATATTACCAATATTCTAAAGCAATGTGGACCCTACATTGGATTTATCTAGGAAAACCATAAGGGGATGCCTAGCTCCAGCAAATATTGTCGCCATATAAATTTCATATATATTTCCAATATTATAAAGCAATGTGGGCCCTACATTGGATTTATCTTAGGAAGACCATAATGGGATGCCTAGCTCCAGAAAATATTGTCGCCATATAAATTTCATATATATTTCCAATATTATAAAGCAATGTGGGCCCTACATTGGATTTATCTTAGGAAGACCATAATGGGATGCCTAGCTCCAGAAAATATTGTCGCCATATAAATTTCATATATATTTCCAATATTCTAAAGCAATGTGGACCCTACATTGGATTTATCTAGGAAAACCATAATGGGATGCCTAGCTCCAGAAAATATTGTCGCCATATAAATTTCATATATATTTCCAATATTATAAAGCAATGTGGGCCCTACATTGGATTTATCTTAGGAAGACCATAATGGGATGCCTAGCTCCAGAAAATATTGTCGCCATATAAATTTCATATATATTTCCAATATTCTAAAGCAATGTGGACCCTACATTGGATTTATCTAGGAAGACCATAATGGGATGCCTAGCTCCAGAAAATATTGTCGCCATATAAATTTCATATATATTTCCAATATTATAAAGCAATGTGGGCCCTACATTGGATTTATCTTAGGAAGACCATAATGGGATGCCTAGCTCCAGAAAATATTGTCGCCATATAAATTTCATATATATTTCAAATATTCTAAAGCAATGTGGACCCTACATTGGATTTATCTAGGAAAACCATAATGGGATGCCTAGCTCCAGAAAATATTGTCGCCATATAAATTTCATATATATTACCAATATTCTAAAGCAATGTGGACCCTACATTGGATTTATCTAGGAAAACCATAAGGGTATGCCTAGCTCCAGCAAATATTGTCGCCATATAAATTTCATATATATTTCCAATATTATAAAGCAATGTGGGCCCTACATTGGATTTATCTTAGGAAGACCATAATGGGATGCCTAGCTCCAGAAAATATTGTCGCCATATAAATTTCATATATATTTCCAATATTATAAAGCAATGTGGGCCCTACATTGGATTTATCTTAGGAAGACCATAATGGGATGCCTAGCTCCAGAAAATATTGTCGCCATATAAATTTCATATATATTTCCAATATTCTAAAGCAATGTGGACCCTACATTGGATTTATCTAGGAAAACCATAATGGGATGCCTAGCTCCAGAAAATATTGTCGCCATATAAATTTCATATATATTTCCAATATTATAAAGCAATGTGGGCCCTACATTGGATTTATCTAGGAAAACCATAATGGGATGCCTAGCTCCAGAAAATATTGTCGCCATATAAATTTCATATATATTTCCAATATTCTAAAGCAATGTGGACCCTACATTGGATTTATCTAGGAAGACCATAATGGGATGCCTAGCTCCAGAAAATATTGTCGCCATATAAATTTCATATATATTTCCAATATTCTAAAGCAATGTGGACCCTACATTGGATTTATCTAGGAAGACCATAATGGGATGCCTAGCTCCAGAAAATATTGTCGCCATATAAATTTCATATATATTTCTAATATTATAAAGCAATGTGGGCCCTACATTGGATTTATCTTAGGAAGACCATAATGGGATGCCTAGCTCCAGAAAATATTGTCGCCATATAAATTTCATATATATTTCCAATATTCTAAAGCAATGTGGACCCTACATTGGATTTATCTAGGAAAACCATAATGGGATGCCTAGCTCCAGAAAATATTGTCGCCATATAAATTTCATATATATTTCCAATATTCTAAAGCAATGTGGACCCTACATTGGATTTATCTAGGAAAACCATAAGGGGATGCCTAGCTCCAGCAAATATTGTCGCCATATAAATTTCATATATATTTCCAATATTATAAAGCAATGTGGGCCCTACATTGGATTTATCTTAGGAAGACCATAATGGGTTGCCTAGCTCCAGAAAATATTGTCGCCATATAAATTTCATATATATTTCCAATATTATAAAGCAATGTGGGCCCTACATTGGATTTATCTTAGGAAGACCATAATGGGATGCCTAGCTCCAGAAAATATTGTCGCCATATAAATTTCATATATATTTCCAATATTCTAAAGCAATGTGGACCCTACATTGGATTTATCTAGGAAAACCATAATGGGATGCCTAGCTCCAGAAAATATTGTCGCATATAAATTTCATATATATTTCCAATATTATAAAGCAATGTGGGCCCTACATTGGATTTATCTAGGAAAACCATAATGGGATGCCTAGCTCCAGAAAATATTGTCGCCATATAAATTTCATATATATTTCCAATATTCTAAAGCAATGTGGACCCTACATTGGATTTATCTAGGAAAACCATAATGGGATGCCTAGCTCCAGAAAATATTGTCGCCATATAAATTTCATATATATTTCCAATATTCTAAAGCAATGTGGACCCTACATTGGATTTATCTAGGAAGACCATAATGGGATGCCTAGCTCCAGAAAATATTGTCGCCATATAAATTTCATATATATTTCCAATATTCTAAAGCAATGTGGACCCTACATTGGATTTATCTAGGAAGACCATAATGGGATGCCTAGCTCCAGAAAATATTGTCGCCATATAAATTTCATATACAGGGTGCCCGTTTTTGGAGCTCCACCATGGGGATCTCGGTAACCATAAGAGATACGAGGTCGGTTAAATTGGGGCAAAGTTGCGCAATTTGGAGCTCAATAATATGCCGGTTTAAAATTTCAAAAATTCCGATTACCTCCGGAGATATCCGAAAAAAACCGGAATTTTGGAAATACGTTTTTATTTTTTCCTCGGCTTATTTGGTGACCTAATTCAAAATGAGTGACACTTCGTCGTTGCAACTTTTCCTCCTCTACAACCTGCCGATGTCATATTTGAAATCAGACGTTTCGATTTTCGACAATCATCATCAACTTTGGTTTTTCTTATGGGCACTATCTTGGATTTTCACATTTTTGAATTCAGCTTTGTTTTCTGATTACGGTGATGTATCACATGTTAAGGTTCAGTGTTGCAGTTTGGGTGAAATATCAAAAATTCTGTTTTGCAAAGACTGCCTTGGATATAACATCCATACTTTTGTTTAACAAAGGCATTGTTGACAGTTCGATTTAAGTTGGCTTAACGTCACCTACAGTTACAAAATTAGTATAAATTTATTAACAAAATGCCCTTTTCAAATGAAGAAAAACGAGATATGCTAGAAATTTATTACGCTTCGCATCGAAATGCGCAAGTTACTTCGGAAAGATATTTACAGCGGTATCCAGAAAGACAACAACCAGCTCAAAATTATTTGTTATTCCTTCATAGAAATTTAGCCGAGTTTGGTGCATTTTCTAAGCCTCGAAGACGTGTTCATAGACCAAATGCGAATGAAGTGAAAATTTTACAGGCGGTGAGTAAATTGTTAAAACTTTCTCAAAAATAATAAACGGCAATGAATTGAATTCTTCATTAGATTCAAGATAATCCTTCAACTTCAACAAGGGCTATAGCAGACGAAATTAACGTATCACATCAAGCAGTGTGGAGAGTCTTGAAAAAACATAAATATCGCCCGTTTAAAATTCATATCACCCAAGTCTTGCATCCAGGAGATACTGAACGGAGGGCAGCGTTTTGTAGGAATATCATGGCACGGTTGGAACAAAATCCCCATTTTCTTTCCAACGTGATATTCACGGACGAGTGCAAATTTACCAACTCAGGCATGTTCAATCGTCACAATGAACATGTCTGGTCCACTGAAAATCCACACGAACACCAAGGACGTCGACCACAAGCACGTTTCGGGCTAAATGTATGGGTTGGTTTATTTGGCGGTACGATCATTGGCCCATACATTTACGAAGACAATTTGACCGCAGATGGGTATTTGCACTTTTTAAGGACCTACCTTACGGATTACATCGATGACAACATTTGCCTCAACCGCTTGAATAACCTTTGGTTCCAGCAAGATGGTGCTCCGCCACATAATGCTAGGAGAGTGGCTGATTATTTGTCTGAAATATTTCCGGGTAGAGTCATTTCAAACAGTGGAGACATACGTTGGCCGGCACGTTCACCAGATCTTTCCCCATTAGACTACTATTTATGGGGAACTATGAAAGATCTCATTTATAAATCTGTACCCGCCGATATTAATGAGCTGCGAAGGAAGATCATCACAACTTTAAGGACCAAAATAAGAAGAAGGGACGTTTTAAGATCAATGCAGAATTTAAGAAGACGCATAGAGCTGTGCTTGGAAGTGGAGGGTGAACCCTTCGAGCACCTCTTATAATTTTCTTTATTTACTTGTTTCTCAAAATTTAGTTTTATCCTATGTTGTAAATTTAAAACATAATTTTCTCCTTTTTTATATCCTACTGTCAAATAAATAAATTTCTAGCATATCTCGTTTTTCTTCAGTTGAAAAGAGAATTTTGTTAATAAATTTATACTAATTTTGTAACTGTAGGTGACGTTAAGCCAACTTAAATCGAACTGTCAACAATGCCTTTGTTAAACAAAAGTATGGATGTTATATCCAAGGCAGTCTTTGCAAAACAGAATTTTTGATATTTCACCCAAACTGCAACACTGAACCTTAACATGTGATACATCACCGTAATCAGAAAACAAAGCTGAATTCAAAAATGTGAAAATCCAAGATAGTGCCCATAAGAAAAACCAAAGTTGATGATGATTGTCGAAAATCGAAACGTCTGATTTCAAATATGACATCGGCAGGTTGTAGAGGAGGAAAAGTTGCAACGACGAAGTGTCACTCATTTTGAATTAGGTCACCAAATAAGCCGAGGAAAAAATAAAAACGTATTTCCAAAATTCCGGTTTTTTTCGGATATCTCCGGAGGTAATCGGAATTTTTGAAATTTTAAACCGGCATATTATTGAGCTCCAAATTGCGCAACTTTGCCCCAATTTAACCGACCTCGTATCTCTTATGGTTACCGAGATCCCCATGGTGGAGCTCCAAAAACGGGCACCCTGTATATTTCTAATATTATAAAGCAATGTGGGCCCTACATTGGATTTATCTTAGGAAGACCATAATGGGATGCCTAGCTCCAGAAAATATTGTCGCCATATAAATTTCATATATATTTCCAATATTATAAAGCAATGTGGGCCCTACATTGGATTTATCTTAGGAAGACCATAATGGGATGCCTAGCTCCAGAAAATATTGTCGCCATATAAATTTCATATATATTTCCAATATTCTAAAGCAATGTGGACCCTACATTGGATTTATCTAGGAAAACCATAAGGGGATGCCTAGCTCCAGCAAATATTGTCGCCATATAAATTTCATATATATTTCCAATATTATAAAGCAATGTGGGCCCTACATTGGATTTATCTTAGGAAGACCATAATGGGATGCCTAGCTCCAGAAAATATTGTCGCCATATAAATTTCATATATATTTCCAATATTATAAAGCAATGTGAGCCCTACATTGGATTTATCTTAGGAAGACCATAATGGGATGCCTAGCTCCAGAAAATATTGTCGCCATATAAATTTCATATATATTTCCAATATTCTAAAGCAATGTGGACCCTACATTGGATTTATCTAGGAAAACCATAATGGGATGCCTAGCTCCAGAAAATATTGTCGCCATATAAATTTCATATATATTTCCAATATTATAAAGCAATGTGGGCCCTACATTGGATTTATCTAGGAAAACCATAATGGGATGCCTAGCTCCAGAAAATATTGTCGCCATATAAATTTCATATATATTTCCAATATTCTAAAGCAATGTGGACCCTACATTGGATTTATCTAGGAAAACCATAATGGGATGCCTAGCTCCAGAAAATATTGTCGCCATATAAATTTCATATATATTTCCAATATTCTAAAGCAATGTGGACCCTACATTGGATTTATCTAGGAAGACCATAATGGGATGCCTAGCTCCAGAAAATATTGTCGCCATATAAATTTCATATATATTTCCAATATTATAAAGCAATGTGGGCCCTACATTGGATTTATCTTAGGAAGACCATAATGGGATGCCTAGCTCCAGAAAATATTGTCGCCATATAAATTTCATATATATTTCCAATATTATAAAGCAATGTGGGCCCTACATTGGATTTATCTTAGGAAGACCATAATGGGATGCCTAGCTCCAGAAAATATTGTCGCCATATAAATTTCATATATATTTCCAATATTATAAAGCAATGTGAGCCCTACATTGGATTTATCTTAGGAAGACCATAATGGGATGCCTAGCTCCAGAAAATATTGTCGCCATATAAATTTCATATATATTTCCAATATTCTAAAGCAATGTGGACCCTACATTGGATTTATCTAGGAAAACCATAATGGGATGCCTAGCTCCAGAAAATATTGTCGCCATATAAATTTCATATATATTTCCAATATTATAAAGCAATGTGGGCCCTACATTGGATTTATCTAGGAAAACCATAATGGGATGCCTAGCTCCAGAAAATATTGTCGCCATATAAATTTCATATATATTTCCAATATTCTAAAGCAATGTGGACCCTACATTGGATTTATCTAGGAAAACCATAATGGGATGCCTAGCTCCAGAAAATATTGTCGCCATATAAATTTCATATATATTTCCAATATTCTAAAGCAATGTGGACCCTACATTGGATTTATCTAGGAAGACCATAATGGGATGCCTAGCTCCAGAAAATATTGTCGCCATATAAATTTCATATATATTTCCAATATTATAAAGCAATGTGGGCCCTACATTGGATTTATCTTAGGAAGACCATAATGGGATGCCTAGCTCCAGAAAATATTGTCGCCATATAAATTTCATATATATTTCCAATATTCTAAAGCAAAGTGGACCCTACATTGGATTTATCTAGGAAAACCATAATGGGATGCCTAGCTCCAGAAAATATTGTCGCCATATAAATTTCATATATATTTCCAATATTCTAAAGCAATGTGGACCCTACATTGGATTTATCTAGGAAGACCATAATGGGATGCCTAGCTCCAGAAAATATTGTCGCCATATAAATTTCATATATATTTCCAATATTATAAAGCAATGTGGGCCCTACATTGGATTTATCTTAGGAAGACCATAATGGGATGCCTAGCTCCAGAAAATATTGTCGCCATATAAATTTCATATATATTTCCAATATTATAAAGCAATGTGGGCCCTACATTGGATTTATCTTAGGAAGACCATAATGGGATGCCTAGCTCCAGAAAATATTGTCGCCATATAAATTTCATATATATTTCCAATATTCTAAAGCAATGTGGACCCTACATTGGATTTATCTAGGAAAACCATAATGGGATGCCTAGCTCCAGAAAATATTGTTGCCATATAAATTTTATATATATTTCCAATATTCTAAAGCAATGTGGACCCTACATTGGATTTATCTAGGAAAACCATAATGGGATGCCTAGCTCCAGCAAATATTGTCGCCATATAAATTTCATATATATTTCCAATATTATAAAGCAATGTGGGCCCTACATTGGATTTATCTTAGGAAGACCATAATGGGATGCCTAGCTCCAGAAAATATTGTCGCCATATAAATTTCATATATATTTCCAATATTATAAAGCAATGTGGGCCCTACATTGGATTTATCTTAGGAAGACCATAATGGGATGCCTAGCTCCAGAAAATATTGTCGCCATATAAATTTCATATATATTTCCAATATTCTAAAGCAATGTGGACCCTACATTGGATTTATCTAGGAAGACCATAATGGGATGCCTAGCTCCAGAAAATATTGTCGCCATATAAATTTCATATATATTTCCAATATTATAAAGCAATGTGGGCCCTACATTGGATTTATCTTAGGAAGACCATAATGGGATGCCTAGCTCCAGAAAATATTGTCGCCATATAAATTTCATATATATTTCCAATATTCTAAAGCAATGTGGACCCTACATTGGATTTATCTAGGAAAACCATAATGGGATGCCTAGCTCCAGAAAATATTGTCGCCATATAAATTTCATATATACTTCCAATATTCTAAAGCAATGTGGACCCTACATTGGATTTATCTAGGAAAACCATAATGGGATGCCTAGCTCCAGCAAATATTGTCGCCATATAAATTTCATATATATTTCCAATATTATAAAGCAATGTGGGCCCTACATTGGATTTATCTTAGAAAGACCATAATGGGATGCCTAGCTCCAGAAAATATTGTCGCCATATAAATTTCATATATATTTCCAATATTCTAAAGCAATGTGGACCCTACATTGGATTTATCTAGGAAAACCATAATGGGATGCCTAGCTCCAGAAAATATTGTCGCCATATAAATTTCATATATATTTCCAATATTATAAAGCAATGTGGGCCCTACATTGGATTTATCTTAGGAAGACCATAATGGGATGCCTAGCTCCAGAAAATATTGTCGCCATATAAATTTCATATATATTTCCAATATTCTAAAGCAATGTGGACCCTACATTGGATTTATCTAGGAAGACCATAATGGGATGCCTAGCTCCAGAAAATATTGTCGCCATATAAATTTCATATATATTTCCAATATTATAAAGCAATGTGGGCCCTACATTGGATTTATCTTAGGAAGACCATAATGGGATGCCTAGCTCCAGAAAATATTGTCGCCATATAAATTTCATATATATTTCCAATATTCTAAAGCAATGTGGACCCTACATTGGATTTATCTAGGAAAACCATAAGGGGATGCCTAGCTCCAGCAAATATTGTCGCCATATAAATTTCATATATATTTCCAATATTATAAAGCAATGTGGGCCCTACATTGGATTTATCTTAGGAAGACCATAATGGGATGCCTAGCTCCAGAAAATATTGTCGCCATATAAATTTCATATATATTTCCAATATTATAAAGCAATGTGGGCCCTACATTGGTTTTATCTTAGGAAGACCATAATGGGATGCCTAGCTCCAGAAAATATTGTCGCCATATAAATTTCATATATATTTCCAATATTCTAAAGCAATGTGGACCCTACATTGGATTTATCTAGGAAAACCATAATGGGATGCCTAGCTCCAGAAAATATTGTCGCCATATAAATTTCATATATATTTCCAATATTATAAAGCAATGTGGGCCCTACATTGGATTTATCTAGGAAAACCATAATGGGATGCCTAGCTCCAGAAAATATTGTCGCCATATAAATTTCATATATATTTCCAATATTCTAAAGCAATGTGGACCCTACATTGGATTTATCTAGGAAGACCATAATGGGGTGCCTAGCTCCAGAAAATATTGTCGCCATATAAATTTCATATATATTTCCAATATTCTAAAGCAATGTGGACCCTACATTGGATTTATCTAGGAAGACCATAATGGGATGCCTAGCTCCAGAAAATATTGTCGCCATATAAATTTCATATATATTTCCAATATTATAAAGCAATGTGGGCCCTACATTGGATTTATCTTAGGAAGACCATAATGGGATGCCTAGCTCCAGAAAATATTGTCGCCATATAAATTTCATATATATTTCCAATATTCTAAAGCAATGTGGACCCTACATTGGATTTATCTAGGAAGACCATAATGGGATGCCTAGCTCCAGAAAATATTGTCGCCATATAAATTTCATATATATTTCCAATATTATAAAGCAATGTGGGCCCTACATTGGATTTATCTTAGGAAGACCATAATGGGATGCCTAGCTCCAGAAAATATTGTCGCCATATAAATTTCATATATATTTCCAATATTCTAAAGCAATGTGGACCCTACATTGGATTTATCTAGGAAAACCATAAGGGGATGCCTAGCTCCAGCAAATATTGTCGCCATATAAATTTCATATATATTTCCAATATTATAAAGCAATGTGGGCCCTACATTGGATTTATCTTAGGAAGACCATAATGGGATGCCTAGCTCCAGAAAATATTGTCGCCATATAAATTTCATATATATTTCCAATATTATAAAGCAATGTGGGCCCTACATTGGTTTTATCTTAGGAAGACCATAATGGGATGCCTAGCTCCAGAAAATATTGTCGCCATATAAATTTCATATATATTTCCAATATTCTAAAGCAATGTGGACCCTACATTGGATTTATCTAGGAAAACCATAATGGGATGCCTAGCTCCAGAAAATATTGTCGCCATATAAATTTCATATATATTTCCAATATTATAAAGCAATGTGGGCCCTACATTGGATTTATCTAGGAAAACCATAATGGGATGCCTAGCTCCAGAAAATATTGTCGCCATATAAATTTCATATATATTTCCAATATTCTAAAGCAATGTGGACCCTACATTGGATTTATCTAGGAAGACCATAATGGGGTGCCTAGCTCCAGAAAATATTGTCGCCATATAAATTTCATATATATTTCCAATATTCTAAAGCAATGTGGACCCTACATTGGATTTATCTAGGAAGACCATAATGGGATGCCTAGCTCCAGAAAATATTGTCGCCATATAAATTTCATATATATTTCCAATATTATAAAGCAATGTGGGCCCTACATTGGATTTATCTTAGGAAGACCATAATGGGATGCCTAGCTCCAGAAAATATTGTCGCCATATAAATTTCATATATATTTCCAATATTCTAAAGCAATGTGGACCCTACATTGGATTTATCTAGGAAAACCATAATGGGATGCCTAGCTCCAGAAAATATTGTCGCCATATAAATTTCATATATATTTCCAATATTCTAAAGCAATGTGGGCCCTACATTGGATTTATCTAGGAAAACCATAAGGTGATGCCTAGCTCCAGCAAATATTGTCGTCATATAAATTTCATATATATTTCCAATATTATAAAGCAATGTGGGCCCTACATTGGATTTATCTTAGGAAGACCATAATGGGATGCCTAGCTCCAGAAAATATTGTCGCCATATAAATTTCATATATATTTCCAATATTATAAAGCAATGTGGGCCCTACATTGGATTTATCTTAGGAAGACCATAATGGGATGCCTAGCTCCAGAAAATATTGTCGCCATATAAATTTCATATATATTTCCAATATTCTAAAGCAATGTGGGCCCTACATTGGATTTATCTAGGAAAACCATAAGGTGATGCCTAGCTCCAGCAAATATTGTCGTCATATAAATTTCATATATATTTCCAATATTATAAAGCAATGTGGGCCCTACATTGGATTTATCTTAGGAAGACCATAATGGGATGCCTAGCTCCAGAAAATATTGTCGCCATATAAATTTCATATATATTTCCAATATTCTAAAGCAATGTGGGCCCTACATTGGATTTATCTAGGAAAACCATAAGGTGATGCCTAGCTCCAGCAAATATTGTCGTCATATAAATTTCATATATATTTCCAATATTATAAAGCAATGTGGGCCCTACATTGGATTTATCTTAGGAAGACCATAATGGGATGCCTAGCTCCAGAAAATATTGTCGCCATATAAATTTCATATATATTTCCAATATTCTAAAGCAATGTGGACCCTACATTGGATTTATCTAGGAAAACCATAATGGGATGCCTAGCTCCAGAAAATATTGTCGCCATATAAATTTCATATATATTTCCAATATTCTAAAGCAATGTGGGCCCTACATTGGATTTATCTTAGGAAGACCATAATGGGATGCCTAGCTCCAGAAAATATTGTCGCCATATAAATTTCATATATATTTCCAATATTCTAAAGCAATGTGGGCCCTACATTGGATTTATCTAGGAAAACCATAATGGGATGCCTAGCTCCAGAAAATATTGTCGTCATATAAATTTCATATATATTTCCAATATTATAAAGCAATGTGGGCCCTACATTGGATTTATCTTAGGAAGACCATAATGGGATGCCTAGCTCCAGAAAATATTGTCGCCATATAAATTTCATATATATTTCCAATATTCTAAAGCAATGTGGACCCTACATTGGATTTATCTAGGAAAACCATAATGGGATGCCTAGCTCCAGAAAATATTGTCGTCATATAAATTTCATATATATTTCCAATATTCTAAAGCAATGTGGGCCCTACATTGGATTTATCTTAGGAAGACCATAATGGGATGCCTAGCTCCAGAAAATATTGTCGCCATATAAATTTCATATATATTTCCAATATTCTAAAGCAATGTGGACCCTACATTGGATTTATCTAGGAAAACCATAATGGGATGCCTAGCTCCAGAAAATATTGTCGTCATATAAATTTCATATATATTTCCAATATTATAAAGCAATGTGGGCCCTACATTGGATTTATCTAGGAAAACCATAATGGGATGCCTAGCTCCAGAAAATATTGTCGTCATATAAATTTCATATATATTTCCAATATTCTAAAGCAATGTGGGCCCTACATTGGATTTATCTTAGGAAGACCATAATGGGATGCCTAGCTCCAGAAAATATTGTCGCCATATAAATTTCATATATATTTCCAATATTCTAAAGCAATGTGGACCCTACATTGGATTTATCTAGGAAAACCATAATGGGATGCCTAGCTCCAGAAAATATTGTCGTCATATAAATTTCATATATATTTCCAATATTATAAAGCAATGTGGGCCCTACATTGGATTTATCTAGGAAAACCATAATGGGATGCCTAGCTCCAGAAAATATTGTCGTCATATAAATTTCATATATATTTCCAATATTCTAAAGCAATGTGGGCCCTACATTGGATTTATCTTAGGAAGACCATAATGGGATGCCTAGCTCCAGAAAATATTGTCGCCATATAAATTTCATATATATTTCCAATATTCTAAAGCAATGTGGACCCTACATTGGATTTATCTAGGAAAACCATAATGGGATGCCTAGCTCCAGAAAATATTGTCGTCATATAAATTTCATATATATTTCCAATATTATAAAGCAATGTGGGCCCTACATTGGATTTATCTAGGAAAACCATAATGGGATGCCTAGCTCCAGAAAATATTGTCGTCATATAAATTTCATATATATTTCCAATATTCTAAAGCAATGTGGGCCCTACATTGGATTTATCTTAGGAAGACCATAATGGGATGCCTAGCTCCAGAAAATATTGTCGCCATATAAATTTCATATATATTTCCAATATTCTAAAGCAATGTGGACCCTACATTGGATTTATCTAGGAAAACCATAATGGGATGCCTAGCTCCAGAAAATATTGTCGTCATATAAATTTCATATATATTTCCAATATTATAAAGCAATGTGGGCCCTACATTGGATTTATCTAGGAAAACCATAATGGGATGCCTAGCTCCAGAAAATATTGTCGTCATATAAATTTCATATATATTTCCAATATTCTAAAGCAATGTGGGCCCTACATTGGATTTATCTTAGGAAGACCATAATGGGATGCCTAGCTCCAGAAAATATTGTCGCCATATAAATTTCATATATATTTCCAATATTCTAAAGCAATGTGGACCCTACATTGGATTTATCTAGGAAAACCATAATGGGATGCCTAGCTCCAGAAAATATTGTCGTCATATAAATTTCATATATATTTCCAATATTCTAAAGCAATGTGGGCCCTACATTGGATTTATCTTAGGAAGACCATAATGGGATGCCTAGCTCCAGAAAATATTGTCGCCATATAAATTTCATATATATTTCCAATATTCTAAAGCAATGTGGACCCTACATTGGATTTATCTAGGAAAACCATAATGGGATGCCTAGCTCCAGAAAATATTGTCGCCATATAAATTTCATATATATTTCCAATATTATAAAGCAATGTGGGCCCTACATTGGATTTATCTTAGGAAGACCATAATGGGATGCCTAGCTCCAGAAAATATTGTCGCCATATAAATTTCATATATATTTCCAATATTCTAAAGCAATGTGGACCCTACATTGGATTTATCTAGGAAAACCATAATGGGATGCCTAGCTCCAGAAAATATTGTCGCCATATAAATTTCATATATATTTCCAATATTCTAAAGCAATGTGGGCCCTACATTGGATTTATCTAGGAAAACCATAAGGTGATGCCTAGCTCCAGCAAATATTGTCGTCATATAAATTTCATATATATTTCCAATA
Source organism: Agriotes lineatus (assembly GCA_940337035.1). Taxonomy (NCBI): domain Eukaryota; kingdom Metazoa; phylum Arthropoda; class Insecta; order Coleoptera; family Elateridae; genus Agriotes; species Agriotes lineatus. The sequence goes on along the minus strand of CALNHX010000290.1, from coordinate 131,737 downwards.
TTATAAAGCAATGTGGGCCCTACATTGGATTTATCTTAGGAAGACCATAATGGGATGCCTAGCTCCAGAAAATATTGTCGCCATATAAATTTCATATATATTTCCAATATTATAAAGCAATGTGGGCCCTACATTGGATTTATCTTAGGAAGACCATAATGGGATGCCTAGCTCCAGAAAATATTGTCGCCATATAAATTTCATATATATTTCCAATATTCTAAAGCAATGTGGGCCCTACATTGGATTTATCTAGGAAAACCATAAGGTGATGCCTAGCTCCAGCAAATATTGTCGTCATATAAATTTCATATATATTTCCAATATTATAAAGCAATGTGGGCCCTACATTGGATTTATCTTAGGAAGACCATAATGGGATGCCTAGCTCCAGAAAATATTGTCGCCATATAAATTTCATATATATTTCCAATATTATAAAGCAATGTGGGCCCTACATTGGATTTATCTTAGGAAGACCATAATGGGATGCCTAGCTCCAGAAAATATTGTCGCCATATAAATTTCATATATATTTCCAATATTATAAAGCAATGTGGGCCCTACATTGGATTTATCTTAGGAAGACCATAATGGGATGCCTAGCTCCAGAAAATATTGTCGCCATATAAATTTCATATATATTTCCAATATTCTAAAGCAATGTGGACCCTACATTGGATTTATCTAGGAAAACCATAATGGGATGCCTAGCTCCAAAAAATATTGTCGCCATATAAATTTCATATATATTTCCAATATTCTAAAGCAATGTGGGCCCTACATTGGATTTATCTAGGAAAACCATAAGGTGATGCCTAGCTCCAGCAAATATTGTCGTCATATAAATTTCATATATATTTCCAATATTATAAAGCAATGTGGGCCCTACATTGGATTTATCTTAGGAAGACCATAATGGGATGCCTAGCTCCAGAAAATATTGTCGCCATATAAATTTCATATATATTTCCAATATTCTAAAGCAATGTGGACCCTACATTGGATTTATCTAGGAAAACCATAAGGTGATGCCTAGCTCCAGAAAATATTGTCGTCATATAAATTTCATATATATTTCCAATATTATAAAGCAATGTGGGCCCTACATTGGATTTATCTTAGGAAGACCATAATGGGATGCCTAGCTCCAGAAAATATTGTCGCCATATAAATTTCATATATATTTCCAATATTATAAAGCAATGTGGGCCCTACATTGGATTTATCTTAGGAAGACCATAATGGGATGCCTAGCTCCAGAAAATATTGTTGCCATATAAATTTCATATATATTTCCAATATTCTAAAGCAATGTGGACCCTACATTGGATTTATCTAGGAAAACCATAATGGGATGCCTAGCTCCAGAAAATATTGTCGCCATATAAATTTCATATATATTTCCAATATTATAAAGCAATGTGGGCCCTACATTGGATTTATCTAGGAAAACCATAATGGGATGCCTAGCTCCAGAAAATATTGTCGCCATATAAATTTCATATATATTTCCAATATTCTAAAGCAATGTGGACCCTACATTGGATTTATCTAGGAAGACCATAATGGGATGCCTAGCTCCAGAAAATATTGTCGCCATATAAATTTCATATATATTTCCAATATTCTAAAGCAATGTGGACCCTACATTGGATTTATCTAGGAAGACCATAATGGGATGCCTAGCTCCAGAAAATATTGTCGCCATATAAATTTCATATATATTTCCAATATTCTAAAGCAATGTGGACCCTACATTGGATTTATCTAGGAAAACCATAATGGGATGCCTAGCTCCAGAAAATATTGTCGCCATATAAATTTCCTATATATTTCCAATATTATAAGGCAATGTGAGCCCTACATTGGATTTATCTAGGAAGACCATAATGGGATGCCTAGCTCCAGAAAATATTGTGACGATGTAAATTTCCTATCTATTTCCAATATTGGAATATTCACGTAAAACTGATGTTGATTCAATATTGGCAGGCAATTATTTTACAATATTGTGAAGCAATGTGGGTCCTACGTTGGATTTATCTAGAAAGTCAATAACGGGGTGCCTAACCAGCAGAAAGTGTTGTAACCATATAAATTCCCTATCTATTTCCAACATTGAAATATTCAACAGTAATATCCCAAGTGCATTAAAATATCCGATTAAAATTTGAAGTTTTCTGTCAGAATGTTTTGCTAAGAAATTTTGTCAAGTAATTTTTCCCGCTGCTGATCATGTAAGTCAGTGATGCAGTCTTAGTAACAAAACGTGTAAGTCGGTGATTATATTTGTTTGCTGCTTTTTCTTGACAACGGAACTTAATATTATTATTCCTAGGAAAATCGTACGACACTCGTTAATGACCAATAGAAAAATTAGTTCACGAGCCGTATCCAAGACAACAACAAAATTTCTTGGAAATTTTTTGTAGGTAGACATTACTTCTTTTTAGGGTTTGTGTCGTTACGATTTTCTTACCGAATCTGCATTCGAGCATTAAGGCTTGCATTTAGTAAGTTGCCGTATACCGGTATTCATCCAATAATGGAAATAACTTTCTAACAAAATTACAATTTTGTTATTACAGATGGAATAAATGACGACTATTTTACATGTCGCTATATTACTTATAAATGCCCCCGCGACCCCAAATTTCGAAAAAGTTAAATAGAATTTAAAAAATTATTATATTTGTTTCTAACTATTATTGAAAATATAAGGTCAACTAATTCAAATTTCAGAATTTTTGCTCTGCCGGTGCATTCAGATTGTTATTTTCCATCAGGATAGCTACCAAAAAGTTTGAAGAATGTTAATCTTAATCCAAAATCTTATAATTTGTATCAATCTGAAACATTCTTATTCAAAAAATTATTTCTAAAGATATGCAACCCATCTAACCACATTAGATGAGGGAAGCAAAAGGTATGATTCGCCACAGTTAAGCTAGGTAAGCCGATTAAGATAACATCAAATAAATGAGCGGCTATACTCACAGTTTGTTTAAAATTTTAAAAGTAAAACTGCAGTGTATTTGAATAATAATAAATAGATTTATTTCCAACGGGAACTAAATTCCCAATTACATGAAACATAAAAAAATTAGTAATTAAATTAGTGTCGCTAAGACTTAAATCAAATAAAACAAAATAACTGATTATCTTCTAAACTAAACTATAACATAACACCACAACAGTGAAACAGTGCCTATAATAATAAAATAAAATAAAATGAAAGCACCGCCTAAATCCACATATTATAATATAATAATAAAAAATTTCCCTGAGTACAAAATCACTTCTGTTGGAAATTGCAGCACGAAACTGACCACTTGTGAGTGAAATATATCAATATTTACCTCCAATTTACTGAACGCATTTGACATTGCTAAAATAGGCGATTTGAAATGCACGTTAGTCCTAGAAAGCGGGTATAAAAATGAAAATTGAGATCTGGTCCTTAAATCAGGCAGTCGGAATTGTATTTGTGATAAAAGTGTAGAGGCGTCAACACGATAATTAATTAAATTAAATAGAAAAATTAACAAATGTAACGTTCTACGATTTGATAGTTCAGTTAAATTAAAATGAAGGCACAAAGAATTGGTGGTGATTTCGTGCTTTGAACGTAAAGTTTCAAGGTTCAGTTTAATACTTTATTCGATATTATTGATACTATTTGAGACATTTTAAAACTGGGCCCAATTTTAGTTTTCTGCTCTTGAAAATTCATCCAACGATAGTATTTATTAATAGTCATGATTAAAATATCTATTTTATTAATTAAATTATTTATTTTTGATTTATTTAGATTTTATTATAAATCTATTGCTACAGACTACGAGAACAGCATTAAACACGATTAGAAATTATGCAAGATAAATAAAAAGATGCCAACAAGAAAATAGGAAAATGAACTTTTAGACAAGCATATGTGTAAGTAATTTGAGTGACAGGAAATCATTTAATTAATTTTATCTTCATCCGTGTTGTTATAGCCTCTTAACCAAATTAATTTTAGTATCGTTAAGAGCTTCATTACCGCACTCAGTGCGGTATATGGATATTACCGCACTCAGTGCGGTAATGGATAGATATTACTGCACTCAGTGCGGTAATGAATATTACCGCACTCTTTTTATACATTGAACCAGAGTTTATTAATGAAGATAAAATATTGAACAATACACGTTTGCTTATGGCACACAACGAAGCTCGTTTGATTGCCGCAAAACTCGGCTCACCGCCTCGCTTTGGCAATCAAACTCGTTTCGTTAAGATGCTCATAATCAAACTTGTATCGTTAATATCTATTAATATCAGTTTGAAACATCATTGTAAGACTCTAATATCTGTCCTGTTTTATAATAACTGTTGTCTGCTTAGATAGCTAGATTATTAGCTTACTATGAATTATTTTTCTATTTTATTGAAAATTAAATTTTTGTGTATGTACACGGTACGGTATAACAAACTGAGAACTGTAGATACACAATTAAAAATTCACTGACACAGCAAACAAGTGTATTTCTATAAACTAAGCGTTGAGAGATGATTCATACATGACGTTTGTGTCACGCCGCTTCTGAGTGCATAGGTACTTCCGAGAAATAGGTAAAAGACGTTCTTTAGCAGTTCGAATGGAAAGGTTTGTTCTGTTACATTTTACATTGATTTACTTTTGGTTTATATTAAAATCTTTTACTGCGGATAATTTTATCTCGATAGCTTCCTTAGAAGTAAAATTATATCACACCAACACCAGTATAATTGTTTAAAATTTTCACTTTTCACCAAATACTCTCGTTACTCTTCGTTACGCCAAACCATTTATTACAAACATTTTGATTTTATCATGAAAATCAAATATTCATTGTTACAATATAAAGAAGTTTAATAGTTAAGTTATTTATAACCAGGCTTAGGATAAATATGCACTTAAAAGTTGGAAAATATGCACGTAAAATAGCAAACATATGCACTTAAATATGCACAAAAATTATTGTCGTTATAATAAAAACAAAACGTACGAGTCAGATAGATGCAAAAAATAATTTTTATTAACTAACATGCAAACACATACATTTATAAAAAGAAATAAATTGTCACAATTACCTATATATTTAATTAAATTAATAATAAAATAAAAATAAGAAGTACCTAATTAATTAATGTTAAGATAAAAATTGGAATCAGAACAAGTAATAATCTCTTTGGAATGTAAAATGTTTTAAAAACTGTCAGTTATTCAAAAAAGTTTCCCGAATTGGCAGATTTCTTATACTTCTGGGATCCACAAGTTCTGGTAATAACGCCATTGTATAAAATTGCTGTCGTTTTGGTATCATTTTGTTTTGCCAAAAAATTGCATCTCTATAGATTACTTCTATGGAAATTTCAAGTGGTGACCATACAACAAAGAAGCACTTGCTTTTATTGCATATATTTAATTGTCCCTGTATTTGGAAATAGTAGTCATGATTTCTTTTTAATTTTAAAAATAGGAGTTAATAAAAACAAACGAAAAATAACAAAAGAAACCCATTTTATAGGTATTCAACTTGAAAATCGCCTATCTCACATCAATACACATTAAAATTGTAAAGTTTGAAAAAAAAATCGTTGGAGCTGCTTTTGAAAAAATCGAAAAAGACTGAAAAATCACAAGAGTAAACACATACTTCGGGTTATGCGATTCTCTTCAATCGCTTGCTGTCGCATCAAGATAGTACACAAAACTTATATATGAAGTTTCAACGTCATACCTCTTTTCGTTTTTGAGATATTCTGTTCACAGACAGACACACACACAAAAAGACAGACACACAGACCAATGAACAAAAACCAAAAATACCTAACACTATCGCACAAATACGTATTATTACGCAGTGATTTTTTTGAAAATAAGAAGAATATGAAATTTTATAGTGATTGGTCATGACGAGGATTTAGAATGATCTTAAACGATGAAATTCAGATTTTTAAAAATTTGAATTTAAAAATGAAATAAATATGTATACGTTTTTACATGTAGCTAACATCCAACATATACTGTAAATAAGAATTTAAATCTAAAGCGTATCTATTTATGTACGGCGCAGAAGATTTTTTGTTAGTTTTCAATAAATTGTTCAATATTTATTAAAATATACCATAATATTGACTACTCAGAGTTTTAGACGAGACAAAAAACTTGATCAAATAAGAATCTTACCTTTATGTACATAAATGTTGTGAGTGCAGAATATTATAATGAAATAAAAGAAAATCTTCTTGAACATGTAAGATCAGCAAGAAGTAAACAAAGAAAAAAAGGAATAACAATAACGATATAAAAAACCAAAAATTCGAATGTAATATAACCATGCATTTCTTTTATAAATGTCATTTTATTGACCTTTTACCTTCAATGTTAATTGATAGTTTATTGGGTTTTAGCATTACGTCGAGTAAGCTTAATTTGTCGTTGTAAACGTTTCAACTAGCATTATTGGGTCTTCATAAGTAATTATTCTTTAACTACAACGTGGCAATACGGCTAAAAATAGTATACGAGTATTCATTCTCAAAATAGCATAAATATTTAATTTATAACGCCATTGATTTATGTGAATGAATTATTCTATAATATGTTGTTTTCAGATTGTATGCATTTTAAATTTTTATGATATGTAGAACAAAGACTATTAAACTATTATGACCATTATAAAACATTATGCAATTTTCAGTAGAAATATACCAAATGATTGAAAATTTTCTGAAAATATTTGGAAAAATGTTCTGGAGCTAATTTTTTGAAGGCATGTAGGAATGCTTTTGTTAAAAAAAGTAGCTGAGGAACACGTTTTGCAAATATTTCCATAGGAATTTTTTTATGCACGCGTTATATTTTGTTAGAGAATATCACGAATGAAAAAGCACAGTAAAGAAAACATTTTTGTTAAAAATAATAATAAAACTAATATCTAAGTACTAACATTTTAGGATTTTTTGTCAAAACTACAGTTAATTAACATTTAAGTTTGTTTAGGGGTCGCTTTTGGTTCCCCATAGCAACAATCATTATCGGCCTACTGACTTTGTTGTTTTTTCACAGCTTTGTTGTCTCTAAATGCTTTGATGACAGTGACATAACTGGAAATTTCCCGGTAAATTTCAATAAATTTTACGATTATTAATAATCGCCGTTGCTATGGAAAAATTTCAATCAAATATACATAAGGGATATTCTCAGTTATAACTTCCCGTTGCCCTATATTTACGGTTGAATGTGTTTGCATTCTGTTTTCTTACCGAACTTTTCGTAATGAGGTACGCTGTCAGATTAACTTGTCATTATAGGCTTAACGATCTCCACTGATTAAATCTACAACAGGCCATTGCCAGAGGCAATAGCCGTTCAGTTTGTTGCCTGTATTTAGGCGTTTTCAAAAATCCCTAGATGTGGCGAACGACGATTTTAAAGTTACTAAATACTAGCCTTAATTAATATCCGGAAATTATTTTTCGTGCATTCAACAACGTCCTAATTTGCCCTCGCGTCCCGCTCGTGCAAATTAATACGACGTTGTTTGAACGCACTCAAAAAAATTTCCGGAAAGAATTAATGCTCTTATGAGATTATGTGTGATAATAAAATTAGCACTGCAAGATGCAGATTTAGACGTTTTGTTTATAAATTGCAAGTGTTTATGTGACATGTGACACTCACAGGTAACACGACTCACGAAAACTAATCCTGGTGACAGGTGAAAAACCAAACGATTTTTTCAAAAATCTAGGAAAATTTCGATAAGCAGCGGGAAAAATATAATACGATAACTCCGAATGTATCGCCTATTAACATTTTCGGCAGGCAACAAGCCGCGACTTCGTCTTGGCTTGTACGTAGCTTGTACTTGCCTACCTCAAATGTTAATAGGTCCTTACATTCCTTGTTACTTAAATAGCTATTGCCGCTCAACAAGAATCCCCAGTGCATAGCACTCGGGATTTTGCGGCGGAAAATTACTTGACAAAATTTCTTAGCAGAAGATCCCAAATTTTATTCAGGCTAGTTTACATGCACGCGGAATGCTTGGTTTGATATTTCCTAAATAAACAGATAAAATTCAATTAGTGAGGCAAATTTAATAATCATGTTAAAATTATTCACAAGCGATTAAATTTTGACACATTTTTAACGGTTTGATCGGCGTTTGTAAACTGCAGCGGATCATTAGTGAGGGTATGTAAATTGCAGCGGGCACCGTTCAGGTAGTTTTTGGGACGTATGTAAATTGCAGCGGGGTCATAAAATTAACATTAACATTAATCGACAACTAATCACATCTTTTCCCATCACACTTTATTCAGGCTTGGGACTGGCGAAATATACATATTAAATATATATTCGGCGTGTTTAAAAATGATGGAAATCTTATTTCCACTTTTTTTAGACAAATAACATGCAAGTATTTTTGTGTTTTCGATATTTGTTTTTTTATTTTTTTTTAATCGCCAAATAAAATTACTTCTTGTGCATCACTGTATCGCTAAAGTGATGGCATACTTGCTGCAAGAAACTCAGTCTATTTATACATCCGTTTTTGTACGCGGACAAACGGACTTCTAAAAACTGTTGTTTATTCAACGTTTCGCGGTTCACTTTTTTCTTGCAGTCGATGCTCCTCATTTTGACGTAAGTTTCGGTCTGATACTCCAAGAGAGTTTGAACAAAGATGTTCAGATTTCGATGGAAAGTGCCGAAGTTTTTATTGAAATGAGAGTGGAACGACTCGTATGCATTAGTCGTTCGACACATCTCTGCTGAGGATGATGTCCAGATATATGAGGGAAAGAGGGCCTCTTCGGAAACGTAGGTGTCAACTAGGTAATCCAAGTACCTTGAGACGCGTTGATCTTTGGGTTGTACGGCTCCAAGGTCAAACCCGAAGACTTCAAAGTTTCCTTTTTATAAAACTTGCAGCCGTCTGCTAAGAGCAGTTTTCTGCCGCGTTCGCTCTCAACAACCATTACTTTATTCATTTTAGCGTAGGAACGTTCGGTTTCGTTGCTGAATGAATAGTGAGAATTTCTTGCAACAATTCGTCTATTTGTTAACACATCTTCAACATGGAATACCATAAATTTTACAGTATGGAATTCCATCATTAGGCGCTCATTAGATCATGGTAATTACACGCCCGTCATTAACATGAACCCGCTGCAATTTACATACTTTTTGGAGACACTACCTGGCTATTACATGCTAATGAGGATTAAGCCGCTGCAGTTTACATACGTCCATTTTTAACCGCGGTAAAATTTTCACGTTTGAATTTTTGTCATTATTAAACTGACAGAAACCATATTCATTACGCGTTATTGTGGATATGAAAGAAATATTCATATAAAATCCATCTCCATGCTAGTTCAACTTAACATATGCACGGCGTTGATTAATATTTGAGACATTGCCATATTTTCAGCTTCCCTAATTACTAATGGCCCGACACACAGTCTAAATTTGAATTCCTAGAGAATGCTATTACCTTAATTACGGTTTGCAAAATAGGTTTCGGGATAGTGATTGACGCGTAACAAAGGATTATCTACTATTATAGATTTAAAGGACAATTTCCGTTTTTCTGAACAAACACGAAATATTTCATGAATCAGAGGTCAGTGAAATCGTTCGTAACTGAACGTAAAGAAACTTTCTTTTTGCTACAAATTTAGATAAAGATTTGGCGACAAAAACACGTTTACGAAATTACTTAGCATTTATTTCTGCGATTATTCTCTACTTTCTAGTACACGAAGTCTAGAAAACAGAGATTTGACTTTTATCGATGCCGCTAACGTTAAACAATATCATAACCGATATTCGTAGCGCATGTGGCAGATAATAAAGACTGTATCGTTACAAACAAGTAGGTAGTTTGAATCTCTATTTACAGTAAATAAAGACTTCGACATCGTAAAAAGCTTAGCCATGCATTCCCTCTGGCATTACAAATCAAGAAACTATGAATTACGAGATGGCTGAAATTGCATGTGTTTCACATTTGCACCATATCAGAGTACATCGGTGGATGTGGAAAGCTATTATTGTTTTCACAATCCATTTTTTTATATATGTATATTATCTGATAGAAATATATACTATATGGCAAACATTATAGTCACAGACTAAAAAAACCTATAGTAATTTGTTGTAATTTCCATATAAATAACAATGTTCATATGTTACAAAATCGGTTATGGATATTATACATGCCAATAAAATCACTTAAATATAATAATGCATATTTAATTTTTTAATGCCCGTTTGCATTTTTTAAATGTCTTTTTGCACATGAATTTCTAATTCGCTGTAACACACGTTATCAAAAATTTATTAAATCAAAGATATTCATCAATACTACTGATGACTGCGGGGGTAAAAAAATGTTTAGGGAATTGTTTTCATTGCTGCAGCAATTTAAGAAGAATTTCGTGGACAATCAAGGTATAATGTCGATGTTTAATTAATAATCTAATTATGCTATGTGTTTTGTATACATACTATATGTTAATTTTTTGTGATAATTTATCCCTAACTATAGGAGTTGAACTCTTCCAAGTTCCACGTTTTTTTCCTGTACCTTCGAGATTCCACTGTATCAAGTAATTATTAATTATTGTAGTTAATAAAATCAAAATTGATTGTTCAAGTTTTATATTGTTAGTGCAATTTTTTAATACTTTCACAGCAATTTCAGTGCCTATAGCCCATCTTCGGTCACCCCCGACCTCGGCTCAAGGACGACAAGTTTAGTTTATGGTGGGGTTGGGTTTTTTCTACCTGCTTCCAAGAGAGGGTTACTTGTTGTCGGGCAAATTTTACTTGATTCCTCACTTTTCTTGTGTTGTCGACCTGTGAGTGATCGTTTTCCTCTAGTTTTCGTCCTTAGAAAGAAATCTTTACGGCGGCTTAGGAGAGCTCATAGATTTCCATAGCGGGTAAAGTAAATTTTCTTTTGCGCCTTCAATTTAAAATGTTTAGGCAACTTTAGATACAATGGAAATGTCGAAAGCGGATTATATCGCTAAGTACCTTATCTGTTAATCTACTACCTGTGAGGAACCTTCTATTTAAAACCAAGTAAGCCCAATACATCCTTACATTTGTTTTCGAATCACCAAATTAAATAATTTTAACTGAAATCTTTTGATGCAATTGATATGTTGTAATCAATAAGTTGGGGACTAATATAATGAACTATTTATAGACAGAATTCTTATGCTTTTCGCTTCCATTATTTTTCTTAATAAATAATTACGTATTATGGATTTTTTAGTCCCTTATTGAACAAACTAAATTATTGTTAGTTAGTACCGTTTACGACAATAATCTTGTTTTGCAACAAAATATAGGTAATTAGCAGTCGAATTTGAAAACATCAATTACTATTATAAATGAGAGATGACTGCTACACTGATGATACTTATCTGTATTTAGTATCAGCTACGGAATTTCGCCCTTTGTTTGTACAGGTACGTATGCCAATTTAACCTGGTTATGACCAAGCAAGTAACCGGTATAAGGCGATCTTGCATTTTGAAATAACGATGACCCTAAAGTTTCCAGAATCAACTATTGTAATTTATTTCGCAAAGTGGAAAATGGAGCATACATATCTTTCGCATAAATAATTTTTAACAAAATACGTTCAAAGCATGAAAGCTTACATATCTATATTTTTATAGTTTAAGTTCTATCAATTTATCCAAAACAAACTGCAAATACATTGCTATACTTGACGTTTTTTTATGATGATTTATAGTGACACCAGTAAATAATATAAGGTATATTACAAAAAATAACAGTGATTGATAGTAGTAATCAAATTACAGGAAAAAAGATAAACTTTTCGTTAAAGAATTCCTACGAATGTAGATGTAAAGCTGCAGCTATTAGCTATATCTTATAATCCTAAATTAATTTTTTATGTAAAATTGAAACATCTATAGTCAGCGAAGCTCCTTGATATTTTACTAAACATTTTTTTGCGGCACGTCAAAAACAATATACTGCAAAATTGAACAGCAAACGTTAAGTACCTATAATGGATTATATGAGTGATAAATGTACAGTTCAAAAACCTCAAATAATTATGTATTTTAGGGAAATCTTTTAAAATGCGAACTTTTGCTACAGTTGATGAAAACTACAGATTAGAAGTAGAAAATAAAGTAGAAGACATGGATTCTGAAACTTATGAAAAAAATCTGTAAAAGGCTTTACCCAGAACTTACCTCATTGGCATTGTGAAAAATCAAATTAAGTTAGTAGTAAAAATACCTTCACGTTTCTAATACGTACATTAAATACATTTTCAAATAAAAAAATGTAGCCCGGGGGATTTGAACTCCGCTGCATCTGCGTAGCAGATTGTAACTGCATCGATTTGTCTGCGCCATTGAGACTTATTGGAAAGAGTGCGGCGCGCGCCTCTCTTGAACAGAACGGTCTGATTGTTGAAACGTTTTTACTCTCTTGTGATATTATCCTGTATCGGTTGAGTCTTATTTGTGGCAAATGTAAAGCCTGGCCCATGTGAAAATTACTATTACTTTCATCTATTTCAAAATTAACGCAAAAATAAACAAAACTTAAGAAATCTCGGAAGGTGATTTTTTCGCCATTACAATACTTCCTTCGTCTTTTAGACGAGGGAAGTAAATATCCAAAGAATTCTAGAAAAATCTCAGTAACAACGAAAAACACATTTTTTCGACCGAATATGTAAGCTTAGAAGAACCACATCGACTGCTAAAACTGTGGAAAATTTATTGTATAGCACATTCAAAGGAAATACTGCTACAAATTTCGGTCTACAAAGCGAAGATACAGCGATTACGTTTTTGGAAAACCAATATCCAACGCAGGTAAGAAAGAGTGGTCTGATAATTGATAAATGATCCATGCATTTTTAGGTTGTTCCCCCGATGAATTAATTGACAATTATGCTTTAATTGAAATTAAAAGTGCAGAAAAAAGCGGGGACCTTTCTCTACTTCAAGCAGTAATTTAAAAAAATGATTACGTAATCATAATTATTATTATCAAGTTCAGCGGCTGCTGCATATTTCGGAACGGAATCTCTGTTAGTTTTTAATTTATACTAAAGGCTTAAAATGTACTTAGTAAATCTTTATCTACATATAGCATATAGTTACTTGTAATTTATCGTTTGTGAAATTTAAAAAAAATGTGCCTAGTAGGTTATTATTTTTGGAAAGAAAATATGGAAAAAAAATTGTGCGAAGTTGACTCACGAAGATGTTGTCAGCAAAGTACACGTGATATATATATTGCTATGATTATAGACTTATGTTCGTTTAATAATAATGGTTTTAACCTTAATAAAAAGGAATAGCATGTATCTCAACTCAGGGGTAGGTTCTGAAATATCAAGTAATCCAATTGTAATTTGAATTATGTTAAAACTTCAATAAATTTGACATTTATGTCATTTGCAATTGCTTGTGCAGATAACTAATCAAGATCCTTTACAAATTATATAAAATTCATAAATCAATTCGTAAGTATGACTTTCTTTGTCTTAATGAACCAATTTTAAATGTTCTTTGTTACAGATAACATTAGCATGTATTTATTATTAACTAACCTGCAACGCTCAAACTTCCAAGTAGCTTGAATCAGCCTGTTTCCTTCAGTTCTATCTGTAAATAAACACTAATCACCTCACTTGTAAACTCGCTGCATCCATCACGTTGTCGACTCAAACTGTCCAGCTGTGAGTAGCCTCAAAATAATCTCGTTGTTTAACAATTCAAATCCTCATGTATGTTCCCTCAGTCGTCAGGAAGTTGATCTCCGTTCAATGGGACCCAGTCTGTTGTGACAAAACTCCAAACAGCAACCTCGTCCTAAGCTGGAAGATGACAGTTCTCCACCAAGTCCAAACACCCTCCGGCGCAGCACACAGAAACTCCAAGCAGCGTCAACACTCCCAAAAGAACGTCCAATCGCCAATCCTTTGTATTAAAATTCCAATCAATTATATCCAAATCGTTACTCTTACTGATGTTTTATTATATAGTTCCAATTAATAATCTTGATCCTCCATTCTTGCTATATTTTATCTTTGTATTTACTTGCACTCCTGTAGTTATACCATGTAAAATTCATTTACATTGTCGAGTTATATTTTCACTTCAGTACCACGTAAATTTCATGTATAGTCCATTTATCATGCCAAAATAGTTCTTAGATAAATAGGACTAGAGTATATTAAAGTTTATTAGTCGAAAAATACTTTACATTTCAGTTTTCAAGTTTGTTTATTTAATAATCCACTAAAAACATATTTTTCTATCTCTTGACTACGATTATTTAAATTGAATGCCACACTCTAGACATTTTATATTAGGACTTTGATTCGTTATCCTGCAACATTAAGTTGTTTGCATTATAATATTTCCTAGCCTTTTGCAATGATTACTATACGAATACTATTCCATTCTTTGCACTTAATTTTCGATATATTTAAATTATTTTCTCTCTCTATGTACCATAGCATAATTCCTCAAATTGAAAAGAAACTTTAGAATAATTCAAACTTATTATAAATTCTCTTTTCAATTTTCCACATTCTCTGTGAACAAACATTAATAAATAAAACTTTTAATAAACTCGTAGCAACAAATCAACAACAATTCTACTATCATTATATTTCCATAGTAACATTTTAATAAAACTTAGAATAAACAACAACTCTTTCAACATCTACAGTTTTTATCTAGCCACGATATGGGTAAGTCATGGTTACATGGAACCTTCCTCTTATATGTCCATCTGTTTCGCTTATCAATTCGTACGTATTGTTATTGTTGAATATTTTATGTATTTTGTATGGACCCTCATATGCACATAACAGCTTTGCACATACTTTTTTTTTTCGATCACCTATTCTCAGTTTTTTAACAACCACTGAATCTCCTACATTAAATCGTACCCGTTTTGAAATTTTTCTATTTTGCTTCTCTTCATACCTATCGTTAATTATCTTCAGTCTTCTCCTAGTTCTTTCCAAAAATTGTATTATTTCAACATTTCTCTGCTCTTTCCTCCATGGTCTCGCTGGTACTATCTGTTTACACAGTGTAACTGGGCTGATTTCTGTTGTTGTATTAGGGACATTGTTTATAAAATTTTCCACTTCTTCCAAATATTGTACCCATCTATTATGGTTTTCATAAGTTAAAATTCTTAAATATTTAATTACCTCTTTAATGTATCTTTCTGCAATGTTACTTTGAGGATGTCTTATACTACAAAAACATATTTTGATGTCATTCCTTTCCAAATTACTTATCAACCTTGAATTTTTAAAATAGGTCGCATTATCCGCTAATATCCTCTTTGGTTTCCCCACTTCTTGTTGAAAATATTCAATTGATCTAATAACATGTTTCGTATTGCAACTTTTTGTCGGATATAATTTTACAAATTTTGAAAACGCATCTACCATAATTAAAATGTTTTTGTACCCATATTGTCCTGTCACTAAATTACTTAAGTAATCAATAGCTACCAATTCCATTGGTTCAGTTACTCTGATACTTTTAACAATGTTTTGGTTTTTAAAGTTTCTCTCTTTGGCAATTTGACAAATGTAACAGGTTTGTATTAATTGTTTAATTAATCTAAGATCATTTTTTCTATAAAAGCATTCTCGAAACATCAACCACGTTTTCCTTGCGCCACAATGTCCAAATATTACATGTATTTCCTCAACAACTTCTAACATGTCTTCCCTACTTAAAACCATCAACTCCTTATTTTCAACGTCTTTTACTAACAAATCCTCTTTAATTTTGTACCCTTTATAATTATTCCCTTGACTTTGCAAAACTAAATTTCTTAACTCTTGTATTTCTTCTAACATCTGTTTGTTTAAAATTTCTTGTCTTGATAACCTTCCTTCCTGATAAATTTTTTCAATACCAATTAAAATTTGTTTTGGTTTTTCATAACTCGGTGTGTCTTTTCTACTTAAAAAATCAGCAACTACGTTTAATTTTCCTGGTCTATGCTTAATTTCAAATTCATATTGTTGCAAGTATAAAGCCCATCTATACAACCTGTCATTGTGAAAAGTTTTATTCTTAAGAAACGATATTGCAGAATTATCTGTTTCAATGTCAAATTTATTACCAGTTAAATAAAATTTTAGTTTATTAACTGCGAAAATTATTGCTAACATCTCCTTCTCCGCTATTGTGTATCTGATTTCATAACCTTTCAAAATCCTTGAAATAAAACATATAGGTACTTCTATCCCATTTTGTATTTGTATTAGCTCAGCTGCGATTGCTTGGTCAGAAGCGTCAGTACGAAGTACAAATTTTTCTTTAAAATTAGGATATTTTAACAATAGCCCTTCATAAAACCTCTGTTTGATTGTATTCAATGCTGCTTCACGTTCTTCGTTCTATGCCCATTTTGTATCTTTTCTTAATAACTGTACCTAAGGTAACGTTAATTCTGAATAATTATTAATGAATCTTTTATAATAGTTAAAAACACCTAACAGACCTCTTAACTTCTTCAAATTCTTTGGACGAGGCAAATTCTTAATTTCTTCGATACGTTTCTCATTTATTGTAACTCCATTTTTACTGATCTCATAACCTAAGTACGTTACATTTTCTTGCATAAATTCACATTTTGATAAATTTAATTTTAATCCATTTTTATTCAGTGTTTCTATTACAGTCTCTAAATGTTTTAAATGTTGTTGTTCATTCTTAGAAAACAATAAAATATCATCGATATAGTGCACACAAAAATCCTCAAACTGATTTAGAATTTTCTGCATTGCTCTAACAAGTGCAGCACATGATGTTGAAAGTCCAAATGGTACTACTTTAAATTGAAAAATCTCCCCATCAATACTGAATCCTGTATATTTCCTCGACTCTTCATGTAATGGAATAAGCCAAAAAGAATTCTTTAAATCTAACTTTGTAAGTATTTTCTTATCCCAAATTCTGCTTAATAAACCATCAATCGTTTGTGGAGATTCGTATTGTGGTTTCGTTATTTGATTTATTTTGCGTGCATCTAAACATAAACGAAGCGAACCATCGTTTTTCTTTACAACTACTAGTGGATTAATAAAATTGCTTTTGGAAGACTCTATTACGCCATCTTTTACCATTTTATGTATTTCTTTCTTTACTTGTTCTCTCAAATTCGGGAGATTTTGCACCACGTCACGTTAAAATAACGTTACGTTAAACTCGAAAAATTTAATTTGGATTGGCTGTAACGTTGACGTCGCTAGGTAACATAAGCTTTAACGGTACGTCATTTTATCGGAACGTTATGCAAAAACTCCCTATTAAAAGGAATTGGATACGTTTTACTGTTAAAACCTTTTGACTCATCTACCTGCAACTTATGTAAATATTTCTGAGCTTGTCCTACTCTATCATTGATAATCTGTTTGTTTCTAGTAAGTATTTCTAATATTAGGCCCTTGAATTGCAAATTCTTTTCACCTATCTTTAAATCATCCAACAAAATCCCTTTATAATTAATATTATTCATATTTCTTAGTACATTATTAATAATTATTTTATCATTATCATACATCAATGCGTCTCCAATACTCTTTGATTGGCTACACTTATTTTCTTGGCAGACACTTCTGGTACTGTTCCAAGATTTAATTACCCCTTTTAAATGAATGCATTTTTGCTCTCCATTTATCTGAATTCCCAATTGTTGAATGATATCGACCCCTATTATTAAATCAATACTCAAGCCTTTTACTACAAATAAACTAACTATGCCTTCCCATTTATCAATTATTATTTTAATACTCAATATTCGATTAGTAGTTGAAATTTTCCTTTTCGTTGCAGATAGTAAATCTGTTTTATTAACCTTGATTAATTTATTATGTAAAACGTCTATATTTTCTAAAATTATTTCTTCCTTTATTAAAGAGGCCATTGCTCCACTATCAATTAATGCTAAATATTCATTATTATTTAAAATAACTTTTAAAAATGGTAATGTTGAAATTTGGCTATCTTCTTCTTCCTCTTCTAATAAAAATTGTCCATTATTCTCCAAACTAGTGTTGATAAACGTATGGTTATTAACTAAATTAATTAAAATTGAAGTTTTTTTTTATCTTCTGAGGAATCTTCATAAACCTCATCCTCTTGCTTCCGGTCTTCTTCCCTCGGTCTTCTTCTATCATATTCTGTTCTATACACTGTATTAATGTACTGTCTGTTAGGGTATTTGTTCTTGTTATCATCTTGATTTGATTTCTGATTATTCTTTTCGTCGATCATTTGTTGATATCTTCTCCGTTCATTGCCATTATAATATCTGTCATTAACATTCCTTTGGTAATTGTTTCTATTTTGGTAGCTTCTCCATCTATCATAATTCCTGTTGTATCCATTATTATTAAAATTCCTCTCACCTTGTCTGTAATTATTAAAATTATTTTGGCCTAAATTATGTTGATTTTGTTGTATTTCCTCGAATTTTCTTTTACTAGAATTTGGAAAACTCGAAACTTCTCTTCTGTAATTACTTCTATGATTTATAATTGCCATATCATAATTTCGAACTATCTCTAAAAAGTCCCTCATGGTTTTTATATTTTGTACTGCAACAGCTCTCGTAATCTCCTCCTCTAAATGTCTTGATAGATGTTGAACTATTTCTTCTTCGGATAATTTTGGAGTAAGATGTTGTGCTTTGTTAAATTTATTAATGACATATATTTCCCGTGTACTACCTCTTTCCATGTACCTTCCAGTTGTTAACTGTGTTCTTACTCGCGCCTGATGTGCATTACTCCAATATTGTTCTATGAATAATTTTCTAAACTCTTTGTAACTGTCATACCTTGATTTTATAATACTATGCCATACATCTGCATAACTTTTCAGGCTCATATTTATAATTTGCAGCTTCTTACTTTCATATGGTATTGTCCTCATAATATCATCTAATTTAATCAAGTATGTCATAGGCTGTTCACCTATTCTCCCTTCGAAAATTGGTAGCATTTCTGTCTGAAATCCCAGGTAACTCCCTCTTGAACTCCCATTTAAATTTTCTGTACTATCTTGTATCCTTTGTAACTTATCTTCTACTTCCTTGAATTTTACTATGCTGTTCAAAATCTCTCCTTGTATTTGTACTCTATTTTCATCTACCTTCCTTCCTAAGACATCTACTTTTTGATCCGTATACTCTAATTGTACTTTCATTGTATCTTCCAATGTTACTTTCATCCCCTCTAGTTTTCCTTCTAGTTCTTCTTTATTGCTTTCTAACTCTTGTCCAATGGTTTGTTTCAAGGTTTCCTCTAGCTGTTCGTTGGCTTCTTGTCTTTCCTGTCGCACCTCATTCTTTACTTCAACTTTATAATTTTCTAATGTTAAACAAATGTTATTGATTTGTGCTTGTAGTTCTTCCTTATTTCCAATTTGAACTTTATAAAATTCGTCTTTCAATTCCTTCATTGCTTCTTTCATCTTTTCTGTCTGGACTTTTTGATCTTGCAACTTCTCTGTTAATCTTTCTGCAGTGTCTTTTATTGATTGTTGTAGATCCCTCTTTGTTTCCTCAGCTAACTGTTGTGACCTTCTTTCTCTTTCCTCTGCATCCTTCTTTGACCTGTTTTCCCTCTCTTCTGCATCCTGTAGTAATTGCCTCTTTGTTTCTTCAGCTTTTTCCTCAATTGATTGCTTTAAATTTTCCATTGACTGTTGTGATTGCATTTGCATTTGCATCATCGTTTCCATTATCTGTTTGAACCTGTCTTCTTCTGCTGTTTGTTTTTGCTGAAGCCTTACCTGGTCTCCTTGTATTTCCATTTCCGCTTCCTCCACTTCTACTTCGGTAGGGATTGTAATATCTTCCATCTCCTGCTGTTCTTCTTCTGTCCTTTTACTTTTCCGTGTGAGTCTTTTATCTGCCATATTTATTATTTAACCTTTTACAAATTATTAAAATTCTAATGTAACACCTTTTATTAAATTGTAAATTTTGCAATTTATTTGATAATTACTTTTTATCCAAAAACTTTAACAAGTTTTATTGTTGTTTGTTCTATCCTTTTATTTATTTATAAGGAACAATATTTATAAAATGAAATGTTACTCAGCGTATTTTTTTATTTTAAACTTGTATCTTGTACCCTTATTATAGCAATAAACAATTAGCAAACAGCCCCACGTATGCGGCGTCCATAATTTATGCTATGATTATAGACTTATGTTCGTTTAATAATAATGGTTTTAACCTTAATAAAACGGAATAGCATGTATCTCAACTCAGGGGTAGGTTCTGAAATATCAAGTAATCTAATTGTAATTTGAATTATGTTAAAACTTCAATAAATTTGACATTTATGTCATTTGCAATTGCTTGTGCAGATAACTAATCAAGATCCTTTACAAATTATATAAAATTCATAAATCAATTCGTAAGTATGACTTTCTTTGTCTTAATGAACCAATTTTAAATGTTCTTTGTTACAGATAACATTAGCATGTATTTATTATTAACTAACCTGCAACGCTCAAACTTCCAAGTAGCTTGAATCAGCCTGTTTCCTTCAGTTCTATCTGTAAATAAACACTAATCACCTCACTTGTAAACTCGCTGCATCCATCACGTTGTCGACTCAAACTGTCCAGCTGTGAGTAGCCTCAAATTAATCTCGTTGTTTAACAATCCAAATCCTCATGTATGTTCCCTCAGTCGTCAGGAAGTTGATCTCCGTTCAATGGGACCCAGTCTGTTGTGACAAAACTCCAAACAGCAACCTCGTCCTAAGCTGGAAGATGACAGTTCTCCACCAAGTCCAAACACCCTCCGGCGCAGCACACAGAAACTCCAAGCAGCGTCAACACTCCCAAAAGAACGTCCAATCGCCAATCCTTTGTATTAAAATTCCAATCAATTATATCCAAATCGTTACTCTTACTGATGTTTTATTATATAGTTCCAATTAATAATCTTGATCCTCCATTCTTGCTATATTTTATCTTTGTATTTACTTGCACTCCTGTAGTTATACCATGTAAAATTCATTTACATTGTCGAGTTATATTTTCACTTCAGTACCACGTAAATTTCATGTATAGTCCATTTATCATGCCAAAATAGTTCTTAGATAAATAGGACTAGAGTATATTAAAGTTTATTAGTCGAAAAATACTTTACATTTCAGTTTTCAAGTTTGTTTATTTAATAATCCACTAAAAACATATTTTTCTATCTCTTGACTACGATTATTTAAATTGAATGCCACACTCTAGACATTTTATATTAGGACTTTGATTCGTTATCCTGCAACATTAAGTTGTTTGCATTATAATATTTCCTAGCCTTTTTCAATGATTACTATACGAATACTATTCCATTCTTTGCACTTAATTTTCGATATATTTAAATTATTTTCTCTCTCTATGTACCATAGCCAATATATATATATATATATATAACTGTCAACACTGTTTAGAGATGTATGTTATTTGTTATATTATTATTATTATTCATTATGATGCTTTAATTACGAATATGATTTTTAATATATGTAATTTAGGCAATGTATACATTACTTTTTTAACTTGGTTTTCTGGTATTGTTTTGATATTAATAATTATAAAACCAATAATTTCGTTTATCCGTAAACGTCACAAAAGTGACAACTTATGTGTCTATTGACAAGGTAAAAGCGTCACTTTATCTGCCTAAGCAGATAAAATAGCAACTTTTGCGTACTTTATCTGCCTAAACACACAAAATCGTTGCTCTCTTTCTTTCTTTTTATGTTTGTTCGTTATCTCCTCCGAAGATACTGGACCGATTAAATTGTATGATGGCTTAAAATTTTGCTAATTTTTAGACTTAGATCGTAGGTTTATTTTCAAAAAGAGTACGAAAAAGTTTTAATTTAAATAAATCCTGCAGCAGAGCGGAGCATCTGTCGCCATGGGTTATGGTGTGACAGCTGCTGCTGTGACCGTGTCCTATTAGCTCGGGTGTTATATACAGAATTTGAACGACACCTTCTAATTTTTTTAGCATTTCCTTGCACCACTTGACGCGTGCCTGTTTTTGTTCTTCTTTCAAATTGTGAGGGATTCAACGACTACAAAGCTTCCGGACATGCAAATGATCGTGCAAAATCATTTGTATTTGTTTCGCAGCAATGCCTAAGGATGAATCTATCTCACTATATGTCACATGCCGATCTGATAAAATCATTTCACGCACAGCATTGATATTTTTCGCGACAAAAGAGGTGGATGGACGACCTTCGCGAAGATAGTCATCAAACGTTGGTCTTCCACGCTTGAATTCTGCGAACCATTTGCAAACCGTAGTTTTGGATGGTGTTTCATCCCCAAATAACGAACTAAGTTTTTCTACACATTACTGCGGTGTTAAACCGTATCGACATTCATAAAAGATCATCACTCGAAGATCACGATTCGAAATTTCCATTTTTCACACAATTAGTATTCTGTCAAATTCTGTTGAAACGAAACTGTTCGGTTTGAAATCGAACTGTCAACTGAATTATAGATTAACAAGCAAATTGCGCGCTACGCGCACGTGAAATAGGATACGCGAAAGGTCACGCTCCGATCCGAGCGCTCAGATAAGAAAAACAAAACCTAAACAAATATAAACATCTGCGAAGCCGGAACGTGAGATTTTATGTGGTGCCACAGACAGACAAACACACATTAAGGAAAATTATATTATAGATAACGTCAAATTTTGCGAATATGAAAATTGCAGGAAGCTGGCAATACAAGGAGTACTCGATTCCGCGAACTTTAGCAATATACCTCGTATAGTAGTGTAAAAAATAATATATGAACCACTGTTGAGAAGACTATTATATCCTTGCACTTGTTTTCGTATATTGAATTTTGATCATCATTGAATATCTTGTAGGTGCAACTCTTCTAGGATAAGCTCTAAACAGTTAGAACAAACTACATGTAAATCTATAATTTAATTATTGTTTTAATGAATTTAGAAATGGAAGCTGAGTAATTATTTAAAAATAACTAATTTATTGCTTTTTATTGGTAATTTCACTAAGTCAACACCCTTTGTTGCAATTTTGAAAACATAAGCCATTCACAAAAACAAAAAAAGATTAATTCTGTCTTAGCTGACAATTTCCGTAAATTTCTAATTTCTATACAGGTAGCCGACTTCTACTAATAAAATAATAAGTTTCTGGTCAACAAATGTATTACAATGTAGTTTAAAAATAAAATAAAAGTTTTCGATACACTATTACAGAAGATAATTAATTTTGTCATTGTAATTATACCGAACTGTTACTGAACTTATTTTTGCATAAACTAATCCCGGTCAGTTGTATATCAGGTAAAGTTAATGACATGTCAATCACTTATAATCCTCAGGTAGTCAAGTTAGTGAATGTCATTTGGGTTGCCTGAATTTCGAATATATCCTGGAAACCTCCTCCATGTGAAATACTGAATCGACGAATTTGTATAGTTTTCTCACGATTCTAATTGAATAATTATTTAATAAAAGTCCCTCTCCACAAGTTATTCTAAATTGCATTAACATTTTTACTTCGAGACAAAATTTTCAATTCGTTGGCGTTATTTTGTTATATCAACAAAACATTAAATGCAATTAATCTAAATATACGGTTATCTAATAACTATAGGAAAAAAATCATCTGGAAGTACCAATTATATTGCAATTACCAACATACTAAAGCAAAGTGAAATTTTCTAAATTAATTCCTATTCTTGTAATCGTAAGCAATAGTTTATCAATTTTGTGCTCTGATTCTCACAGTTCGCCGCGTCTGTCCTAAGAAGCCTTAAGGTGAGTACTACTTTTAGTTTGTTATTATATTAATGCAAAATCAAAATATTAACGTTTCAATTACTGGAGAAATTAATGTAGGAACCATATCTAATGAAATTAATGCTTCAATATGTAACAAAATCGATGCTTCAAAAATATCTAAAGGAAGTCCAGTCCCGTCCACATGAAAGGATAATCTAAATTTTAATATGTACTATCAAAACTTTTTAAATAATAGTAGTAACGGTATTAATTTTGTCGAAACGATTAATAAGATTGCAAACTTTATCCCCAAAGAATTTCGTAGAAAGTCAAGATCAATTTGTCGAATTGGATAGATGGAAGGCTACTGAATTCAGTTTGTTTTATTATATGTGGGACCAGCTTTTTTAAAGAATTTGTTAGGTAAAGACTATTATCGTCACTTTCTTTTATTTCAGTTTAGTTTCTTGTGTGCTCGACCTGTGAGTGATCGTTTTCTGCTAGTTTTAGACCTTATAAATAAATCTAAGGTGAGTTCTACTTTTATTTTGTTATTATATTAATGCTAGAAACTCTGTGAAATTTGCCATGCTTTAAAGTTTTTAATGTATAATTTGTAAAATACCTTTTTACATATACATATTTACTACAGTACATTCAATAGGTATGTCTTCCACATCCCGCGTGCGTAAGCATCGTTTTATAAAACAACGGTTGCAAAATCAAAATATTAACGTTTCAATTACTGGAGAAATTAATGTTGGAACAGTATTTAATGAGATTAATGCTTCAATATGTAACGAAATTGATGCTTCAAAAATATCTAAGGAAAGTCCAGTCCCGTCCGCATAACAGGATAATCTAAATTTTGATATGTATCAAAACATTGTAAATAATAGTAATGCTATTAACCCATTAGAGTCGTTCTCCGAAAAACGCCAAACCCCAATACTTAATAAATCGGATTCAGTAATGAAATTACTAAAACAATTTTATAAACACACTGCTGCCACACATAAGCAAATTAATTATTTACTTCAAGGAATTGGGTCGATATTTCTCGAATTAAATTTGCTTAAAGATGCTAGAACCTTATTAAAAGCACAGCCAAAAATTAATATTTTAAGTTTAACGCCAAAGAGAGAAACCGAAGGGCAGTTTGTTTATTATGGTATTTCTAACTATTTAAAGATAGCCTTACAAAAAGCAACGGTTTACGAAAATCTAATTCGAAAAAAATGCATTCCTTTAATTTTTAATGTAGACGGAATCCCGATTTTTAACAGTACCTCTTATCAGCTTTGGCCTATTCTATGTCAAGTTTTTGTAGAAAATTTTATAGTTAATCCATTTCCAGTTGCCACATTTTGTGGCGATTCCAAACCAAATAGTTTGAGCGGATACCTCAATGAATTTGTTGATGAAATTAATTCACTCATTAATGAGGGATTCATATTTAACATACAAAAATCTTCCGTCAAACTAATAGGTTTCATGTGCGATGCACCTGCTAGGTCTTTTCTAAATTGAATCAAAGGTCATAATAGCACAAGTGGATGTGAACGTTGTACTCAATTAGCTGTTAGACATAATCATAGAAGTATATATAAATTTAACGAAACATTGATAGCAAAAAGAACGAACGAAAACTTTAAAAATATGGATGATAAATTCCATCATAGTGGTTTTAGTCCTCTACAAAATATTAAAGACATTGATATGGTCAAAGATTTTGCTCTAGACTATATGCATTTGTGTTGCTTAGGTGTAATGAAAAAATTGTTGCATTACTGGGTAAAAGGAAGCGAAACAAAAAAAGTCAGATTGCCAGTAGATAAACGTAGAATCTTGTTAAAACGATTAATAAGATCTGCAAACTTTATACCTAAAGAATTTAGTAGAAATTCAAGATCAATTGTCGAATTGGATAGGTGGAAGGCTACTGAATTCCGTTTGTTTTTATTATATTTGGGGCCAGTTTTGTTAAAGAATTTATTAGGTAAAGAGTATTATGATCACTTTCTTTTATTTCACGTGGCAATGAGAATTTTAATGTATAGAAATGTAGCTGAAAGTGAAGATTTAATTCACTCTGCTCGAGTTTTAATAACTTCATTCGTTAAAAAAATTTCAATGTTGTATGGATCTGAAGCCTGCGTTTATAATGTTCACAGTTTGATACATTTAACCGATGACGTCATCCATTTTCAACTACCTTTAAGTTCTATAAGCTGTTTTCCTTTTGAAAATTACTTAGGTCATTTAAAAAACAGATTAAGGCGCTTTAATAAACCTTTGTCTCAAATCTCCAAACGCTTGTCGGAAGAATCTGAAGTGCATGTAACTTCGCTTAAATTAACATGCAATTCAACTATTAATTACGCTGCAAATATTTTATATTTGCCATTCAATGAGGTTTTATTAAATCGTAGGGACAGGTACGTTATGTTAGACATTAATAAGGTATTACAAATAGTTTCCTTTGAGTCAAATAATACCGTAAGGGGTTATGTGTCAGGACGTTTAGAAAATTTATATGATTTTCCTGTCCCATCAGAAAAAGTTGGAATATATAAAACAAAACAATTCTCCAACGTAGTAACTCTTTGGAAATGTGCCACTATACAAAGAAAATGTTTCGTACTACCCCATTCGGATTATTTTATATTTTTTGATTATTTACATTGAAAGCATTAATTACATTTGATATTGTGTCTATAATTCAAATACAATTTGGATTCCAATATTTTTACATAATGTACATTCTCAGTCAACATAATGGCACCAATGGAGTGGGATATTAATTTACTGGGAAGGCGAAGAAGCCACCGATTTTGTACCATCGAGTTGGGCCAATGATTCAAAAACCCAATACCAATTTCCAGTCGGTCCTAGAATGAGCGAAACAAAAAAAGAGCGCTCATATACAATTGCAGCGTTTTGACAGAAGGGGAATATGTTTGGTACGACGCTACATGTAAAAAAGGAAACATTGACAGTTTAGACAAAGCAAGATCGTTATGCAAGATGGCAACCGTTACTTCTAATTTAGAATCGGAAGACACTGATGCTCGTACATGCGATGATAACGAACCACCATTAAAGAGAGCGAAGTCAATGGCGAGTAAGAAACCGGCCGACAATGAAACTATTGAAATACCGGTTATTCCAATTATTCCAGGTAATATTTTACTTTTTAATATTTCGTATCTTATAAAAAGTGATTTTTGGGAGAGTGCTTACGCTACTGCAGAAATTAAATTGCACATAAAAAAGTTATTATTTAGAAAAAATATATCTTTCGGTTATACCGGAAGTTGATAATAATTCTTGTAGCATGAGTAGGCTTCTAGAAACCTTTAACAAACTGCTGCCATGCCAATCAAACCTAATCATTAATATGTTTTTTAGCACCAAGGGACATTGCAAGCGATTCTGCTTCAACATCATCCCAGACTTCGATACCCACCGAAAATTATTTAGCTGTATGTAAGATATATATATTATCTGTTAATCTGACATATACAAATGATTAACACATTTTAGCCTCCAGTGTTGTCAACTTGGAATATGGAGTACAGGAATTAAATAAAAAGATTGATAAAATTGAACTTTTATTGAAGTTTTTAATAGAGCAATGTGTAGATGGAACCAGCGGGCAGTTGCAAACAAAGAAAATAAGCAATTTAAATGATAAACTTCCAATGACAACGAAAGATGAAGTTGAAGATTTAGAGAAATCTTTGGAAGAAGCAGAGGAAAATAAAACATTGGTAAGTTGTGATTGTGATGTCTGAAATTGTAATAATATTATTTGTATCAATTTTAGGAAGACATCCTATTTTTAACGGGTGGTGAAACTGTTCACAAGAACATCTACAACATCATGAAAAAACTTCTATCCCCAGAAGTAACAACGTTGTATTCGGACCTTGAAAAAAAGAAAAAACTGCCGTTTTGCACCTTAAAAATTTACAACGTTATTGTTGGTAAGTTGTTTTCAATGTATTTTGAAATCCAAGATGTATAGTGTGTTAATTTTGTTATAGCTGCCGTGCGACGTTGTTTCCCAGAGGTGCCGGATACAGATTTGAGAAAATCTGTATCCCTCTTTTTGGCAACAGCTAAAGACCGCCTAAAAAATTAATTATTTTTGTGAATTTATCCTTACTATAAAGGGTGTAAATGAAGATGTCCTACCTAGGGAAACGCTATTGCTAAATTTCACGAGCAATCAAGGAGTGCATCAGATGGTTGGCACTCCGCAGCGATGGATTTGTCGCGTCTGCCTTTTTGTGTTCATAACACACATTCTTTTACATCGTTCTGCTAAAGTTATTTATCGATGTACATTGTTCATTTTTGGCTATATATTGTAATTCATAATTCGTTTTCGCTTACAGTGCAGTTTTATCCTCACATTTATCCAAAAATAACGCACTGTAAATAATTTAGGAAAGCATGATATGCTGAGATCCCGCACTAATTAGGCAGTTGTGGAATCTCGAAATATTACGCTATCCTAAACCAGCTAAAGTTCGTTAATTTTGGCTATAAGCACAATAAAACTGTACTGTAAGCGAAAATTAATCTTGAATTATAGTATAGCCAAAATTGAGTAAACTAGGTTCATAAATAACTTGGGCAGAACGATGTAAATGAATGTGTGTTATGAGCGCAAAAAGGCAGACGCGATAAATCCATCTCTGCGGAGTGCCAACCATCCAAGGCATTCCTTGATCGCTCCAGAAGTTAAGCATTTCCCTATGTACGACATCTCCATTTATTCCCTGTATAAATAATAATATTTCTGAAATAATTTCATATGTACATATATATTGTAACATTATAATTATATAGTTCGGTGAATATTAAAATTTGTATTTTTAAAATCTCCCCCATGATTATACTTGGAAAATATTGCATTACTGTATATTGAATTAAAATTTATTCAATATTTGTAAATTATAAATGAACTATACATGGTAAACCAAATTAAGGGCATAAGAATTTGTTACGGTATTTATTCATCAGATCGACATAGGTCGTATTTATTGTCCAAACTCGGGTACAAACTACAGGGTTCGCCGGCTTTCCCTAAAAATCACAGATCTTAATGTGTTGGAGCAGATTTTGTTGATCCGGTTACTCGCACTTAGCTCAGTCGGGAAGGGGTAGTTCGAAGACTTGAATGAAAAACCGACGGGGTACTTACCCTAAAGCTTGCTTAAAAGAATTGCCAAAGGACGCCACTCGTTTTGATAAATTAACAGCCCTCGTGACCCAAAACGAGAAATATCACAGGGCTCAAGAACAACGTAACGGAAGAAAGTTTTGAACTCCAAAATTAATAATCCCACATGCACGGTTAACTAAGGGTTTATCAAACTTTATTTCAATAGTCCCCAACCTGGACGTAAAATGCGTAGGCGAGAAAATGCAAACAACGAAAGCCTTCGGCGGCTGGGGTCATATCTGACTTAGCAGAATTCGGGGAAGTCCCGGTTAACAAAGCACAAAGAAAACGGTTCCCACACACTTGCCATGCCACGCACGGAAGTCCACGGGCGTAAATATCAAATTTCAAGAACAACAAAAAGCAATACACAAAACTTAGCGTTAACCTGGGTTATCAATAATGCAAACCAAAGAATGAATTCACGGACACAATTTGACGAAATCTAAACTGGACGGGAATGCTTTTAATAAACTACGTGCTTCCAAAGACTGTTTACGAGACAAAATCTACGGATCGTGAACGCATTATTATTTGGGCCAAATGGAATTTAACATGTAGCTTTAAGACCCAGGGTTGAACTTTAAGCAGAGCCGTCTTCAGAAATTTATCAAGACGAAAAAAACTATTAACGCGGCATCAACTCAACGTAATTTTGAGCAAAACGAAAGAGGTCGAAAATAATCTAAAACCCCCCTTAATTGAGGTCAATTTCTCAAATTGATCCTTGAGACGACCGAGAGAGTTGCTAGCAGATTCGCTTAACCTAGGGTGCGGATTGAGATAGCCGTCACTACTCAGGATCCCAACCACGCGATGACTGATAGCGTCAATAGACAGAGTGAGAAGGAAGAAGAAATTGCCAAAAAGACCGGTTACGCCGGTGGAAGTCACGTAAAATTATTATCATAAGTGTCAAATCCGGGAAAAGTCATTAATACGGGATTGTCAAAATCGGGGAACGTCTTACGCCCGAGCACAATTCCGTCCAACCGACCAAGGGAACTCGGGGAGTATTTGTAAGGACTACAAACACATAAAAAAGAAAGAAGAAGAAGTCCAAGATCTAACCCCAAAGGCTAACTGAAGAGGGCACGCTGCGCGTCACGGGATCAGCGCATTGTGTGAGTCCCACAGCAGGAACACCCACAGGGAAAGAAAGGACAAAAAGGTTTTGACAGAAACTGTCAAGCATGGTCATTGATCGGGAGTAATATAAAAGAAAACTAAGTCCACCGAAATCCTCAATTGATGACGATGCCGAAAGCCAAGTCGTCTCTGAATTCGCATAATGCGGGACCGAAAATGACTCCAACACCGAACACCAAAAGAAAATCCGGAAAAACAAAGTCTCCAACAAATGTCAAACATAAAATTCACTAACGAAACAACATGTGAACGGCCGCGCACTGCCGTCACACGAAGCTCAAAAGCTTTGTCCCTCTCAGAATCCACGGAGCAGGAACACGAAACATGGCCTAAAGCCATCAAAAGTCTTCAACGAAAAAGTCTTTCCCACAGGGCAAAGACATCTAAAGTGACAACCTAAAGTCATCAAAAGAAAGTTTGGTAGGCGACGACAGATCGTCAATAAATAACGGAACGATGGAGTCTCGATCGAAAAAGAATTATTCCAGGCTTCGGAATGGCACAGCGTAACCAGAGTTTGCAAAGATGCAACGCTCTCATACTACACGAGAACACAAGCGGGATTACTTAAGCGGCGTCTTCAAACAGATGTGCAATAAAGCAGAATTTGCCCCACCTCAACCTTCAGAGCGTGGACAGCAACGGTACAAAACGCCGATCCCAAGAAAATTTTACGCTGGCCTAGAAGTCACTAAAACAAAACAACAACAGGCGACTAAATCGCAACATACTCCAACACGGTAAACAACTAAGTCAATAAACGAAATGGGTACGACAAAAAGTGCACAAGACACTACGACAAATGTTGATGCACGCGATGAAATCAGCAAACGAAGTTGGGCGATACACGATAAAAATGAGAACGAAATAGAAGTCAATCAAAAAATACTACGCCAATCCAACTAAGAAGATGGTTTGAGAGATATTCCAAATTCGCATACACGGATCTCACAAACACACCACCACAGAACCACATCCTAACAACGGACCAATAAAGAATAAAGAAAACGAAATGATTTCAAACTTGTCAACGAACAACAACGCGGCACCACATCAAAATGCGTCAATGTCGATGAACTGTACTAACTTCAACTTAAATTCAGGATAGCACAATAAAATGTCAAATTAGCTGAAGGCTAAACACAATCAACAATAAACGAATTCAAAAAAAAATCGATACCTTCCAAAACTTTCAGTTTTCACGAAAAAGACTAAAAACACGGTTTACTTAATGATCCATACTACAATAAACGATAGCACCAAAAAGAATGGCTCCGAAATGTGCCTTAGCACAGAAAAGAAAATGTTGAAATATTAAAACACAAAAAAAACACAAAAATCCCGCGAAAAATCCCGGGAAAAACAATGTTTGGTCTATCAAAGGGATAGCAAGGAACTCATTTAATAAAAGAAAACAAATAGGATACGCGTCCTAATATGAAAAAAACACGTTTCCAAATTTCAAAGTCTTAAAAAGTCAAGTTTTCATGCAAAATACTGGAAAAAACTATATGACGTTGATGCCAAAGACTAAAATGAAGCTGTATGACAAGAAAAGAAATACAAAAACAATGCCCTAAAGGCGTTATCGACAAAACTTTGCCCCACGTTGGGCGCCAGTTTATCTTTTACGGTATTTATTCATCAGATCGACATAGGTCGTATTTATTGTCCAAACTCGGGTACAAGGTTTGCCGGCTTTCCCTAAAAATCACAGATCTTAATGTGTTGGAGCAGATTTTGTTGCTCCGGTTACTCGCACTTAGCTCAGTCGGGAAGGGGTAGTTCGAAGACTTGAATGAAAAACCGACGGGGTACTTACCCTAAAGCTTGCTTAAAAGAATTGCCAAAGGACGCCACTCGTTTTGATAAATTAACAGCCCTCGTGACCCAAAACGAGAAATATCACAGGGCTCAAGAACAACGTAACGGAAGAAAGTTTTGAACTCCAAAATTAATAATCCCACATGCACGGTTAACTAAGGGTTTATCAAACTTTATTTCAATAGTCCCAAACCTGGACGTAAAATGCGTAGGCGAGAAAATGCAAACAACGAAAGCCTTCGGCGGCTGAGGTCATATCTGACTTAGCAGAATTCGGGGAAGTCCCGGTTAACAAAGCACAAAGAAAACGGCTCCCACACACTTGCCATGCCACGCACGGAAGTCCACGGGCGTAAATATCAAATTTCAAGAACAACAAAAAACACTACACAAAACTTAGCGTTAGCCTGGGTTATCAATAATGCAAACTAGAGATGGGCGCGTGAGTGAGTTTTCGCTCACGTCACGCACGTTTCACGCTTGCTTGAAACACTCACGTTCACGCACGTTCACGCTCACGTTCACTCACGTTCACGGCGTGACACGCCACTCACGACGTGACACGCAGCTTTTATTTGAAAATTTAAATTCAGATAGAACAAAATGTTCAAATTTAAAACCAATGAAAAAAACCGTAAAGAAAACTAAAAATATGTTTCTGCGCGTGACATAATTTACGTGATATGTTGCAATCAGAATAGTTGACATAAAAAGAAAAAAAAATGAAAATTGACTACAATAACTTACGACAAAGGATAAATACTGATTTCTCGCAAATACATTTCTTGCAGCTGTTTTCAAAGACATTAATTTTAATAACAAAAGCTGTCATTGAAATTGACGTTTCCCTTATTGGTATAAGTACAAAATGTATATGTTGCTAGGCAACACTTTTAATTCGTAGGTTTAAAAGTACTTTTACGTACAAGGATCAACATTTTCAGCGTTAAGGCGAGTATACAAAACAAAACATTACTTTTATTAGAATAATAATTTCATCTACACATGTACACAATAAATTGGTTTAAAAATAAAACGTAGTCAACATTTTCAGTGTTGAATCGAGTATACAAAACAAAACATTAGTTTTCCAAAACAGGTTCATCTACACAATACATTTTTGGTTTAATAATAAAACGTAATTAACATTTTCAGCGTTAAGCCGAGTATACAAAACAAAACATTAAAATTTTTATTTAAAAATAAT
Source organism: Agriotes lineatus (assembly GCA_940337035.1). Taxonomy (NCBI): domain Eukaryota; kingdom Metazoa; phylum Arthropoda; class Insecta; order Coleoptera; family Elateridae; genus Agriotes; species Agriotes lineatus. The sequence continues at coordinate 98,425 of CALNHX010000290.1, read as the reverse complement.
ATGTAATCAACATTTTCAGCGTTAGGTCGAGTTCTGCGCTCTTCTAAAATTCGCCCAGCTGTAGAAAATACTCTTTCGCTTGTAGCGGAACTTGCCGGTATGTTTAAAATTTCTCGAGCTATTTTTTTTAAATTTGCATATTTACACTGTTTTTCCAAAATCCTAAAATGTCATCTACATTTTCGCATTTTAATTTAACATAATCATTTAGTTCTGTTTCGAGATCATCATCATTAGATGTGTCATCGTCAGAGCTATCTCTAAGTGTAGAAAAATAAGAATTTGATGCTGATGTACCAGTTTTGAGTCGTTTGCTATGCATTTCATCATTATTATCTATAGTTTTATTTGCATTTTTGTATATTTGGATTTGCTCTAGGATTTCCTTTACAGTCGAACGAATATCTTCTCTTTTATGTGAATGTATGAACTTTAAGGATTTATGATTAGGGTCCAAAAATACAGCCACATAATGTAACAATTCGTGATTTAATTACGTTTAAAAGTTGCTGCACCCTGCAGTCTTTTATTCGTTACTAAATATTTAACGTGAAATTAACGTGAAACGTGAATCACGCCATGGAAATTTTCATTCACGTTCACTCACGTTCACGTCACGATTTTCAAATATTAGTCACGTTCACGACGTGACACGCCGTGACACGACGTGACACGACCGTTTTCACGTCACGCGCCCATCCCTAATGCAAACCAAAGAATGAATTCACGGACACAATTCGACGAAATCTAAACTGGACGGGAATGCTTTTAATAAACTACGTGGTTCCAAATACTGTTTACGGGACAAAATCTACGGATCGTGAACGCATTATTATTTGGGCCAAATGGAATTTAACATGTAGCTTTAAGACCCAGGGTTGAACTTTAAGCAGAGCCGTCTTCAGAAATTTATCAAGACAAAAAAAACTATTAACGCGGCATCAACTCAACGTAATTTTGAGCAAAAGAAAGAGGTCGAAAATAATCTAACAAATTAAGCATACACTTCTCGAGTTATTTCTAATCAAGTACTCAGTATATTTCGTACCAATCGACATAAATTCACTTCTCAATCAAAATACTCCTATACATTCTTTTATGGCATGAAGATAAAGGAGATATTTAAAAAAATAACTGTTTTAAACCCTTTAAAATCAAGTAACTGTGGAACACAACAAAAAATTACAATAATGTAGTCTGGAGTCCAAATCGTTCAAAATTTATCCAAAAATCATAGTAAGTTGTTTACATTATCGTTATTCTCTAATAAATTATTATTTCTCTCCATGGGTACTTGACTTTAAAAGGTTTAAATCCGTAATTTTTAAAGAACTCAGTTATTTTCAATTTTATCAAAAAAGTTATAGGTGCATTTTTGTTGACAAATTAATTGTACATCGATTGGTGGAAAAGATACAGGTTGCACATTTTTTAACATAACTTGATAACTGACTGCTCGATTGTTTTTTCTGGTTTCACTATCGTAATCAGAGGAAATAAATTACTAGTTTGCTAATTTAACCGACTTCGTAGCTCCAATAATAACTAGGTTAGCAGTGGTGCCCTTTTAATTTGGATTATCCTGTATATGTAGCCAACATAAGTACGGTATTTTTTGTTAAGAAGAATCAACATTGGCAATTAATAAAGAATAAATATGAATTACCAATGTAGAATAAATCTTGGCCAAGAATGTAGAATCAGTGATTGTCACCAATATAGGATAAATTTTGGTTACTAATGTGGAATAAATATTTCTCACCAACGTAACATAGATATTGGCCACTAATATGGAATAGATATTGATCACCAATGTTGAATAAATATTTGTCAGTAATATAGGATAGATATTGATCGCCAATGTAGGATAAATATTGGTGTCCAATATAAATACCATACATAAAAGCGTTTCATTCCAATGTTTTGATAATATTGGCAGCCAACATGGTTCCAACGAGGCTGTGCTGCTGGGGATACTATATTTGTCATATACAGTGTGGTCCATTAAGTGTGCAACAAATGGAACATTTTTTTATTAGTTGTACAATCGAAATTTAATTACCGCCAAAAGTTAGTGCATGTTCGATAACCATATCAGATGCATTTAGAATGGCTCCAAATCAAACAGCATACAGGGCAGGTCAAAAATATGAAATTCATTCAAAAATAAAGTTAACTTACTTCAAACAATATTGCAAAATTTTATTGAGAAAAGTTGTTTAGAATCAAAAGTTATGCTCAAATACAAAGTTATGGCCTTCTATTCGTATTTTGATTCTTTTTTGTAAAATTTTGTATTATCCCTGTATGATACATATTTTTATTAATCTGATTTTCTTGAGAGTTTTTTCATATGTAAATTATTATTAGTAAAGCATTTGCCATGTTAATAAGAATATTTGCGAAATTCTAAAGTTCTGTTAAATATCGTTGCAACAAACATGAAGTGGGCTGTAACCTAAAAAAATATAAATCCAAGTAAATTTTACAAATACGCTTCAAGTTGCTAAAAGTTATTTAAAAGTGATGTGGTTGTGGCTACTTTAAATACATATAAAATCAGAATAATAAAACTATGTATCATACGGGGGTAATACAAAATTTTCCAAAAAAGAATCAAAATTCGAATAGGAGGCCGTGACTTTGTATTTGAGCATAACTTTTGATTCTAAACAACTTTTCTCAATAAAATTTTGCTACATTTTTTGAAATAAGGTTACTTTATTCTTGAACAAATTTCATATTTTTTGTCCTGCCCTGTATATTGTTTGACTTGAAGCCATTCTAAGGGCATCTGATATGGTTATCGAACATGCACTAACGTTTGGCGGTAATTAAATTTCGATTGTACAACTAATAAAAAAATGTTCCATTTGTTGCACACTTAATGGACCACACTGTATATAGGATAAATATTGGTGGCCAATGTCGAATAAATATTTGTTAGTAATATAGGATAGATATTGATCGCCAATGTAGGATAAATAGTGGTCACCAATGTAAAATAAATATTTGTCACCAATGTAGGATAAATATTGGAGTCCAATGTAGAATACCACGTATAAAAGCGCTTCATTCCATTGTTTTGCCAATATTGGCAGCCAACATGGCTCCAATGAGGCTGTGCTGCTTGGGTACTATATTTGTCATCTATATAGGATAAATATTGGTGGCCAACGTCGAATAAATATTTGTCACCAATGTAGGATAAATGTTGATCACCAATTTAGTATACATATAGGTGTCCAATATAAATACCATATATAAAAGCGTTTCATTCCAATGTTTTGCCAATGTTGGCAACCAACATGGTTCCAATCAGGCTGTGCTGCTAGGGTAGGATATCGTTTAATAATTGCCTTTGCGACTTCAGTTGACTTTTCATTGCATTTTATTATATTTTATCCGTATTCATGGCACCCATCAGTGACAATATGGACGATATACTACAGCTGGCAGCCGAAATAGCACTCTGGGATTTTTATTGAGTGTGTATTTATCAGATTATGTACTTGCAAGTGGCCACACGTAAATAAAAACCTTTATGTGAACTTCTGGTGTAACGTACGGGTACTAGTATTGCATAGGAAATATGTCTTTACTTCTCCTAGCAATTGGATGCTGAATTTGCTTAAAATAGCGTTTAATAAGTGCACTTGCGACTTCAGCGGACTTATAATTGCATTTTATTATATTTTATCCGTATTCATGGTACCCATCAGTGACAATATGGACAATATACTACAGCTGGCTGCCGAAATAGCACTCTGTGATTTTTATCGAGTGCGTTTGTTCAGATTATGTACTTGCAAACGGCCACACGTAAACAAAAACTTTTATGTGTGCACCTTTGGTATGTTTTGCGTGTACTAGTATTGCAAAAGAAATATTTCTATGCCTCTCCTAGCATTGGATGCTGAATTTGCATTAATATAGCATTTAATAAGTGCATTTGCGACTTCAGTGGAATTTTCATTGAATGTTATTATATTTTATCCGTATTCGTGTGCACACATCTGTGATAATATGAACGATATACTACAGCTGGCTGCTGAAAAAGCACTCTGGGATTTTTATCGAGTGTGAATTTTTCAGATTATGTACTTGCAAATAGCCACAAGGAAACAAAAACTTTTAATTGCACCTCTGGTGTGCCTTATGTGTACTAGGATTTTAAAGGAAATATCTCTATGCCTCTCCTAGCAATTGGATGCTGAATTTGCATTAGGATAGCGTTTAATAAGTGCATTTACGACTTACGATATACTACAGCTGGCTGCCGACAGAGCACTCTGGGATTTTTATCGAGTGTGTATTATTCAGATTATGTAATTGCAAATGGACACTTGGAAACAAAAACTTTTACGTGTAATTCTGGTGTGTTTTACGTGTACTAGTATAGCAAAGGAAATATTTCTATGCCTCTCCTAGCAATTGGAAGCTGAATTTGCATTAATATAGCGTTTACTAAGTGCATTTGCGACTTCAGCGGACGGTTCATTGCATTTTATTATATTTTATCCGTATTCATGGCACCCATCAGTGACAATATGAACGATATACTGCAACAGGCTGCCGAAATAGCACCCTGTGATTTTCATCGAGTGTGTATTTTTCAGATTATGCAATTGCAATTGGCCACACGGAAACAAAAATTTTATGTGCATCTCTGGTGTATCTGTCGTGAATTATGATTGCAAAAGAAATATTTCTATGCCTTTCCTAGCAATTGGATGCTGAATTTGTATTAGGATAGCGTTTAATAAGTGCATTTGCGACTTCAGCGGACTTTTCATTGCATTTTATTATATTTTATCCGTATTCATGGCACCCATCAGTGACAATATGACCGATATACTGCAGCAGGCTGCCGAAATAGCACCCTGTGATTTTTATCGAGCGTGTATTTTTCAGTTTATGTACTTGTAAATGGCCACACGGAAACTAACACTTTTATGTGCACTTCTTCTGTGTTTTTTTTATCCGTATTCATGGCACCCATCAGTGACAATATGACCGATATACTGCAGCAGGCTGCCGAAATAGCACCCTGTGATTTTTATCGAGCGTGTATTTTTCAGTTTATGTACTTGCAAATGGCCAAACGGAAACTAACACTTTTATGTGCACTTCTTCTGTGTTTTTTTTTATCCGTATTCATGGCACCCATCAGTGACAATATGACCGATATACTGCAGCAGGCTGCCGAAATAGCACCCTGTGATTTTCATCGAGTGTGTATTTTTCAGTTTATGCAATTGCAATTGACCACACGGAAACCAAAATTTTATGTGCATCTCTGGTGTATCTGTCGTGAATTATGATTGCAAAAGAAATATTTCTATGCCTTTCCTAGCAATTGGATGATGAATTTGCATTAGGATAGCGTTTAATAAGTGCATTTGCGGCTTCAGCGGACTTTTCATTGCATTTTATTATATTTTACCCGTATTCATGGCACCCATCAGTGACAATATGACCGATATACTGCAGCAGGCTGCCGATATAGCACCCTGTGATTTTCATCGAGTGTGTATTTTTCAGATTATGCAATTGCAATTGGCCACACGGAAAGAAAAACTTTCATGTACATCTCTGGTGTGCCTTTCGTGCATTAGTATTGCAAAAGAAATATTTCTATGCCTTTCCTAGCAATTGGATGCTGAATTTACATTAGGATAGCGTTTAATAAGTGCATTTGCGACTTCAGCGGACTTTCCATTGCATTTTATTATATTTTATCCGTATTCATGGCACCCATCAGTGAAAATATGAGCGATATACTGCAGCAGGCTGCCGAAATAGCACCCTGTGATTTATATCGAGTGTGTATTTTTTAGTTTATGTACTTGCAAATGGCCACACGGACACTAAAACTTTTATGTGCACTTCTGGTGTGTTTTGCGTGTACTAGTATTGCAAAAAAATAGATCTATGCCTCTCCTAGGAACTGGAGGCTGAATTTGCAATAGGATAGCGTTTAATGAGTGCATTTGCGGCTTCAGCGGACTTTTCATTGCATTTTATTATATATTATCCGTATTCATGGCACCCATCAGTGACAATATGACCGATATACTGTAGCCGGCTGCCGAAATAGCGACCTGTGATTTTCATCGAGTGTGTACATTTCAGATTATGCAATTGCAATTGGCCACACGGAAAGAAAAATTTTATGTGCATCTCTGGTGTATCTGTCGTGAATTATGATTGCAAAAGAAATATTTCTATGCCTTTCCTAGCAATTGGATGCTGAATTCGCATTAGGATAGCGTTTAATAAGTGCATTTGCGACTTTAGCGGACTTTTCATTGCATTTTATTATATTTTATCCGTATTAATGGCACCCATCAGTAAAAATATGAACGATATACTGCAGCAGGCTGCCGAAATAGCACCCTGTAATTTTCATCGAGTGTGTATTTTTCAGATTATGCAATTGCAATTGGCCACACGGAAATAAAAACTGTCATGTACATCTCTGGTGTGTCTTTCGTGCATTAGTATTGCAAAAGAAATATTTCTATGCCTTTCCTAGCCATTGGATGATGAATTCGCATTAGGATAGCGTTTAATAAGTGCATTTGCGACTTCAGCAGACTTTTCATTGCATTTTATTATACTTTATCCGTATTCATGGCACCCATCAGTGACAATATGACCGATATACTGCAGCAGGCTGCCGAAATAGCACCCTGTGATTTTTATCGAGTGTGTATTTTTCAGTTTATGTACTTGCAAATGGCCACACGGACACTAAAACTTTTATGTGCACTTTTGGTGTGTTTTGCGTGTACTCGTATTGCAAAAAATATATCTATGCCTCTCCTAGGAACTGGATGCTGAATTTGCAATAGGATAGCGTTTAATGAGTGCATTTACGGCTTCAGCGGACTTTTCATTGCATTTTATTATATTTTATCCGTAATCATGACACCCATCAGTGACAATATGACCAATATACTGTAGCAGGCTGCCGAAATAGCACCCTGTGATTTTCATCGAGTGTGTATATTTCAGATTATGCAATTGTAATTGGCCACACGGAAACAAAAACTTTCATGTGCATCTCTGGTGTGTCTTTCGTGCATTAGTATTGCAAAAGAAATATTTCTATGCCTTTCCTAGCAATTGGATGCTGAATTCGCATTAGGATAGCGTTTAATAAGTGCATTTGCGACTTTATCGGACTTTTCATTGCATTTTATTATATTTTATCCGTATTCATGGCACCCATCAGTAAAAATATGAACGATATACTGCAGCAGGCTGCCGAAATAGCACCCTGTGATTTTCATCGAGTGTGTATTTTTCAGATTATGCAATTGCAATTGGCCACACGGAAATAAAAACTTTCATGTACATCTCTGGTGTGTCTTCCGTGCATTAGTATTGCAAAAGAAAAATTTCTATGCCTTTCCTAGCCATTGGATGATGAATTCGCATTAGGATAGCGTTTAATAAGTGCATTTGCGACTTCAGCGGACTTTTCATTGCATTTTATTATACTTTATCCGTATTCATGGCACCCATCAGTGACAATATGACCGATATACTGCAGCAGGCTGCCGAAACAGCACCCTGTGATTTTCATCGAGTGTGTATTTTTCAGATTATGCAATTGCAAATGGCCACACGGAAACAAAAACTTTTATGTGCATCTCTGGTGTGTCTTTCGTGCATTAGTATTGCAAAAGAAATATTTCTATGCTTTTCCTAGCAATTGGATGCTCAATTTGCATTAAGATAGCGTTTAATAAGTGCATTTGCGACTTCAGCGGACCTTTCATTGCATTTTATCATGTTTTATCGGTATTCATGGCACCCACCAGCGACAATATGACCGATATACTGCAGCAGGCTGCCGAAATAGCACCCTGTGATTTTCATCGATTGTGCATTTTTCAGATTATGCAATTGCAATTGGCCACACGGAAACAAAAACTTTCATGTACATCTCTGGTGTGTCTTTCGTGCATTAGTATTGCAAAAGAAATATTTCTATGCCTTTCCTAGCAATTGGATGCTGAATTCGCATTAGGATAGCGTTTAATAAGTGCATTTGCGACTTCAGCGGACTTTTCATTGCATTTTATTATATTTTATCCGTATTCATGGCACCCATCAGTGACAATATGACCGATATACTGCAGCAGGCTGCCGAAATAGCACCCTGTGATTTTTATCGAGTGTGTATTTTTCAGATTATGCAACTGCAATTGGCCACACGGAAACAAAAACTTTCATGTGCATCTCTGGTGTGTCTTTCGTGCATTAGTATTGCAAAAGAAATATTTCTATGCCTTTCCTAGCAATTGGATGCTGAATTTGCATTAAGATAGCGTTTAATAAGTGCATTTGCGACTTCAGCGGACCTTTCATTGCATTTTATCATGTTTTATCCGTATTCATGGCACCCATCAGCGACAATATGACCGATATACTGCAGTAGGCTGCCGAAATAGCACCCTGTGATTTTCATCGAGTGTGTATTTTTCAGATTATGCAACTGCAATTGGCCACACGGAAACAAAAACTTTCATGTGCATCTCTGGTGTGTCTTTCGTGCATTAGTATTGCAAAAGAAATATTCCTAGCCTTTCCTAGCAATTGGATGCTGAATTTGCATTAAGATAGCGTTTAATAAGTGCATTTGCGACTTCAGCGGACTTTTCATTGCATTTTATTATATTTTATCCGTATTCATGGCACCCACCAGCGACAATATGACCGATATACTGTAGCAGGCTGCCGAAATAGCACCCTGTGATTTTCATCGAGTGTGTATTTTCCAGATTATGCAACTGCAATTGGCCACACGGAAACAAAAACTTTCATGTGCATCTCTGGTGTGTCTTTCGTGCATTAGTATTGCAAAAGAAATATTTCTATGCCTTTCCTAGCAATTGGATGCTGAATTTGCATTAAGATAGCGTTTAATAAGTGCATTTGCGACTTCAGCGGACTTTTCATTGCATTTTATTATATTTTATCCGTATTCATGGCACCCATCAGTGACAATATGACCGATATACTGCAGCAGGCTGCCGAAATAGCACCCTGTGATTTTCATCGAGTGTGTATTTTTCAGATTATGCAACTGCAATTGGTCACACGGAAACAAAAACTTTCATGTGCATCTCTGGTGTGTCTTTCGTGCATTAGTATTGCAAAAGAAATATTTCTATGCCTTTCCTAGCAATTGGATGCTGAATTTACATTAGGATAGCGTTTAATGAGTGCATTTGCGACTTCAGCGGACCTTTCATTGCATTTTATCATGTTTTATCCGTATTCATGGCACCCATCAGTGAAAATATGAACGATATACTGCAGCAGGCTGCCGAAATAGCACCCTGTGACTTTTATCGAGTGTGTATTTTTCAGTTTATGTACTTGCAAATGGCCACACGGACACTAAAACTTTTATGTGCACTTTTGGTGTGTTTTGCGTGTACTCGTATTGCAAAAAATATATCTATGCCTCTCCTAGGAACTGGATGCTGAATTTGCAATAGGATAGCGTTTAATGAGTGCATTTGCGGCTTCAGCGGACTTTTCATTGCATTTTATTATATTTTATCCGTATTCATGACACCCATCAGTGACAATATGACCGTGCATTAGTATTGCAAAAGAAAAATTTCTATGCCTTTCCTAGCCATTGGATGATGAATTCGCATTAGGATAGCGTTTAATAAGTGCATTTGCGACTTCAGCGGACTTTTCATTGCATTTTATTATACTTTATCCGTATTCATGGCACCCATCAGTGACAATATGACCGATATACTGCAGCTGGCTGCCGAAATAGCACCCTGTGATTTTCATCGAGTGTGTATTTTTCAGATTATGCAATTGCAATTGGCCACACGGAAATAAAAACTTCCATGTACATCTCTGGTGTGTCTTTCGTGCATTAGTATTGCAAAAGAAAAATTTCTATGCCTTTCCTAGCCATTGGATGATGAATTCGCATTAGGATAGCGTTTAATAAGTGCATTTGCGACTTCAGCGGACTTTTCATTGCATTTTATTATATTTTATCCGTATTCATGGCACCCATCGGTGACAATATGACCGATATACTGCAGCAGGCTGCCGAAATAGCACCCTGTGATTCTCATCGAGTGTGTATTTTTCAGATTATGCAATTGCAAATGGCCACACGGAAACAAAAACTTTTATGTGCATCTCTGGTGTGTCTTTCGTGCATTAGTATTGCAAAAGAAATATTTCTATGCCTTTCCTAGCAATTGGATGCTGAATTTGCATTAAGATAGCGTTTAATAAGTGCATTTGCGACTTCAGCGGACCTTTCATTGCATTTTATCATGTTTTATCCGTATTCATGGCACCCATCAGCGACAATATGACCGATATACTGCAGCAGGCTGCCGAAATAGCACCCTGTGATTTTCATCGAGTGTGTATTTTTCAGATTATGCAACTGCAATTGGCCACACGGAAACAAAAACTTTCATGTGCATCTCTGGTGTGTCTTTCGTGCATTAGTATTGCAAAAGAAATATTTCTATGCCTTTCCTAGCAATTGGATGCTGAATTTGCATTAAGATAGCGTTTAATAAGTGCATTTGCGACTTCAGCGGACTTTTCATTGCATTTTATTATATTTTATCCGTATTTATGGCACCCATCAGTGACAATATGACCGATATACTGCAGCAGGCTGCCGAAATAGCACCCTGTGATTCTCATCGAGTGTGTATTTTTCAGATTATGCAATTGCAAATGGCCACACGGAAACAAAAACTTTTATGTGCATCTCTGGTGTGTCTTTCGTGCATTAGTATTGCAAAAGAAATATTTCTATGCCTTTCCTAGCAATTGGATGCTGAATTTGCATTAAGATAGCGTTTAATAAGTGCATTTGCGACTTCAGCGGACCTTTCATTGCATTTTATCATGTTTTATCCGTATTCATGGCACCCATCAGCGACAATATGACCGATATACTGCAGCAGGCTGCCGAAATAGCACCCTGTGATTTTCATCGAGTGTGTATTTTTCAGATTATGCAATTGCAATTGGCCACACGGAAATAAAAACTTCCATGTACATCTCTGGTGTGTCTTTCGTGCATTAGTATTGCAAAAGAAAAATTTCTATGCCTTTCCTAGCAATTGGATGCTGAATTTGCATTAAGATAGCGTTTAATAAGTGCATTTGCGACTTCAGCGGACCTTTCATTGCATTTTATCATGTTTTATCCGTATTCATGGCACCCATCAGCGACAATATGACCGATATACTGCAGCAGGCTGCCGAAATAGCACCCTGTGATTTTCATCGAGTGCGTATTTTTCAGATTATGTAATTGCAATTGGCCACACGGAAACAAAAACTTTCATGTACATCTCTGGTGTGTCTTTCGTGCATTAGTATTGCAAAAGAAATATTTCTATGCCTTTCCTAGCAATTGGATGCTGAATTCGCATTAGGATAGCGTTTAATAAGTGCATTTGCGACTTCAGCGGGCTTTTCATTGCATTTTATTATATTTTATCCGTATTCATGGCACCCATCAGTGACAATATGACCGATATACTGCAGCAGGCTGCCGAAATAGCACCCTGTGATTTTCATCGAGTGTGTATTTTTTAGATTATGCAACTGCAATTGGCCACACGGAAACAAAAACTTTCATGTGCATCTCTGGTGTGTCTTTCGTGCATTAGTATTGCAAAAGAAATATTTCTATGCCTTTCCTAGCAATTGGATGCTGAATTTGCATTAAGATAGCGTTTAATAAGTGCATTTGCGACTTCAGCGGACCTTTCATTGCATTTTATCATGTTTTATCCGTATTCATGGCACCCATCAGCGACAATATGACCGATATACTGCAGTAGGCTGCCGAAATAGCACCCTGTGATTTTCATCGAGTGTGTATTTTTCAGATTATGCAACTGCAATTGGCCACACGGAAACAAAAACCTTCATGTGCATCTCTGGTGTGTCTTTCGTGCATTAGTATTGCAAAAGAAATATTTCTATGCCTTTCCTAGCAATTGGATGCTGAATTTGCATTAAGATAGCGTTTAATAAGTGCATTTGCGACTTCAGCGGACTTTTCATTGCATTTTATTATATTTTATCCGTATTTATGGCACCCATCAGTGACAATATGACCGATATACTGCAGCAGGCTGCCGAAATAGCACCCTGTGATTTTCATCGAGTGTGTATTTTTCAGATTATGCAACTGCAATTGGCCACACGGAAACAAAAACTTTCATGTGCATCTCTGGTGTGTCTTTCGTGCATTAGTATTGCAAAATAAATATTTCTATGCCTTTCCTAGCAATTGGATGCTGAATTTGCATTAATATAGCGTTTAATAAGTGCATTTGCGACTTCAGCGGACTTTTCATTGCATTTTATTATACTTTATCCGTATTCATGGCACCCATCAGTGACAATATGACCGATATACTGCAGCAGGCTGCCGAAATAGCACCCTGTCATTTCCATCGAGTGTGTATTTTTCAAATTATGCAATTGCAAATGGCCACACGGAAACAAAAACTTTTATGTGCAACTCTGGTGTGTCTTTCGTGCATTAGTATTGCAAAAGAAATATTTCTATGCCTTTCCTAGCAATTGGATGCTGAATTCGCATTAGGATAGCGTTTAATAAGTGCATTTGCGACTTCAGCGGACCTTTCATTGCATTTTATCATGTTTTATCCGTATTCATGGCACCCACCAGCGACAATATGACCGATATACTGCAGCAGGCTGCCGAAATAGCACCCTGTGATTTTCATCGAGTGTGTATTTTTCAGATTATGCCACTGCAATTGGCCACACGGAAACAAAAACTTTCATGTGCATCTCTGGTGTGTCTTTCGTGCATTAGTATTGCAAAAGAAATATGTCTATGCCTTTCCTAGCAATTGGATGCTGAATTTGCATTAGGATAGCGTTTAATAAGTGCATTTGCGACTTCAGCGGACCTTTCATTGCATTTTATCATGTTTTATCCGTATTCATGGCACCCATCAGCGACAATATGACCGATATACTGCAGCAGGCTGCCGAAATAGCACCCTGTGATTTTTATCGAGTGTGTATTTTTCAGATTATGCAATTGCAATTGGCCACACGGAAACAAAAACTTTCATGTACATCTCTGGTGTGTCTTTCGTGCATTAGTATTGCAAAAGAAATATTTCTATGCCTTTCCTAGCAATTGGATGCTGAATTTACATTAGGATAGCGTTTAATAAGTGCATTTGCGACTTCAGTGGACTTTCCATTGCATTTTATTATATTTTATCCGTATTCATGGCACCCATCAGTGAAAATATGAACGATATACTGCAGCAGGCTGCCGAAATAGCACCCTGTGATTTTTATCGAGTGTGTATTTTTCAGTTTATGTACTTGCAAATGGCCACACGGACACTAAAACTTTTATGTGCACTTTTGGTGTGTTTTGCGTGTACTAGTATTGCAAAAAATATATCTATGCCTCTCCTAGGAACTGGATGCTGAATTTGCAATAGGATAGCGTTTAATGAGTGCATTTGCGGCTTCAGCGGACTTTTCATTGCATTTTATTATATTTTATCCGTATTCATGACACCCATCAGTGACAATATGACCGATATACTGTAGCAGGCTGCCGAAATAGCACCCTGTGATTTTCATCGAGTGTGTATATTTCAGATTATGCAATTGCAATTGGCCACACGGAAACAAAAACTTTCATGTGCATCTCTGGTGTGTCTTTCGTGCATTAGTATTGCAAAAGAAATATTTCTATGCCTTTCCTAGCCATTGGATGATGAATTCGCATTAGGATAGCGTTTAATAAGTGCATTTGCGACTTTAGCGGACTTTTCAGTGCATTTTATTATATTTTATCCGTATTCATGGCACCCATCAGTAAAAATATGAACGATATACTGCAGCAGGCTGCCGAAATAGCACCCTGTGATTTTCATCGAGTGTGTATTTTTCTGATTATGCAACTGCAATTGGCCACACGGAAACAAAAACTTTCATGTGCATCTCTGATGTGTCTTTCGTGCATTAGTATTGCAAAAGAAATATTTCTATGCCTTTCCTAGCAATTGGATGCTGAATTTGCATTAAGATAGCGTTTAATAAGTGCATTTGCGACTTCAGCGGACTTTTCATTGCATTTTATTATATTTTATCCGTATTCATGGCACCCACCAGCGACAATATGACCGATATACTGCAGCAGGCTGCCGAAATAGCACCCTGTGATTTTCATCGAGTGTGTATTTTTCAGATTATGCAACTGTAATTGGCCACACGGAAACAAAAACTTTCATGTGCATCGCTGGTGTGTCTTTCGTGCATTAGTATTGCAAAAGAAATATTTCTATGCCTTTCTTAGCAATTGGATGCTGAATTTGCATTAAGATAGCGTTTAATAAGTGCATTTGCGACTTCAGCGGACTTTTCATTGCATTTTATTATATTTTATCCGTATTCATGGCACCCACCAGCGACAATATGACCGATATACTGCAGCAGGCTGCCGAAATAGCACCCTGTGATTTTCATCGAGTGTGTATTTTTCAGATTATGCAACTGCAATTGGCCACACGGAAACAAAAACTTTCATGTGCATCTCTGGTGTGTCTTTCGTGCATTAGTATTGCAAAAGAAATATTTCTATGCCTTTCCTAGCAATTGGATGCTGAATTTGCATTAAGATAGCGTTTAATAAGTGCATTTGCGACTTCAGCGGACCTTTCATTGCATTTTATCATGTTTTATCCGTATTCATGGCACCCATCAGCGACAATATGACCGATATACTGCAGCAGGCTGCCGAAATAGCACCCTGTGATTTTCATCGAGTGTGTATTTTTCAGATTATGCAACTGCAATTGGCCACACGGAAACAAAAACTTTCATGTGCATCTCTGGTGTGTCTTTCGTGCATTAGTATTGCAAAAGAAATATTTCTATGCCTTTTCTAGCAATTGGATGCTGAATTTGCATTAAGATAGCGTTTAATAAGTGCATTTGCGACTTCAGCGGACTTTTCATTTTATTTTATTATATTTTATCCGTATTCATGGCACCCACCAGCGACAATATGACCGATATACTGCAGCAGGCTGCCGAAATAGCACCCTGTGATTTTCATCGAGTGTGTATTTTTCAGATTATGCAACTGCAATTGGCCACACGGAAACAAAAACTTTCATGTGCATCTCTGGTGTGTCTTTCGTGCATTAGTATTGCAAAAGAAATATTTCTATGCCTTTCCTAGCAATTGGATGCTGAATTTGCATTAAGATAGCGTTTAATAAGTGCATTTGCGACTTCAGCGGACCTTTCATTGCATTTTATCATGTTTTATCCGTATTCATGGCACCCATCAGCGACAATATGACCGATATACTGCAGCAGGCTGCCGAAATAGCACCCTGTGATTTTCGTCGAGTGTGTATTTTTCAGATTATGCAACTGCAATTGGCCACACGGAAACAAAAACTTTCATGTGCATCTCTGGTGTGTCTTTCGTGCATTAGTATTGCAAAAGAAATATTTCTATGCCTTTCCTAGCAATTGGATGCTGAATTTGCATTAAGATAGCGTTTAATAAGTGCATTTGCGACTTCAGCGGACTTTTCATTGCATTTTATTATATTTTATCCGTATTCATGGCACCCACCAGCGACAATATGACCGATATACTGCAGCAGGCTGCCGAAATAGCACCCTGTGATTTTCATCGAGTGTGTATTTTTCAGATTATGCAATTGCAATTGGCCACACGGAAATAAAAACTTTCATGTACATCTCTGGTGTGTCTTTCGTGCATTAGTATTGCAAAAGATATATTTCTATGCCTTTCCTAGCCATTGGATGATGAATTCGCATTAGGATAGCGTTTAATAAGTGCATTTGCGACTTCAGCGGACTTTTCATTGCATTTTATTATACTTTATCCGTATTCATGGCACCCATCAGTGACAATATGAGCGATATACTGCAGCAGGCTGCCGAAATAGCACCCTGTGATTTTCATCGAGTGTGTATTTTTCAGATTATGCAATTGCAAATGGCCACACGGAAACAAAAACTTTTATGTGCATCTCTGGTGTGTCTTTCGTGCATTAGTATTGCAAAAGAAATATTTCTATGCCTTTCCTAGCAATTGAATGCTGAATTTGCATTAAGATAGCGTTTAATAAGTGCATTTGCGACTTCAGCGGACTTTTCATTGCATTTTATTATATTTTATCCGTATTCATGGCACCCACCAGCGACAATATGACCGATATACTGCAGCAGGCTGCCGAAATAGCACCCTGTGATTTTCATCGAGTGTGTATTTTTCAGATTATGCAATTGCAATTGGCCACACGGAAATAAAAACTTTCATGTACATCTCTGGTGTGTCTTTCGTGCATTAGTATTGCAAAAGATATATTTCTATGCCTTTCCTAGCCATTGGATGATGAATTCGCATTAGGATAGCGTTTAATAAGTGCATTTGCGACTTCAGCGGACTTTTCATTGCATTTTATTATACTTTATCCGTATTCATGGCACCCATCAGTGACAATATGAGCGATATACTGCAGCAGGCTGCCGAAATAGCACCCTGTGATTTTCATCGAGTGTGTATTTTTCAGATTATGCAATTGCAAATGGCCACACGGAAACAAAAACTTTTATGTGCATCTCTGGTGTGTCTTTCGTGCATTAGTATTGCAAAAGAAATATTTCTATGCCTTTCCTAGCAATTGGATGCTGAATTTGCATTAAGATAGCGTTTAATAAGTGCATTTGCGACTTCAGCGGACCTTTCATTGCATTTTATCATGTTTTATCCGTATTCATGGCACCCACCAGCGACAATACGACCGATATACTGCAGCAGGCTGCCGAAATAGCACCCTGTGATTTTCATCTAGTGTGTATTTTTCAGATTATGCAACTGCAATTGGCCACACGGAAACAAAAACCTTCATGTACATCTCTGGTGTGTCTTTCGTGCATTAGTATTGCAAAAGAAATATTTCTATGCCTTTCCTAGCAATTGGATGTTGAATTTGCATCAAGATAGCGTTTAATAAGTGCATTTGCGACTTCAGCGGACCTTTCATTGCATTTTATCATGTTTTATCCGTATTCATGGCACCCACCAGCGACAATATGACCGATATACTGCAGCAGGCTGCCGAAATAGCACACTGTGATTTTCATCGAGTGTGTATTTTTCAGATTATGCAACTGCAATTGGCCACACGGAAACAAAAACTTTCATGTACATCTCTGGTGTGTCTTTCGTGCATTAGTATTGCAAAAGAAATATTTCTATGCCTTTCCTAGCAATTGGATGCTGAATTTGCATTAAGATAGCGTTTAATAAGTGCATTTGCGACTTCAGCGGACCTTTCATTGCATTTTATCATGTTTTATCCGTATTCATGGCACCCACCAGCGACAATATGACCGATATACTGCAGCAGGCTGCCGAAATAGCACCCTGTGATTTTCATCGAGTGTGTATTTTTCAGATTATGCAACTGCAATTGGCCACACGGAAACAAAAACTTTCATGTACATCTCTGGTGTGTCTTTCGTGCATTAGCATTGCAAAAGAAATATTTCTATGCCTTTCCTAGCAATTGGATGCTGAATTTGCATTAAGATAGCGTTTAATAAGTGCATTTGCGACTTCAGCGGACCTTTCATTGCATTTTATTATATTTTATCCGTATTCATGGCACCCACCAGTCACAATATGAACGATATACTACAGCTGGCTGCCGAAATAGCACTCTGGGATTCTTATCGAGTGTTTAAACTTGATTTAAACACATAAATTTTATTTTCTAAAATTTACGAAATCCAGTTGCATGTTTTTTAAATGCAATTCCCATTTATTAGCAAGAAAAATTTAATGTTGCAATCACCAATTACTAAATTTAATATGTTTAAATTAGATTAAAAACTATATATTTCACTTCAAATTTACGAAACATTATTCGTAATTTAAAAGCCAGTGTTATTACGCAATCATACGAGTTAAAGACCAGGAAAATGCAATTCTGCACTCCATGCACAATACCGACCTACAGTAGTAAGTTCAACGGGCGACCTTCGCTCTAGCAGGAAATAAAAACTGCACAAATTGCTTATCTGCTGTTTTGTAATTTAAACACTCTGGCCTAGTAAACTGTATATATGAACTTTGATATTGTTACTTCGTTAAGCATTTTTTGTTTTGTATAAATACCAGTTTATTTTTTATAATAAATCAATCTGCATTTAATGTTTGATTTATTCACTACGTCGCCACTCCTATACCAAGCCATAATACTGGCGAGATGTGAGGCTGCATCTCAGGAGTGAATACTGTCGTTCCTTTAAGTGCCATTGACTAAGCTTGCTTAAAGCGTAGATGCAGTCT
Organism: Agriotes lineatus; assembly: GCA_940337035.1. Lineage (NCBI taxonomy): Eukaryota > Metazoa > Arthropoda > Insecta > Coleoptera > Elateridae > Agriotes > Agriotes lineatus. Next base: position 79,986 of record CALNHX010000290.1, on the reverse strand, counting down.
CATCTACGCGCTTAAAATTAGGGATAGAATCAGCGCAAAGTAACGGAGTCCTGACACAGCCTCTCAGGCATCTCTGTTCATCGAGTATCAATTTTTTAGATTATGTACTTGCAAATGGCCACGCGGAAACTAAAACTTTTGTGTGCACTTCTGGTGTATTTTGCGTGTACTAGTATTGCAAAAAAAAATTCCTATGCCTCTCCTAGCAACTGGATGCTGAATTTGCATTAGGATATCGTTTAATAAGTGCATTTGCGGCTTCAGCGGACTTTTCATTGCATTTTATTATATTTTATCCGTATTCATGGCACCCATCAGTGACAATATGAACGATATACTGCAGCAGGCTGCCGAAATAGCACCCTGTGATTTTCATCGAGTGTGTATTTTTGAGAATATGTAATTGTAATTAGCCACACGGAAACAAAAACTTTCATGTGCATCTCTGGTGTGTCTTTCGTGCATTAGTATTGCAATAGAAATATATCTATGCCGCTCCTAGCAATTGGATGCTGAATTTGCATTAAGATAGCGTTTAATAAGTGCATTTGCGATTTCAGCGGACCTTTCCTTGCATTTTATTATATTTTATCCGTATTCATGGCACCCATCAGCGAAAATATGAACGATATACTGCAGCAGGCTGCCGAAATAGCACCCTGTGATTTTCATCGAGTGTGTATTTTTCAGACTATGTACTTGCAAATGGCCACACGGAAACAAAAACTTGTAATTGCACCTCTGGTGTGTCTTTCGTGCACTAGTATTGCAAAAGAAATATTTCTAGCCTTTCCTAGCAACTGGATGCTGAATTTGCATTAGGATATCGGTTAGTAAGTGCATTTGCGGCTTCAGCAGACTTTTCATTGCATTTTATTATATTTTATCCGTATTCATGGTTCCCATCAGTGACAATATGAACGATATACTGCACCAGGCTGCCGAAGTAGCAACCTGTGATTTTCATCGAGTGTGTATTTTTCAGACTATGTACTTGCAAATGGCCACACGGAAACAAAAACTATCATGTGCATCTCTGGTGTGTCTTTCGTGCATTAGTATTGCAAAAGAAATATATCTATGCCGCTCCTAGCAATTGGATTCTGAATTCGCATTAGGATAGCGTTTAATAAGTGCATTTGCGATTTTAGCGGACCTTTCCTTGCATTTTATTATATTTTATCCGTATTCATGGCACCCATCAGTGACAATATGACCGATATACTGTAGCAGGCTGCCGAAATAGCACCCTGTGATTTTCATCGAGTGTGTATATTTCAGATTATGCAATTGCAATTGGCCACACGGAAACAAAAACTTTCATGTGTATCTCTGGTGTATCTTTCGTGCATTAGTATTGCAAAAGAAATATTTCTATGCCTTTCCTAGCAATTGGATGCTGAATTCGCATTAGGATAGCGTTTAATAAGTGCATTTGCGACTTCAGCGGACTTTTCATTGCATTTTATTATACTTTATCCGTATTCATGGCACCCATCAGTGACAATATGAGCGATATACTGCAGCAGGCTGCCGAAATAGCACCCTGTGATTTTCATCGAGTGTGTATTTTTCAGATTATGCAATTGCAAATGGCCACACGGAAACAAAAACTTTTATGTGCATCTCTGGTGTGTCTTTCGTGCATTAGTATTGCAAAAGAAATATTTCTATGCTTTTCCTAGCAATTGGATGCTCAATTTGCATTAAGAAAGCGTTTAATAAGTGCATTTGCGACTTCAGCGGACCTTTCATTGCATTTTATCATGTTTTATCCGTATTCATGGCACCCACCAGCGACAATATGACCGATATACTGCAGCAGGCTGCCGAAATAGCACCCTGTGATTTTCATCTAGTGTGTATTTTTCAGATTATGCAACTGCAATTGGCCACACGGAAACAAAAACTTTCATGTGCATCGCTGGTGTGTCTTTCGTGCATTAGTATTGCAAAAGAAATATTTCTATGCCTTTCTTAGCAATTGGATGCTGAATTTGCATTAAGATAGCGTTTAATAAGTGCATTTGCGACTTCAGCGGACTTTTCATTGCATTTTATTATATTTTATCCGTATTCATGGTTCCCATCAGTGACAATATGACCGATATACTGCAGCAGGCTGCCGAAATAGCACCCTGTGATTTTCATCGAGTGTGTATTTTTGAGATTATGCAATTGCAATTGTCCACACGGAAACAAAAACTTTCATGTGTATCTCTGGTGTGTCTTTCGTGCATTAGTATTGCAAAAGAAATATATCTATGCCGCTCCTAGCAATTGGATGCTGAATTCGCATTAGGATAGCGTTTAATAAGTGCATTTGCCATTTCAGCGGACCTTTCCTTGCATTTTATTATATTTTATCCGTATTCATGGCACCCAACAGTGAAAATATGAACGATATACTGCAGCAGGCTGCCGAAATAGCAACCTGTGATTTTCATCGAGTGTGTATTTTTCAGACTATGTACTTGCAAATGGCCACACGGAAACAAAAACTATCATGTGCATCTCTGGTGTGTCTTTCGTGCATTAGTATTGCAAAAGAAATATATCTATGCCGCTCCTAGCAATTGGATTCTGAATTCGCATTAGGATAGCGTTTAATAAGTGCATTTGCGATTTTAGCGGACCTTTCCTTGCATTTTATTATATTTTATCCGTATTCATGGCACCCATCAGTGACAATATGACCGATATACTGTAGCAGGCTGCCGAAATAGCACCCTGTGATTTTCATCGAGTGTGTATATTTCAGATTATGCAATTGCAATTGGCCACACGGAAACAAAAACTTTCATGTGTATCTCTGGTGTGTCTTTCGTGCATTAGTATTGCAAAAGAAATATTTCTATGCCTTTCCTAGCAATTGGATGCTGAATTCGCATTAGGATAGCGTTTAATAAGTGCATTTGCGACTTCAGCGGACTTTTCATTGCATTTTATTATACTTTATCCGTATTCATGGCACCCATCAGTGACAATATGAGCGATATACTGCAGCAGGCTGCCGAAATAGCACCCTGTGATTTTCATCGAGTGTGTATTTTTCAGATTATGCAATTGCAAATGGCCACACGGAAACAAAAACTTTTATGTGCATCTCTGGTGTGTCTTTCGTGCATTAGTATTGCAAAAGAAATATTTCTATGCTTTTCCTAGCAATTGGATGCTCAATTTGCATTAAGAAAGCGTTTAATAAGTGCATTTGCGACTTCAGCGGACCTTTCATTGCATTTTATCATGTTTTATCCGTATTCATGGCACCCACCAGCGACAATATGACCGATATACTGCAGCAGGCTGCCGAAATAGCACCCTGTGATTTTCATCTAGTGTGTATTTTTCAGATTATGCAACTGCAATTGGCCACACGGAAACAAAAACTTTCATGTGCATCGCTAGTGTGTCTTTCGTGCATTAGTATTGCAAAAGAAATATTTCTATGCCTTTCTTAGCAATTGGATGCTGAATTTGCATTAAGATAGCGTTTAATAAGTGCATTTGCGACTTCAGCGGACCTTTCATTGCATTTTATCATGTTTTATCCGTATTCATGGCACCCACCAGCGACAATATGACCGATATACTGCAGCAGGCTGCCGAAATAGCACCCTGTGATTTTCATCTAGTGTGTATTTTTCAGATTATGCAACTGCAATTGGCCACACGGAAACAAAAACTTTCATGTGCATCTCTGGTGTGTCTTTCGTGCATTAGTATTGCAAAAGAAATATTTCTATGCCTTTCCTAGCAATTGGATGCTGAATTTGCATTAAGTTAGCGTTTAATAAGTGCATTTGCGACTTCAGCGGACCTTTCATTGCATTTTATCATGTTTTATCCGTATTCATGGCACCCATCAGCGACAATATGACCGATATACTGCAGCAGGCTGCCGAAATAGCACCCTGTGATTTTCATCGAGTGTGTATTTTTGAGAATATGCAATTGTAGTTAGCCACACGGAAACAAAAACTTTCATGTGCATCTCTGGTGTGTCTTTCGTGCATTAGTATTGCAATAGAAATATATCTATGCCGCTCCTAGCAATTGGATGCTGAATTTGCATTAAGATAGCGTTTAATAAGTGCATTTGCGATTTCAGCGGACCTTTCCTTGCATTTTATTATATTTTTTCCGTATTCATGGCACCCATCAGCGAAAATATGAACGATATACTGCAGCAGGCTGCCGAAATAGCACCCTGTGATTTTCATCGAGTGTGTATTTTTCAGACTATGTACTTGCAAATGGCCACACGGAAACAAAAACTTGTAATTGCACCTCTGGTGTGTCTTTCGTGCACTAGTATTGCAAAAGAAATATTTCTAGCCTTTCCTAGCAATTGGATGCTGAATTCGCATTAGGATAGCGTTTAATAAGTGCATTTGCCATTTCGGCGGACCTTTCCTTGCATTTTATTATATTTTATCCGTATTCATGGCACCCATCAGTGAAAATATGAACGATATACTGCAGCAGGCTGCCGAAATAGCAGCCTGTGATTTTCATCGAGTGTGTATTTTTGAGAATATGCAATTCCAATTGGCCACACTGAAACAAAAACTTTCATGTGCATCTCTGGTTTGTCTTTCGTGCATTAGTATTGCAAAAGAAATATTTCTATGCCGCTCCTAGCAATTGGATGCTGAATTCGCATTAGGAAAGCGTTTAATAAGTGCATTTGCCATTTCAGCGGACCTTTCCTTGCATTTTATTATATTTTATCCGTATTCATGGCACCCATCAGTGAAAATATGAACGATATACTGCAGCAGGCTGCCGAAATAGCAACCTGTGATTTTCATCGAGTGTGTATTTTTGAGATTATGCAATTCCAATTGGCCACACTGAAACAAAAACTTTCATGTGCATCTCTGGTGTGTCTTTCGTGCATTAGTATTGCAAAAGAAATATATCTATGCCGCTCCTAGCAATTGGATGCTGAATTCGCATTAGGATAGCGTTTAATAAGTGCATTTGCGATTTTAGCGGACCTTTCCTTGCATTTTATTATATTTTATCCGTATTCATGGCACCCATCAGTGAAAATATGAACGATATACTGCAACAGGCTGCCGAAATAGCAATCTGTGATTTTCATCGAGTGTGTATTTTTGAGATTATGCAATTGCTATTGGCCACACGGAAATAAAAACTTTCATGTGTATCTCTGGTGTGTCTTTCGTGCATTAGTATTGCAAAAGAAATATTTCTATGCCTTTCCTAGCAATTGGATGCTGAATTCGCATTAGGATAGCGTTTAATAAGTGCATTTGCGACTTCAGCGGACTTTTCATTGCATTTTATTATACTTTATCCGTATTCATGGCACCCATCAGTGACAATATGAGCGATATACTGCAGCAGGCTGCCGAAATAGCACCCTGTGATTTTCATCGAGTGTGTATTTTTGAGATTATGCAATTGCAATTGTCCACACGGAAACAAAAACTTTCATGTGTATCTCTGGTGTGTCTTTCGTGCATTAGTATTGCAAAAGAAATATATCTATGCCGCTCCTAGCAATTGGATGCTGAATTCGCATTAGGATATAGTTTAATAAGTGCATTTGCCATTTCAGCGGACCTTTCCTTGCATTTTATTATATTTTACCCGTATTCATGGCACCCAACAGTGAAAATATGAACGATATACTGCAGCAGGCTGCCGAAATAGCAACCTGTGATTTTCATCGAGTGTGTATTTTTCATTTTATGTACTTGCAATTGGCCACACGGAAACAAAAACTTTCATGTTCATTTCTGGTGTGTCTTTCGTGCATTAGTATTGCAAAAGAAATATATCTATGCCGCTCCTAGCAATTGGATGCTGAATTTGCATTAAGATAGCGTTTAATAAGTGAATTTGCGATTTCAGCGGACCTTTCCTTGCATTTTATTATATATTATCCGTATTCATGGCACCCATCAGCGACAATATGACCGATATACTGCAGCAGGCTGCCGAAATAGCACCCTGTGATTTTCATCGATTGTGTATTTTTCAGATTATGTACTTGCAAATGGCCACACGGAAACAAAAACTTGTAATTGCACCTCTGGTGTGTCTTTCGTGCACTAGTATTGCAAGAGAAATATTTCTATGCCCCTCCTAGCAATTGGTTGCTGAATTTGCATTAAGAATAAGTGCATTGGCGACTTCAGCCGACTTTTCATTGCATTTTATGATATTTTATCCGTATTCATGGCACCCATCAGTAACAATATGAAAGATATACAGCAGCAGGCTGCCGCAATAGCACCCTGTGATTTTCATCGAGTGTGTATTTTTCAGATTATGTACTTGCAAATGGCCACACGCAAACTAAAACTTTTATGTGTATTTCTGGTGTGTTTTGCGTGAACTAGTTTTGCAAATGAAATATTTCTATGCCGCTTCTAGCAATTGGAAGCTGAATTTGCATTAAGATAGCGTTTAATAAGTGCATTTGCGACTTCAGCGGACTTTTCATTGCCTTTTATTATACTTTATCCGTATTCATGGCGCCCATCAGTGACAATATGACCGATATACAGCAGCAGGCTGCCGAAATAGCACCCTGTGATTTTCATCGAGTGTGTATTTTTCAGATTATGCAATTGCAAATGGCCACACGGAAACAAAAACTTTTATGTGCATCTCTGGTGTGTCTTTCGTGCATTAGTATTGCAAAAGAAATATTTCTATGCCTTTCCTAGCAATTGGATGCTGAATTCGCATTAGGATAGCGTTTAATAAGTGCATTTGCGACTTCAGCGGACCTTTCATTGCATTTTATCATGTTTTATCCGTATTCATGGCATCCACCAGCGACAATATGACCGATATACTGCAGCAGGCTGCCGAAATAGCACCCTGTGATTTTCATCGAGTGTGCATTTTTCAGATTATGCAATTACAATTGGCCACACGGAAACAAAAACTTTCATGTACATCTCTGGTGTGTCTTTCGTGCATTAGTATTGCAAAAGAAATATTTCTATGCCTTTCCTAGCAATTGGATGCTGAATTTGCATTAAGATAGCGTTTAATAAGTGCATTTGCGACTTCAGCGGACCTTTCATTGCATTTTATCATGTTTTATCCGTATTCATGGCACCCACCAGCGACAATATGACCGATATACTGCAGCAGGCTGCCGAAATAGCACCCTGTGATTTTCATCGAGTGTGTATTTTTCAGATTATGCAACTGCAATTGGCCACACGGAAACAAAAACTTTCATGTGCATCTCTGGTGTGTCTTTCGTGCATTAGTATTGCAAAAGAAATATTTCTATGCCTTTCCTAGCAATTGGATGCTGAATTTGCATTAAGATAGCGTTTAATAAGTGCATTTGCGACTTCAGCGGACCTTTCATTGTATTTTATCATGTTTTATCCGTATTCATGGCACCCATCAGCGACAATATGACCGATATACTGCAGCAGGCTGCCGAAATAGCACCCTGTGATTTTCATCGAGTGTGTATTTTTCAGATTATGCAATTGCAATTGGCCACACGGAAACAAAAACTTTCATGTACATCTCTGGTGTGTCTTTCGTGCATTAGTATTGCAAAAGAAATATTTCTATGCCTTTCCTAGCAATTGGATGCTGATTTCGCATTAAGATAGCGTTTAATAAGTGCATTTGCGACTTCAGCGGACTTTTCATTGCATTTTATTATATTTTATCCGTATTCATGGCACCCATCAGTGACAATATGACCGATATACTGCAGCAGGCTGCCGAAATAGCACCCTGTGATTTTCATCGAGTGTGTATTTTTCAGATTATGCAACTGCAATTGGCCACACGGAAACAAAAACTTTCATGTGCATCTCTGGTGTGTCTTTCGTGCATTAGTATTGCAAAAGAAATATTTCTATGCCTTTCCTAGCAATTGGATGCTGAATTTGCATTAAGATAGCGTTTAATAAGTGCATTTGCGACTTCAGCGGACCTTTCATTGCATTTTATCATGTGTTATCCGTATTCATGGTACCCATCAGCGACAATATGACCGATATACTGCAGCAGGCTGCCGAAATAGCACCTTGTGATTTTCATCGAGTGTGTATTTTTCAGATTATGCAACTGCAATTGGCCACACGGAAACAAAAACTTTCATGTGCATCTCTGGTGTGTCTTTCGTGCATTAGTATTGCAAAAGAAATATTTCTATGCCTTTCCTAGCAATTGGATGCTGAATTTGCATTAAGATAGCGTTTAATAAGTGCATTTGCAACTTCAGCGGACTTTTCAGTGCATTTTATTATATTTTGTCCGTATTCATGGCACCCACCAGCGACAATATGACCGATATACTGCAGCAGGCTGCCGAAATAGCACCCTGTGATTTTCATCGAGTGTGTATTTTTCATATTATGCAACTGCAATTGGCCACACGGAAACAAAAACTTTCATGTGCATCTCTGGTGTGTCTTTCGTGCATTAGTATTGCAAAAGAAATATTTCTATGCCTTTCCTAGCAATTGGATGCTGAATTTGCATTAAGATAGCGTTTAATAAGTGCATTCGCGACTTCAGCGGACTTTTCATTGCATTTTATTATATTTTATCCGTATTCATGGCACCCACCAGCGACAATATGACCGATATACTGCAGCAGGCTGCCGAAATAGCACCCTGTGATTTTCATCGAGTGTGTATTTTTCAGATTATGCAACTGCAATTGGCCACACGGAAACAAAAACTTTCATGTGCATCGCTGGTGTGTCTTTCGTGCATTAGTATTGCAAAAGAAATATTTCTATGCCTTTCCTAGCAATTGGATGCTGAATTCGCATTAGGATAGCGTTTAATAAGTACATTTGCGACTTCAGCGGACTTTTCATTGCATTTTATTATATTTTATCCGTATTCATGGCACCCACCAGCGACAATATGACCGATATACTGCAGCAGGCTGCCGAAATAGCACCCTGTGATTTTCATCGAGTGTGTATTTTTCAGATTATGCAACTGCAATTGGCCACACGGAAACAAAAACTTTCATGTGCATTTCTGGTGTGTCTTTCGTGCATTAGTATTGCAAAAGAAATATTTCTATGCCTTTCCTAGCAATTGGATGCTGAATTTGCATTAAGATAGCGTTTAATAAGTGCATTTGCGACTTCAGCGGGCTTTTCATTGCATTTTATTATATTTTATCCGTATTCATGGCACCCACCAGCGACAATATGACCGATATACTGCAGTAGGCTGCCGAAATAGCACCCTGTGATTTTCATCGAGTGTGTATTTTTCAGATTATGCAACTGCAATTGGCCACACGGAAACAAAAACTTTCATGTGCATTTCTGGTGTGTCTTTCGTGCATTAGTATTGCAAAAGAAATATTTCTATGCCTTTCCTAGCAATTGGATGCTGAATTTGCATTAAGATAGCGTTTAATAAGTGCATTTGCGACTTCAGCGGACTTTTCATTGCATTTTATTATATTTTATCCGTATTCATGGCACCCACCAGCGACAATATGACCGATATACTGCAGCAGGCTGCCGAAATAGCACCCTGTGATTTTCATCGAGTGTGTATTTTTCAGATTATGCAACTGCAATTGGCCACACGGAAACAAAAACTTTCATGTGCATCTCTGGTGTGTCTTTCGTGCATTAGTATTGCAAAAGAAATATTTCTATGCCTTTCCTAGCAATTGGATGCTGAATTTGCATTAAGATAGCGTTTAATAAGTGCATTTGCGACTTCAGCGGACTTTTCATTGCATTTTATTATATTTTATCCGTATTCATGGGACCCACCAGCGACAATATGACCGATATACTGCAGCAGGCTGCCGAAATAGCACCCTGTGATTTTCATCGAGTGTGTATTTTTGAGATTATGCAATTGCAATTGTCCACACGGAAACAAAAACTTTCATGTGTATCTCTGGTGTGTCTTTCGTGCATTAGTATTGCAAAAGAAATATATCTATGCCGCTCCTAGCAATTGGATGCTGAATTCGCATTAGGATAGCGTTTAATAAGTGCATTTGCCATTTCAGCGGACCTTTCCTTGCATTTTATTATATTTTATCCGTATTCATGGCACCCAACAGTGAAAATATGAACGATATACTGCAGCAGGCTGCCGAAATAGCAACCTGTGATTTTCATCGAGTGTGTATTTTTCATTTTATGTACTTGCAATTGGCCACACGGAAACAAAAACTTTCATGTTCATTTCTGGTGTGTCTTTCGTGCATTAGTATTGCAAAAGAAATATATCTATGCCGCTCCTAGCAATTGGATGCTGAATTTGCATTAAGATAGCGTTTAATAAGTGAATTTGCGATTTCAGCGGACCTTTCCTTGCATTTTATTATATATTATCCGTATTCATGGCACCCATCAGCGACAATATGACCGATATACTGCAGCAGGCTGCCGAAATAGCACCCTGTGATTTTCATCGATTGTGTATTTTTCAGATTATGTACTTGCAAATGGCCACACGGAAACAAAAACTTGTAATTGCACCTCTGGTGTGTCTTTCGTGCACTAGTATTGCAAGAGAAATATTTCTATGCCCCTCCTAGCAATTGGTTGCTGAATTTGCATTAAGAATAAGTGCATTGGCGACTTCAGCCGACTTTTCATTGCATTTTATGATATTTTATCCGTATTCATGGCACCCATCAGTAACAATATGAAAGATATACAGCAGCAGGCTGCCGCAATAGCACCCTGTGATTTTCATCGAGTGTGTATTTTTCAGATTATGTACTTGCAAATGGCCACACGGAAACTAAAACTTTTATGTGTATTTCTCGTGTGTTTTGCGTGAACTAGTTTTGCAAATGAAATATTTCTATGCCGCTTCTAGCAATTGGAAGCTGAATTTGCATTAAGATAGCGTTTAATAAGTGAATTTGCGACTTCAGCGGAGTTTTCATTGCCTTTTATTATACTTTATCCGTATTCATGGCGCCCATCAGTGACAATATGACCGATATACAGCAGCAGGCTGCCGAAATAGCACCCTGTGATTTTCATCGAGTGTGTATTTTTCAGATTATGCAATTGCAAATGGCCACACGGAAACAAAAACTTTTATGTGCATCTCTGGTGTGTCTTTCGTGCATTAGTATTGCAAAAGAAATATTTCTATGCCTTTCCTAGCAATTGGATGCTGAATTCGCATTAGGATAGCGTTTAATAAGTGCATTTGCGACTTCAGCGGACCTTTCATTGCATTTTATCATGTTTTATCCGTATTCATGGCACCCACCAGCGACAATATGACCGATATACTGCAGCAGGCTGCCGAAATAGCACCCTGTGATTTTCATCGAGTGTGCATTTTTCAGATTATGCAATTGCAATTGGCCACACGGAAACAAAAACTTTCATGTACATCTCTGGTCTTTCGTGCATTAGTATTGCAAAAGAAATATTTCTATGCCTTTCCTAGCAATTGGATGCTGAATTTGCATTAAGATAGCGTTTAATAAGTGCATTTGCGACTTCAGCGGACCTTTTATTGCATTTTATCATGTTTTATCCGTATTCATGGCACCCACCAGCGACAATATGACCGATATACTGCAGCAGGCTGCCGAAATAGCACCCTGTGATTTTCATCGAGTGTGTATTTTTCAGATTATGCAACTGCAATTGGCCACACGGAAACAAAAACTTTCATGTGCATCTCTGGTGTGTCTTTCGTGCATTAGTATTGCAAAAGAAATATTTCTATGCCTTTCCTAGCAATTGGATGCTGAATTTGCATTAAGATAGCGTTTAATAAGTGCATTTGCGACTTCAGCGGACCTTTCATTGTATTTTATCATGTTTTATCCGTATTCATGGCACCCATCAGCGACAATATGACCGATATACTGCAGCAGGCTGCCGAAATAGCACCCTGTGATTTTCATCGAGTGTGTATTTTTCAGATTATGCAATTGCAATTGGCCACACGGAAACAAAAACTTTCATGTACATCTCTGGTGTGTCTTTCGTGCATTAGTATTGCAAAAGAAATATTTCTATGCCTTTCCTAGCAATTGGATGCTGAATTTGCATTAAGATAGCGTTTAATAAGTGCATTTGCGACTTCAGCGGACCTTTCATTGCATTTTATCATGTTTTATCCGTATTCATGGCACCCACCAGCGACAATATGACCGATATACTGCAGCAGGCTGCCGAAATAGCACCCTGTGATTTTCATCGAGTGTGTATTTTTCAGATTATGCAACTGCAATTGGCCACACGGAAACAAAAACTTTCATGTGCATCTCTGGTGTGTCTTTCGTGCATTAGTATTGCAAAAGAAATATTTCTATGCCTTTCCTAGCAATTGGATGCTGAATTTGCATTAAGATAGCGTTTAATAAGTGCATTTGCGACTTCAGCGGACCTTTCATTGCATTTTATCATGTGTTATCCGTATTCATGGTACCCATCAGCGACAATATGACCGATATACTGCAGCAGGCTGCCGAAATAGCACCTTGTGATTTTCATCGAGTGTGTATTTTTCAGATTATGCAACTGCAATTGGCCACACGGAAACAAAAACTTTCATGTGCATCTCTGGTGTGTCTTTCGTGCATTAGTATTGCAAAAGAAATATTTCTATGCCTTTCCTAGCAATTGGATGCTGAATTTGCATTAAGATAGCGTTTAATAAGTGCATTTGCAACTTCAGCGGACTTTTCATTGCATTAGATTATATTTTATCCGTATTCATGGCACCCACCAGCGACAATATGACCGATATACTGCAGCAGGCTGCCGAAATAGCACCCTGTGATTTTCATCGAGTGTGTATTTTTCAGATTATGCAACTGCAATTGGCCACACGGAAACAAAAACTTTCATGTGCATCTCTGGTGTGTCTTTCGTGCATTAGTATTGCAAAAGAAATATTTCTATGCCTTTCCTAGCAATTGTATGCTGAATTTGCATTAAGATAGCGTTTAATAAGTGCATTTGCGACTTCAGCGGACTTTTCATTGCATTTTATTATATTTTATCCGTATTCATGGCACCCATCAGTGACAATATGACCGATATACTGCAGCAGGCTGCCGAAATAGCACCCTGTGATTTTCATCGAGTGTGTATTTTTCAGATTATGCAACTGCAATTGGCCACACGGAAACAAAAACTTTCATGTGCATCTCTGGTGTGTTTTTCGTGCATTAGTATTGCAAAAGAAATATTTCTATGCCTTTCCTAGCAATTGGATGCTGAATTTTCATTAAGATAGCGTTTAATAAGTGCATTTGCGACTTCAGCGGACTTTTCATTGCATTTTATTATATTTTATCCGTATTCATGGCACCCACAAGCGACAATATGACCGATATACTGCAGCAGGCTGCCGAAATTTCACCCTGTGATTTTCATCGAGTGTGTATTTTTCAGATTATGCAACTGCAATTGGCCACACGGAAACAAAAACTTTCATGTGCATCTCTGGTGTGTCTTTCGTGCATTAGTGTTGCAAAAGAAATATTTCTATGCCTTTCCTAGCAATTGGATGCTGAATTTGCATTAAGATAGCGTTTAATAAGTGCATTTGCGACTTCAGCGGACCTTTCAATGCATTTTATCATGTTTTATCCGTATTCATGGCACCCATCAGCGACAATATGACCGATATACTGCAGCAGGCTGCCGAAATAGCACCCTGTGATTTTCATCGAGTGTGTATTTTTCAGGTTATGCAACTGCAATTGGCCACACGGAAACAAAAACTTTCATGTGCATCTCTGGTGTGTCTTTCGTGCATTAGTATTGCAAAAGAAATATTTCTATGCCTTTCCTAGCAATTGGATGCTGAATTTGCATTAAGATAGCGTTTAATAAGTGCATTTGCGACTTCAGCGGACCTTTCATTGCATTTTATCATGTTTTATCCGTATTCATGGCACCCATCAGCGACAATATGACCGATATACTGCAGCAGGCTGCCGAAATAGCACCCTGTGATTTTCATCGAGTGTGTATTTTTCAGGTTATGCAACTGCAATTGGCCACACGGAAACAAAAACTTTCATGTGCATCTCTGGTGTGTCTTTCGTGCATTAGTATTGCAAAAGAAATATTTCTATGCCTTTCCTAGCAATTGGATGCTGAATTTGCATTAAGATAGCGTTTAATAAGTGCATTCGCGACTTCAGCGGACTTTTCATTGCATTTTATTATATTTTATCCGTATTCATGGCACCCACCAGCGACAATATGACCGATATACTGCAGCAGGCTGCCGAAATAGCACCCTGTGATTTTCATCGAGTGTGTATTTTTCAGATTATGCAACTGCAATTGGCCACACGGAAACAAAAACTTTCATGTGCATCTCTGGTGTGTCTTTCGTGCATTAGTATTGCAAAAGAAATATTTCTATGCCTTTCCTAGCAATTGGATGCTGAATTTGCATTAAGATAGCGTTTAATAAGTGCATTCGCGACTTCAGCGGACTTTTCATTGCATTTTATTATATTTTATCCGTATTCATGGCACCCACCAGCGACAATATGACCGATATACTGCAGCAGGCTGCCGAAATAGCACCCTGTGATTTTCATCGAGTGTGTATTTTTGAGATTATGCAATTGCAATTGTCCACACGGAAACAAAAACTTTCATGTGTATCTCTGGTGTGTCTTTCGTGCATTAGTATTGCAAAAGAAATATATCTATGCCGCTCCTAGCAATTGGATGCTGAATTCGCATTAGGATAGCGTTTAATAAGTGCATTTGCCATTTCAGCGGACCTTTCCTTGCATTTTATTATATTTTATCCGTATTCATGGCACCCAACAGTGAAAATATGAACGATATACTGCAGCAGGCTGCCGAAATAGCAACCTGTGATTTTCATCGAGTGTGTATTTTTCATTTTATGTACTTGCAATTGGCCACACGGAAACAAAAACTTTCATGTTCATTTCTGGTGTGTCTTTCGTGCATTAGTATTGCAAAAGAAATATATCTATGCCGCTCCTAGCAATTGGATGCTGAATTTGCATTAAGATAGCGTTTAATAAGTGAATTTGCGATTTCAGCGGACCTTTCCTTGCATTTTATTATATATTATCCATATTCATGGCACCCATCAGCGACAATATGACCGATATACTGCAGCAGGCTGCCGAAATAGCACCCTGTGATTTTCATCGATTGTGTATTTTTCAGATTATGTACTTGCAAATGGCCACACGGAAACAAAAACTTGTAATTGCACCTCTGGTGTGTCTTTCGTGCACTAGTATTGCAAGAGAAATATTTCTATGCCCCTCCTAGCAATTGGTTGCTGAATTTGCATTAAGAATAAGTGCATTGGCGACTTCAGCCGACTTTTCATTGCATTTTATGATATTTTATCCGTATTCATGGCACCCATCAGTAACAATATGAAAGATATACAGCAGCAGGCTGCCGCAATAGCACCCTGTGATTTTCATCGAGTGTGTATTTTTCAGATTATGTACTTGCAAATGGCCACACGGAAACTAAAACTTTTATGTGTATTTCTGGTGTGTTTTGCGTGAACTAGTTTTGCAAATGAAATATTTCTATGCCGCTTCTAGCAATTGGAAGCTGAATTTGCATTAAGATAGCGTTTAATAAGTGCATTTGCGACTTCAGCGGACCTTTCATTGCATTTTATCATGTTTTATCCGTATTCATGGCACCCATCAGCGACAATATGACCGATATACTGCAGCAGGCTGCCGAAATAGCACCCTGTGATTTTCATCGAGTGTGTATTTTTCAGGTTATGCAACTGCAATTGGCCACACGGAAACAAAAACTTTCATGTGCATCTCTGGTGTGTCTTTCGTGCATTAGTATTGCAAAAGAAATATTTCTATGCCTTTCCTAGCAATTGGATGCTGAATTTGCATTAAGATAGCGTTTAATAAGTGCATTCGCGACTTCAGCGGACTTTTCATTGCATTTTATTATATTTTATCCGTATTCATGGCACCCACCAGCGACAATATGACCGATATACTGCAGCAGGCTGCCGAAATAGCACCCTGTGATTTTCATCGAGTGTGTATTTTTCAGATTATGCAACTGCAATTGGCCACACGGAAACAAAAACTTTCATGTGCATCTCTGGTGTGTCTTTCGTGCATTAGTATTGCAAAAGAAATATTTCTATGCCTTTCCTAGCAATTGGATGCTGAATTTGCATTAAGATAGCGTTTAATAAGTGCATTCGCGACTTCAGCGGACTTTTCATTGCATTTTATTATATTTTATCCGTATTCATGGCACCCACCAGCGACAATATGACCGATATACTGCAGCAGGCTGCCGAAATAGCACCCTGTGATTTTCATCGAGTGTGTATTTTTGAGATTATGCAATTGCAATTGTCCACACGGAAACAAAAACTTTCATGTGTATCTCTGGTGTGTCTTTCGTGCATTAGTATTGCAAAAGAAATATATCTATGCCGCTCCTAGCAATTGGATGCTGAATTCGCATTAGGATAGCGTTTAATAAGTGCATTTGCCATTTCAGCGGACCTTTCCTTGCATTTTATTATATTTTATCCGTATTCATGGCACCCAACAGTGAAAATATGAACGATATACTGCAGCAGGCTGCCGAAATAGCAACCTGTGATTTTCATCGAGTGTGTATTTTTCATTTTATGTACTTGCAATTGGCCACACGGAAACAAAAACTTTCATGTTCATTTCTGGTGTGTCTTTCGTGCATTAGTATTGCAAAAGAAATATATCTATGCCGCTCCTAGCAATTGGATGCTGAATTTGCATTAAGATAGCGTTTAATAAGTGAATTTGCGATTTCAGCGGACCTTTCCTTGCATTTTATTATATATTATCCATATTCATGGCACCCATCAGCGACAATATGACCGATATACTGCAGCAGGCTGCCGAAATAGCACCCTGTGATTTTCATCGATTGTGTATTTTTCAGATTATGTACTTGCAAATGGCCACACGGAAACAAAAACTTGTAATTGCACCTCTGGTGTGTCTTTCGTGCACTAGTATTGCAAGAGAAATATTTCTATGCCCCTCCTAGCAATTGGTTGCTGAATTTGCATTAAGAATAAGTGCATTGGCGACTTCAGCCGACTTTTCATTGCATTTTATGATATTTTATCCGTATTCATGGCACCCATCAGTAACAATATGAAAGATATACAGCAGCAGGCTGCCGCAATAGCACCCTGTGATTTTCATCGAGTGTGTATTTTTCAGATTATGTACTTGCAAATGGCCACACGGAAACTAAAACTTTTATGTGTATTTCTGGTGTGTTTTGCGTGAACTAGTTTTGCAAATGAAATATTTCTATGCCGCTTCTAGCAATTGGAAGCTGAATTTGCATTAAGATAGCGTTTAATAAGTGCATTTGCCATTTCAGCGGACTTTTCATTGCCTTTTATTATACTTTATCCGTATTCATGGCGCCCATCAGTGACAATATGACCGATATACAGCAGCAGGCTGCCGAAATAGCACCCTGTGATTTTCATCGAGTGTGTATTTTTCAGATTATGCAATTGCAAATGGCCACACGGAAACAAAAACTTTTATGTGCATCTCTGGTGTGTCTTTCGTGCATTAGTATTGCAAAAGAAATATTTCTATGCCTTTCCTAGCAATTGGATGCTGAATTCGCATTAGGATAGCGTTTAATAAGTGCATTTGCGACTTCAGCGGACCTTTCATTGCATTTTATCATGTTTTATCCGTATTCATGGCACCCACCAGCGACAATATGACCGATATACTGCAGCAGGCTGCCGAAATAGCACCCTGTGATTTTCATCGAGTGTGTATTTTTCAGATTATGCAACTGCAATTGGCCACACGGAAACAAAAACTTTCATGTGCATCTCTGGTGTGTCTTTCGTGCATTAGTATTGCAAAAGAAATATTTCTATGCCTTTCCTAGCAATTGGATGCTGAATTTGCATTAAGATAGCGTTTAATAAGTGCATTCGCGACTTCAGCGGACTTTTCATTGCATTTTATTATATTTTATCCGTATTCATGGCACCCACCAGCGACAATAT
Source organism: Agriotes lineatus (assembly GCA_940337035.1). Taxonomy (NCBI): domain Eukaryota; kingdom Metazoa; phylum Arthropoda; class Insecta; order Coleoptera; family Elateridae; genus Agriotes; species Agriotes lineatus. The sequence goes on along the minus strand of CALNHX010000290.1, from coordinate 61,941 downwards.
GACCGATATACTGCAGCAGGCTGCCGATATAGCACCCTGTGATTTTCATCGAGTGTGTATTTTTCAGATTATGCAACTGCAATTGGCCACACGGAAACAAAAACTTTCATGTGCATCGCTGGTGTGTCTTTCGTGCATTAGTATTGCAAAAGAAATATTTCTATGCCTTTCCTAGCAATTGGATGCTGAATTCGCATTAGGATAGCGTTTAATAAGTACATTTGCGACTTCAGCGGACTTTTCATTGCATTTTATTATATTTTATCCGTATTCATGGCACCCACCAGCGACAATATGACCGATATACTGCAGCAGGCTGCCGAAATAGCACCCTGTGATTTTCATCGAGTGTGTATTTTTCAGATTATGCAACTGTAATTGGCCACACGGAAACAAAAACTTTCATGTGCATTTCTGGTGTGTCTTTCGTGCATTAGTATTGCAAAAGAAATATTTCTATGCCTTTCCTAGCAATTGGATGCTGAATTTGCATTAAGATAGCGTTTAATAAGTGCATTTGCGACTTCAGCGGACTTTTCAGTGCATTTTATTATATTTTATCCGTATTCATGGCACCCACCAGCGACAATATGACCGATATACTGCAGCAGGCTGCCGAAATAGCACCCTGTGATTTTCATCGAGTGTGTATTTTTCAGATTATGCAACTGCAATTGGCCACACGGAAACAAAAACTTTCATGTGCATTTCTGGTGTGTCTTTCGTGCATTAGTATTGCAAAAGAAATATTTCTATGCCTTTCCTAGCAATTGGATGCTGAATTTGCATTAAGATAGCGTTTAATAAGTGCATTTGCGACTTCAGCGGACTTTTCATTGCATTTTATTATATTTTATCCGTATTCATGGCACCCACCAGCGACAATATGACCGATATACTGCAGCAGGCTGCCGAAATAGCACCCTGTGATTTTCATCGATTGTGTATTTTTCAGATTATGTACTTGCAAATGGCCACACGGAAACAAAAACTTGTAATTGCACCTCTGGTGTGTCTTTCGTGCACTAGTATTGCAAGAGAAATATTTCTATGCCCCTCCTAGCAATTGGTTGCTGAATTTGCATTAAGAATAAGTGCATTGGCGACTTCAGCCGACTTTTCATTGCATTTTATGATATTTTATCCGTATTCATGGCACCCATCAGTAACAATATGAAAGATATACAGCAGCAGGCTGCCGCAATAGCACCCTGTGATTTTCATCGAGTGTGTATTTTTCAGATTATGTACTTGCAAATGGCCACACGGAAACTAAAACTTTTATGTGTATTTCTGGTGTGTTTTGCGTGAACTAGTTTTGCAAATGAAATATTTCTATGCCGCTTCTAGCAATTGGAAGCTGAATTTGCATTAAGATAGCGTTTAATAAGTGCATTTGCCATTTCAGCGGACTTTTCATTGCCTTTTATTATACTTTATCCGTATTCATGGCGCCCATCAGTGACAATATGACCGATATACAGCAGCAGGCTGCCGAAATAGCACCCTGTGATTTTCATCGAGTGTGTATTTTTCAGATTATGCAATTGCAAATGGCCACACGGAAACAAAAACTTTTATGTGCATCTCTGGTGTGTCTTTCGTGCATTAGTATTGCAAAAGAAATATTTCTATGCCTTTCCTAGCAATTGGATGCTGAATTCGCATTAGGATAGCGTTTAATAAGTGCATTTGCGACTTCAGCGGACCTTTCATTGCATTTTATCATGTTTTATCCGTATTCATGGCACCCACCAGCGACAATATGACCGATATACTGCAGCAGGCTGCCGAAATAGCACCCTGTGATTTTCATCGAGTGTGTATTTTTCAGATTATGCAACTGCAATTGGCCACACGGAAACAAAAACTTTCATGTGCATCTCTGGTGTGTCTTTCGTGCATTAGTATTGCAAAAGAAATATTTCTATGCCTTTCCTAGCAATTGGATGCTGAATTTGCATTAAGATAGCGTTTAATAAGTGCATTCGCGACTTCAGCGGACTTTTCATTGCATTTTATTATATTTTATCCGTATTCATGGCACCCACCAGCGACAATATGACCGATATACTGCAGCAGGCTGCCGATATAGCACCCTGTGATTTTCATCGAGTGTGTATTTTTCAGATTATGCAACTGCAATTGGCCACACGGAAACAAAAACTTTCATGTGCATCGCTGGTGTGTCTTTCGTGCATTAGTATTGCAAAAGAAATATTTCTATGCCTTTCCTAGCAATTGGATGCTGAATTCGCATTAGGATAGCGTTTAATAAGTACATTTGCGACTTCAGCGGACTTTTCATTGCATTTTATTATATTTTATCCGTATTCATGGCACCCACCAGCGACAATATGACCGATATACTGCAGCAGGCTGCCGAAATAGCACCCTGTGATTTTCATCGAGTGTGTATTTTTCAGATTATGCAACTGTAATTGGCCACACGGAAACAAAAACTTTCATGTGCATTTCTGGTGTGTCTTTCGTGCATTAGTATTGCAAAAGAAATATTTCTATGCCTTTCCTAGCAATTGGATGCTGAATTTGCATTAAGATAGCGTTTAATAAGTGCATTTGCGACTTCAGCGGACTTTTCAGTGCATTTTATTATATTTTATCCGTATTCATGGCACCCACCAGCGACAATATGACCGATATACTGCAGCAGGCTGCCGAAATAGCACCCTGTGATTTTCATCGAGTGTGTATTTTTCAGATTATGCAACTGCAATTGGCCACACGGAAACAAAAACTTTCATGTGCATTTCTGGTGTGTCTTTCGTGCATTAGTATTGCAAAAGAAATATTTCTATGCCTTTCCTAGCAATTGGATGCTGAATTTGCATTAAGATAGCGTTTAATAAGTGCATTTGCGACTTCAGCGGACTTTTCATTGCATTTTATTATATTTTATCCGTATTCATGGCACCCACCAGCGACAATATGACCGATATACTGCAGCAGGCTGCCGAAATAGCACCCTGTGATTTTCATCGAGTGTGTATTTTTCAGATTATGCAACTGCAATTGGCCACACGGAAACAAAAACTTTCATGTGCATTTCTGGTGTGTCTTTCGTGCATTAGTATTGCAAAAGAAATATTTCTATGCCTTTCCTAGCAATTGGATGCTGAATTTGCATTAAGATAGCGTTTAATAAGTGCATTTGCGACTTCAGCGGACTTTTCATTGCATTTTATTATATTTTATCTGTATTCATGGCACCCACCAGCGACAATGTGACCGATATACTGCAGCAGGCTGCCGAAATAGCACCCTGTGATTTTCATCGAGTGTGTATTTTTCAGATTATGCAACTGCAATTGGCCACACGGAAACAAAAACTTTCATGTGCATCTCTGGTGTGTCTTTCGTGCATTAGTATTGCAAAAGAAATATTTCTATGCCTTTCCTAGCAATTGGATGCTGAATTTGCATTAAGATAGCGTTTAATAAGTGCATTTGCGACTTCAGCGGACTTTTCATTGCATTTTATTATATTTTATCCGTATTCATGGCACCCACCAGCGACAATATGACCGATATACTGCAGCAGGCTGCCGAAATAGCACCCTGTGATTTTCATCGAGTGTGTATTTTTGAGATTATGCAATTGCAATTGTCCACACGGAAACAAAAACTTTCATGTGTATCTCTGGTGTGTCTTTCGTGCATTAGTATTGCAAAAGAAATATATCTATGCCGCTCCTAGCAATTGGATGCTGAATTCGCATTAGGATAGCGTTTAATAAGTGCATTTGCCATTTCAGCGGACCTTTCCTTGCATTTTATTATATTTTATCCGTATTCATGGCACCCAACAGTGAAAATATGAACGATATACTGCAGCAGGCTGCCGAAATAGCAACCTGTGATTTTCATCGAGTGTGTATTTTTCATTTTATGTACTTGCAATTGGCCACACGGAAACAAAAACTTTCATGTTCATTTCTGGTGTGTCTTTCGTGCATTAGTATTGCAAAAGAAATATATCTATGCCGCTCCTAGCAATTGGATGCTGAATTTGCATTAAGATAGCGTTTAATAAGTGAATTTGCGATTTCAGCGGACCTTTCCTTGCATTTTATTATATATTATCCGTATTCATGGCACCCATCAGCGACAATATGACCGATATACTGCAGCAGGCTGCCGAAATAGCACCCTGTGATTTTCATCGATTGTGTATTTTTCAGATTATGTACTTGCAAATGGCCACACGGAAACAAAAACTTGTAATTGCACCTCTGGTGTGTCTTTCGTGCACTAGTATTGCAAGAGAAATATTTCTATGCCCCTCCTAGCAATTGGTTGCTGAATTTGCATTAAGAATAAGTGCATTGGCGACTTCAGCCGACTTTTCATTGCATTTTATGATATTTTATCCGTATTCATGGCACCCATCAGTAACAATATGAAAGATATACAGCAGCAGGCTGCCGCAATAGCACCCTGTGATTTTCATCGAGTGTGTATTTTTCAGATTATGTACTTGCAAATGGCCACACGGAAACTAAAACTTTTATGTGTATTTCTGGTGTGTTTTGCGTGAACTAGTTTTGCAAATGAAATATTTCTATGCCGCTTCTAGCAATTGGAAGCTGAATTTGCATTAAGATAGCGTTTAATAAGTGCATTTGCCATTTCAGCGGACTTTTCATTGCCTTTTATTATACTTTATCCGTATTCATGGCGCCCATCAGTGACAATATGACCGATATACAGCAGCAGGCTGCCGAAATAGCACCCTGTGATTTTCATCGAGTGTGTATTTTTCAGATTATGCAATTGCAAATGGCCACACGGAAACAAAAACTTTTATGTGCATCTCTGGTGTGTCTTTCGTGCATTAGTATTGCAAAAGAAATATTTCTATGCCTTTCCTAGCAATTGGATGCTGAATTCGCATTAGGATAGCGTTTAATAAGTGCATTTGCGACTTCAGCGGACCTTTCATTGCATTTTATCATGTTTTATCCGTATTCATGGCACCCACCAGCGACAATATGACCGATATACTGCAGCAGGCTGCCGAAATAGCACCCTGTGATTTTCATCGAGTGTGCATTTTTCAGATTATGCAATTGCAATTGGCCACACGGAAACAAAAACTTTCATGTACATCTCTGGTGTGTCTTTCGTGCATTAGTATTGCAAAAGAAATATTTCTATGCCTTTCCTAGCAATTGGATGCTGAATTTGCATTAAGATAGCGTTTAATAAGTGCATTTGCGACTTCAGCGGACCTTTCATTGCATTTTATCATGTTTTATCCGTATTCATGGCACCCACCAGCGACAATATGACCGATATACTGCAGCAGGCTGCCGAAATAGCACCCTGTGATTTTCATCGAGTGTGTATTTTTCAGATTATGCAACTGCAATTGGCCACACGGAAACAAAAACTTTCATGTGCATCTCTGGTGTGTCTTTCGTGCATTAGTATTGCAAAAGAAATATTTCTATGTCTTTCCTAGCAATTGGATGCTGAATTTGCATTAAGATAGCGTTTAATGAGTGCATTCGCGACTTCAGCGGACTTTTCATTGCATTTTATTATATTTTATCCGTATTCATGGCACCCACCAGCGACAATATGACCGATATACTGCAGCAGGCTGCCGAAATAGCACCCTGTGATTTTCATCGAGTGTGTATTTTTCAGATTATGCAACTGCAATTGGCCACACGGAAACAAAAACTTTCATGTGCATCGCTGGTGTGTCTTTCGTGCATTAGTATTGCAAAAGAAATATTTCTATGCCTTTCCTAGCAATTGGATGCTGAATTCGCATTAGGATAGCGTTTAATAAGTACATTTGCGACTTCAGCGGACTTTTCATTGCATTTTATTATATTTTATCCGTATTCATGGCACCCACCAGCGACAATATGACCGATATACTGCAGCAGGCTGCCGAAATAGCACCCTGTGATTTTCATCGAGTGTGTATTTTTCAGATTATGCAACTGCAATTGGCCACACGGAAACAAAAACTTTCATGTGCATTTCTGGTGTGTCTTTCGTGCATTAGTATTGCAAAAGAAATATTTCTATGCCTTTCCTAGCAATTGGATGCTGAATTTGCATTAAGATAGCGTTTAATAAGTGCATTTGCGACTTCAGCGGACTTTTCATTGCATTTTATTATATTTTATCCGTATTCATGGCACCCACCAGCGACAATATGACCGATATACTGCAGTAGGCTGCCGAAATAGCACCCTGTGATTTTCATCGAGTGTGTATTTTTCAGATTATGCAACTGCAATTGGCCACACGGAAACAAAAACTTTCATGTGCATTTCTGGTGTGTCTTTCGTGCATTAGTATTGCAAAAGAAATATTTCTATGCCTTTCCTAGCAATTGGATGCTGAATTTGCATTAAGATAGCGTTTAATAAGTGCATTTGCGACTTCAGCGGACTTTTCATTGCATTTTATTATATTTTATCCGTATTCATGGCACCCACCAGCGACAATATGACCGATATACTGCAGCAGGCTGCCGAAATAGCACCCTGTGATTTTCATCGAGTGTGTATTTTTCAGATTATGCAACTGCAATTGGCCACACGGAAACAAAAACTTTCATGTGCATCTCTGGTGTGTCTTTCGTGCATTAGTATTGCAAAAGAAATATTTCTATGCCTTTCCTAGCAATTGGATGCTGAATTTGCATTAAGATAGCGTTTAATAAGTGCATTTGCGACTTCAGCGGACTTTTCATTGCATTTTATTATATTTTATCCGTATTCATGGCACCCACCAGCGACAATATGACCGATATACTGCAGCAGGCTGCCGAAATAGCACCCTGTGATTTTCATCGAGTGTGTATTTTTGAGATTATGCAATTGCAATTGTCCACACGGAAACAAAAACTTTCATGTGTATCTCTGGTGTGTCTTTCGTGCATTAGTATTGCAAAAGAAATATATCTATGCCGCTCCTAGCAATTGGATGCTGAATTCGCATTAGGATAGCGTTTAATAAGTGCATTTGCCATTTCAGCGGACCTTTCCTTGCATTTTATTATATTTTATCCGTATTCATGGCACCCAACAGTGAAAATATGAACGATATACTGCAGCAGGCTGCCGAAATAGCAACCTGTGATTTTCATCGAGTGTGTATTTTTCATTTTATGTACTTGCAAATGGCCACACGGAAACAAAAACTTGTAATTGCACCTCTGGTGTGTCTTTCGTGCACTAGTATTGCAAGAGAAATATTTCTATGCCCCTCCTAGCAATTGGTTGCTGAATTTGCATTAAGAATAAGTGCATTGGCGACTTCAGCCGACTTTTCATTGCATTTTATGATATTTTATCCGTATTCGTGGCACCCATCAGTAACAATATGAAAGATATACAGCAGCAGGCTGCCGCAATAGCACCCTGTGATTTTCATCGAGTGTGTATTTTTCAGATTATGTACTTGCAAATGGCCACACGGAAACTAAAACTTTTATGTGTATTTCTCGTGTGTTTTGCGTGAACTAGTTTTGCAAATGAAATATTTCTATGCCGCTTCTAGCAATTGGAAGCTGAATTTGCATTAAGATAGCGTTTAATAAGTGCATTTGCGACTTCAGCGGACTTTTCATTGCCTTTTATTATACTTTATCCGTATTCATGGCGCCCATCAGTGACAATATGACCGATATACAGCAGCAGGCTGCCGAAATAGCACCCTGTGATTTTCATCGAGTGTGTATTTTTCAGATTATGCAATTGCAAATGGCCACACGGAAACAAAAACTTTTATGTGCATCTCTGGTGTGTCTTTCGTGCATTAGTATTGCAAAAGAAATATTTCTATGCCTTTCCTAGCAATTGGATGCTGAATTCGCATTAGGATAGCGTTTAATAAGTGCATTTGCGACTTCAGCGGACCTTTCATTGCATTTTATCATGTTTTATCCGTATTCATGGCACCCACCAGCGACAATATGACCGATATACTGCAGCAGGCTGCCGAAATAGCACCCTGTGATTTTCATCGAGTGTGCATTTTTCAGATTATGCAATTGCAATTGGCCACACGGAAACAAAAACCTTCATGTACATCTCTGGTGTGTCTTTCGTGCATTAGTATTGCAAAAGAAATATTTCTATGCCTTTCCTAGTAATTGGATGCTGAATTTGCATTAAGATAGCGTTTAATAAGTGCATTTGCGACTTCAGCGGACCTTTTATTGCATTTTATCATGTTTTATCCGTATTCATGGCACCCACCAGCGACAATATGACCGATATACTGCAGCAGGCTGCCGAAATAGCACCCTGTGATTTTCATCGAGTGTGTATTTTTCAGATTATGCAACTGCAATTGGCCACACGGAAACAAAAACTTTCATGTGCATCTCTGGTGTGTCTTTCGTGCATTAGTATTGCAAAAGAAATATTTCTATGCCTTTCCTAGCAATTGGATGCTGAATTTGCATTAAGATAGCGTTTAATAAGTGCATTTGCGACTTCAGCGGACCTTTCATTGTATTTTATCATGTTTTATCCGTATTCATGGCACCCATCAGCGACAATATGACCGATATACTGCAGCAGGCTGCCGAAATAGCACCCTGTGATTTTCATCGAGTGTGTATTTTTCAGATTATGCAATTGCAATTGGCCACACGGAAACAAAAACTTTCATGTACATCTCTGGTGTGTCTTTCGTGCATTAGTATTGCAAAAGAAATATTTCTATGCCTTTCCTAGCAATTGGATGCTGAATTTGCATTAAGATAGCGTTTAATAAGTGCATTTGCGACTTCAGCGGACCTTTCATTGCATTTTATCATGTTTTATCCGTATTCATGGCACCCACCAGCGACAATATGACCGATATACTGCAGCAGGCTGCCGAAATAGCACCCTGTGATTTTCATCGAGTGTGTATTTTTCAGATTATGCAACTGCAATTGGCCACACGGAAACAAAAACTTTCATGCGCATCTCTGGTGTGTCTTTCGTGCATTAGTATTGCAAAAGAAATATTTCTATGCCTTTCCTAGCAATTGGATGCTGAATTTGCATTAAGATAGCGTTTAATAAGTGCATTTGCGACTTCAGCGGACCTTTCATTGTATTTTATCATGTTTTATCCGTATTCATGGCACCCATCAGCGACAATATGACCGATATACTGCAGCAGGCTGCCGAAATAGCACCCTGTAATTTTCATCGAGTGTGTATTTTTCAGATTATGCAATTGCAATTGGCCACACGGAAACAAAAACTTTCATGTACATCTCTGGTGTGTCTTTCGTGCATTAGTATTGCAAAAGAAATATTTCTATGCCTTTCCTAGCAATTGGATGCTGATTTCGCATTAGGATAGCGTTTAATAAGTGCATTTGCGACTTCAGCGGACTTTTCATTGCATTTTATTATATTTTATCCGTATTCATGGCACCCATCAGTGACAATATGACCGATATACTGCAGCAGGCTGCCGAAATAGCACCCTGTGATTTTCATCGAGTGTGTATTTTTCAGATTATGCAACTGCAATTGGCCACACGGAAACAAAAACTTTCATGTGCATCTCTGGTGTGTCTTTCGTGCATTAGTATTGCAAAAGAAATATTTCTATGCCTTTCCTAGCAATTGGATGCTGAATTTGCATTAAGATAGCGTTTAATAAGTGCATTTGCGACTTCAGCGGACCTTTCATTGCATTTTATCATGTGTTATCCGTATTCATGGTACCCATCAGCGACAATATGACCGATATACTGCAGCAGGCTGCCGAAATAGCACCTTGTGATTTTCATCGAGTGTGTATTTTTCAGATTATGCAACTGCAATTGGCCACACGGAAACAAAAACTTTCATGTGCATCTCTGGTGTGTCTTTCGTGCATTAGTATTGCAAAAGAAATATTTCTATGCCTTTCCTAGCAATTGGATGCTGAATTTGCATTAAGATAGCGTTTAATAAGTGCATTTGCAACTTCAGCGGACTTTTCATTGCATTAGATTATATTTTATCCGTATTCATGGCACCCACCAGCGACAATATGACCGATATACTGCAGCAGGCTGCCGAAATAGCACCCTGTGATTTTCAGCGAGTGTGTATTTTTCAGATTATGCAACTGCAATTGGCCACACGGAAACAAAAACTTTCATGTGCATCTCTGGTGTGTCTTTCGTGCATTAGTATTGCAAAAGAAATATTTCTATGCCTTTCCTAGCAATTGTATGCTGAATTTGCATTAAGATAGCGTTTAATAAGTGCATTTGCGACTTCAGCGGACTTTTCATTGCATTTTATTATATTTTATCCGTATTCATGGCACCCATCAGTGACAATATGACCGATATACTGCAGCAGGCTGCCGAAATAGCACCCTGTGATTTTCATCGAGTGTGTATTTTTAAGATTATGCAACTGCAATTGGCCACACGGAAACAAAAACTTTCATGTGCATCTCTGGTGTGTCTTTCGTGCATTAGTGTTGCAAAAGAAATATTTCTATGCCTTTCCTAGCAATTGGATGCTGAATTTGCATTAAGATAGCGTTTAATAAGTGCATTTGCGACTTCAGCGGACCTTTCAATGCATTTTATCATGTTTTATCCGTATTCATGGCACCCATCAGCGACAATATGACCGATATACTGCAGCAGGCTGCCGAAATAGCACCCTGTGATTTTCATCGAGTGTGTATTTTTCAGGTTATGCAACTGCAATTGGCCACACGGAAACAAAAACTTTCATGTGCATCTCTGGTGTGTCTTTCGTGCATTAGTATTGCAAAAGAAATATTTCTATGCCTTTCCTAGCAATTGGATGCTGAATTTGCATTAAGATAGCGTTTAATAAGTGCATTTGCGACTTCAGCGGACCTTTCATTGCATTTTATCTTGTTTTATCCGTATTCATGGCACCCATCAGCGACAATATGACCGATATACTGCAGCAGGCTGCCGAAATAGCACCCTGTGATTTTCATCGAGTGTGTATTTTTCAGGTTATGCAACTGCAATTGGCCACACGGAAACAAAAACTTTCATGTGCATCTCTGGTGTGTCTTTCGTGCATTAGTATTGCAAAAGAAATATTTCTATGCCTTTCCTAGTAATTGGATGCTGAATTCGCATTAGGATAGCGTTTAATAAGTGCATTTGCGACTTCAGCGGACTTTTCAGTGCATTTTATTATATTTTGTCCGTATTCATGGCACCCACCAGCGACAATATGACCGATATACTGCAGCAGGCTGCCGAAATAGCACCCTGTGATTTTCATCGAGTGTGTATTTTTCAGATTATGCAACTGCAATTGGCCACACGGAAACAAAAACTTTCATGTGCATCTCTGGTGTGTCTTTCGTGCATTAGTATTGCAAAAGAAATATTTCTATGCCTTTCCTAGCAATTGGATGCTGAATTTGCATTAAGATAGCGTTTAATAAGTGCATTCGCGACTTCAGCGGACTTTTCATTGCATTTTATTATATTTTATCCGTATTCATGGCACCCACCAGCGACAATATGACCGATATACTGCAGCAGGCTGCCGAAATAGCACCCTGTGATTTTCATCGAGTGTGTATTTTTGAGATTATGCAATTGCAATTGTCCACACGGAAACAAAAACTTTCATGTGTATCTCTGGTGTGTCTTTCGTGCATTAGTATTGCAAAAGAAATATATCTATGCCGCTCCTAGCAATTGGATGCTGAATTCGCATTAGGATAGCGTTTAATAAGTGCATTTGCCATTTCAGCGGACCTTTCCTTGCATTTTATTATATTTTATCCGTATTCATGGCACCCAACAGTGAAAATATGAACGATATACTGCAGCAGGCTGCCGAAATAGCAACCTGTGATTTTCATCGAGTGTGTATTTTTCATTTTATGTACTTGCAATTGGCGACACGGAAACAAAAACTTTCATGTTCATTTCTGGTGTGTCTTTCGTGCATTAGTATTGCAAAAGAAATATATCTATGCCGCTCCTAGCAATTGGATGCTGAATTTGCATTAAGATAGCGTTTAATAAGTGAATTTGCGATTTCAGCGGACCTTTCCTTGCATTTTATTGTATATTATCCGTATTCATGGCACCCATCAGCGACAATATGACCGATATACTGCAGCAGGCTGCCGAAATAGCACCCTCTGATTTTCATCGATTGTGTATTTTTCAGATTATGTACTTGCAAATGGCCACACGGAAACAAAAACTTGTAATTGCACCTCTGGTGTGTCTTTCGTGCACTAGTATTGCAAGAGAAATATTTCTATGCCCCTCCTAGCAATTGGTTGCTGAATTTGCATTAAGAATAAGTGCATTGGCGACTTCAGCCGACTTTTCATTGCATTTTATGATATTTTATCCGTATTCATGGCACCCATCAGTAACAATATGAAAGATATACAGCAGCAGGCTGCCGCAATAGCACCCTGTGATTTTCATCGAGTGTGTATTTTTCAGATTATGTACTTGCAAATGGCCACACGGAAACTAAAACTTTTATGTGTATTTCTGGTGTGTTTTGCGTGAACTAGTTTTGCAAATGAAATATTTCTATGCCGCTTCTAGCAATTGGAAGCTGAATTTGCATTAAGATAGCGTTTAATAAGTGCATTTGCGACTTCAGCGGACTTTTCATTGCCTTTTATTATACTTTATCCGTATTCATGGCGCCCATCAGTGACAATATGACCGATATACAGCAGCAGGCTGCCGAAATAGCACCCTGTGATTTTCATCGAGTGTGTATTTTTCAGATTATGCAATTGCAAATGGCCACACGGAAACAAAAACTTTTATGTGCATCTCTGGTGTCTTTCGTGCATTAGTATTGCAAAAGAAATATTTCTATGCCTTTCCTAGCAATTGGATGCTGAATTCGCATTAGGATAGCGTTTAATAAGTGCATTTGCGACTTCAGCGGACCTTTCATTGCATTTTATCATGTTTTATCCGTATTCATGGCACCCACCAGCGACAATATGACCGATATACTGCAGCAGGCTGCCGAAATAGCACCCTGTGATTTTCATCGAGTGTGCATTTTTCAGATTATGCAATTGCAATTGGCCACACGGAAACAAAAACTTTCATGTACATCTCTGGTGTGTCTTTCGTGCATTAGTATTGCAAAAGAAATATTTCTATGCCTTTCCTAGCAATTGGATGCTGAATTTGCATTAAGATAGCGTTTAATAAGTGCATTTGCGACTTCAGCGGACCTTTTATTGCATTTTATCATGTTTTATCCGTATTCATGGCACCCACCAGCGACAATATGACCGATATACTGCAGCAGGCTGCCGAAATAGCACCCTGTGATTTTCATCGAGTGTGTATTTTTCAGATTATGCAACTGCAATTGGCCACACGGAAACAAAAACTTTCATGTGCATCTCTGGTGTGTCTTTCGTGCATTAGTATTGCAAAAGAAATATTTCTATGCCTTTCCTAGCAATTGGATGCTGAATTTGCATTAAGATAGCGTTTAATAAGTGCATTTGCGACTTCAGCGGACCTTTCATTGTATTTTATCATGTTTTATCCGTATTCATGGCACCCATCAGCGACAATATGACCGATATACTGCAGCAGGCTGCCGAAATAGCACCCTGTGATTTTCATCGAGTGTGTATTTTTCAGATTATGCAATTGCAATTGGCCACACGGAAACAAAAACTTTCATGTACATCTCTGGTGTGTCTTTCGTGCATTAGTATTGCAAAAGAAATATTTCTATGCCTTTCCTAGCAATTGGATGCTGAATTTGCATTAAGATAGCGTTTAATAAGTGCATTTGCGACTTCAGCGGACCTTTCATTGCATTTTATCATGTTTTATCCGTATTCATGGCACCCACCAGCGACAATATGACCGATATACTGCAGCAGGCTGCCGAAATAGCACCCTGTGATTTTCATCGAGTGTGTATTTTTCAGATTATGCAACTGCAATTGGCCACACGGAAACAAAAACTTTCATGTGCATCTCTGGTGTGTCTTTCGTGCATTAGTATTGCAAAAGAAATATTTCTATGCCTTTCCTAGCAATTGTATGCTGAATTTGCATTAAGATAGCGTTTAATAAGTGCATTTGCGACTTCAGCGGACCTTTCATTGTATTTTATCATGTTTTATCCGTATTCATGGCACCCATCAGCGACAATATGACCGATATACTGCAGCAGGCTGCCGAAATAGCACCCTGTAATTTTCATCGAGTGTGTATTTTTCAGATTATGCAATTGCAATTGGCCACACGGAAACAAAAACTTTCATGTACATCTCTGGTGTGTCTTTCGTGCATTAGTATTGCAAAAGAAATATTTCTATGCCTTTCCTAGCAATTGGATGCTGATTTCGCATTAGGATAGCGTTTAATAAGTGCATTTGCGACTTCAGCGGACTTTTCATTGCATTTTATTATATTTTATCCGTATTCATGGCACCCATCAGTGACAATATGACCGATATACTGCAGCAGGCTGCCGAAATAGCACCCTGTGATTTTCATCGAGTGTGTATTTTTCAGATTATGCAACTGCAATTGGCCACACGGAAACAAAAACTTTCATGTGCATCTCTGGTGTGTCTTTCGTGCATTAGTATTGCAAAAGAAATATTTCTATGCCTTTCCTAGCAATTGGATGCTGAATTTGCATTAAGATAGCGTTTAATAAGTGCATTTGCGACTTCAGCGGACCTTTCATTGCATTTTATCATGTGTTTACGTATTCATGGTACCCATCAGCGACAATATGACCGATATACTGCAGCAGGCTGCCGAAATAGCACCTTGTGATTTTCATCGAGTGTGTATTTTTCAGATTATGCAACTGCAATTGGCCACACGGAAACAAAAACTTTCATATGCATCTCTGGTGTGTCTTTCGTGCATTAGTATTGCAAAAGAAATATTTCTATGCCTTTCCTAGCAATTGGATGCTGAATTTGCATTAAGATAGCGTTTAATAAGTGCATTTGCAACTTCAGCGGACTTTTCATTGCATTAGATTATATTTTATCCGTATTCATGGCACCCACCAGCGACAATATGACCGATATACTGCAGCAGGCTGCCGAAATAGCACCCTGTGATTTTCATCGAGTGTGTATTTTTCAGATTATGCAACTGCAATTGGCCACACGGAAACAAAAACTTTCATGTGCATCTCTGGTGTGTCTTTCGTGCATTAGTATTGCAAAAGAAATATTTCTATGCCTTTCCTAGCAATTGTATGCTGAATTTGCATTAAGATAGCGTTTAATAAGTGCATTTGCGACTTCAGCGGACTTTTCATTGCATTTTATTATATTTTATCCGTATTCATGGCACCCATCAGTGACAATATGACCGATATACTGCAGCAGGCTGCCGAAATAGCACCCTGTGATTTTCATCGAGTGTGTATTTTTCAGATTATGCAACTGCAATTGGCCACACGGAAACAAAAACTTTCATGTGCATCTCTGGTGTGTCTTTCGTGCATTAGTATTGCAAAAGAAATATTTCTATGCCTTTCCTAGCAATTGGATGCTGAATTTTCATTAAGATAGCGTTTAATAAGTGCATTTGCGACTTCAGCGGACTTTTCATTGCATTTTATTATATTTTATCCGTATTCATGGCACCCACAAGCGACAATATGACCGATATACTGCAGCAGGCTGCCGAAATTTCACCCTGTGATTTTCATCGAGTGTGTATTTTTCAGATTATGCAACTGCAATTGGCCACACGGAAACAAAAACTTTCATGTGCATCTCTGGTGTGTCTTTCGTGCATTAGTGTTGCAAAAGAAATATTTCTATGCCTTTCCTAGCAATTGGATGCTGAATTTGCATTAAGATAGCGTTTAATAAGTGCATTTGCGACTTCAGCGGACCTTTCAATGCATTTTATCATGTTTTATCCGTATTCATGGCACCCATCAGCGACAATATGACCGATATACTGCAGCAGGCTGCCGAAATAGCACCCTGTGATTTTCATCGAGTGTGTATTTTTCAGGTTATGCAACTGCAATTGGCCACACGGAAACAAAAACTTTCATGTGCATCTCTGGTGTGTCTTTCGTGCATTAGTATTGCAAAAGAAATATTTCTATGCCTTTCCTAGCAATTGGATGCTGAATTTGCATTAAGATAGCGTTTAATAAGTGCATTTGCGACTTCAGCGGACCTTTCATTGCATTTTATCATGTTTTATCCGTATTCATGGTACCCATCAGCGACAATATGACCGATATACTGCAGCAGGCTGCCGAAATAGCACCCTGTGATTTTCATCGAGTGTGTATTTTTCAGGTTATGCAACTGCAATTGGCCACACGGAAACAAAAACTTTCATGTGCATCTCTGGTGTGTCTTTCGTGCATTAGTATTGCAAAAGAAATATTTCTATGCCTTTCCTAGCAATTGGATGCTGAATTCGCATTAGGATAGCGTTTAATAAGTGCATTTGCGACTTCAGCGGACTTTTCAGTGCATTTTATTATATTTTGTCCGTATTCATGGCACCCACCAGCGACAATATGACCGATATACTGCAGCAGGCTGCCGAAATAGCACCCTGTGATTTTCATCGAGTGTGTATTTTTCAGATTATGCAACTGCAATTGGCCACACGGAAACAAAAACTTTCATGTGCATCTCTGGTGTGTCTTTCGTGCATTAGTATTGCAAAAGAAATATTTCTATGCCTTTCCTAGCAATTGGATGCTGAATTTGCATTAAGATAGCGTTTAATAAGTGCATTCGCGACTTCAGCGGACTTTTCATTGCATTTTATTATATTTTATCCGTATTCATGGCACCCACCAGCGACAATATGACCGATATACTGCAGCAGGCTGCCGAAATAGCACCCTGTGATTTTCATCGAGTGTGTATTTTTCAGATTATGCAACTGCAATTGGCCACACGGAAACAAAAACTTTCATGTGCATCGCTGGTGTGTCTTTCGTGCATTAGTATTGCAAAAGAAATATTTCTATGCTTTTCCTAGCAATTGGATGCTGAATTCGCATTAGGATAGCGTTTAATAAGTACATTTGCGACTTCAGCGGACTTTTCATTGCATTTTATTATATTTTATCCGTATTCATGGCACCCACCAGCGACAATATGACCGATATACTGCAGCAGGCTGCCGAAATAGCACCCTGTGATTTTCATCGAGTGTGTATTTTTCAGATTATGCAACTGTAATTGGCCACACGGAAACAAAAACTTTCATGTGCATCTCTGGTGTGTCTTTCGTGCATTAGTATTGCAAAAGAAATATTTCTATGCCTTTCCTAGCAAATGGATGCTGAATTTGCATTAAGATAGCGTTTAATAAGTGCATTTGCGACTTCAGCGGACTTTTCAGTGCATTTTATTATATTTTATCCGTATTCATGGCACCCACCAGCGACAATATGACCGATATACTGCAGCAGGCTGCCGAAATAGCACCCTGTGATTTTCATCGAGTGTGTATTTTTCAGATTATGCAACTGCAATTGGCCACACGGAATCAAAAACTTTCATGTGCATTTCTGGTGTGTCTTTCGTGCATTAGTATTGCAAAAGAAATATTTCTATGCCTTTCCTAGCAATTGGATGCTGAATTTGCATTAAGATAGCGTTTAATAAGTGCATTTGCGACTTCAGCGGACTTTTCATTGCATTTTATTATATTTTATCCGTATTCATGGCACCCACCAGCGACAATATGACCGATATACTGCAGCAGGCTGCCGAAATAGCACCCTGTGATTTTCATCGAGTGTGTATTTTTCAGATTATGCAACTGCAATTGGCCACACGGAAACAAAAACTTTCATGTGCATTTCTGGTGTGTCTTTCGTGCATTAGTATTGCAAAAGAAATATTTCTATGCCTTTCCTAGCAATTGGATGCTGAATTTGCATTAAGATAGCGTTTAATAGGTGCATTTGCGACTTCAGCGGACTTTTCATTGCATTTTATTATATTTTATCTGTATTCATGGCACCCACCAGCGACAATATGACCGATATACTGCAGCAGGCTGCCGAAATAGCACCCTGTGATTTTCATCGAGTGTGTATTTTTCAGATTATGCAACTGCAATTGGCCACACGGAAACAAAAACTTTCATGTGCATCTCTGGTGTGTCTTTCGTGCATTAGTATTGCAAAAGAAATATTTCTATGCCTTTCCTAGCAATTGGATGCTGAATTTGCATTAAGATAGCGTTTAATAAGTGCATTTGCGACTTCAGCGGACTTTTCATTGCATTTTATTATATTTTATCCGTATTCATGGCACCCACCAGCGACAATATGACCGATATACTGCAGCAGGCTGCCGAAATAGCACCCTGTGATTTTCATCGAGTGTGTATTTTTGAGATTATGCAATTGCAATTGTCCACACGGAAACAAAAACTTTCATGTGTATCTCTGGTGTGTCTTTCGTGCATTAGTATTGCAAAAGAAATATATCTATGCCGCTCCTAGCAATTGGATGCTGAATTCGCATTAGGATAGCGTTTAATAAGTGCATTTGCCATTTCAGCGGACCTTTCCTTGCATTTTATTATATTTTATCCGTATTCATGGCACCCAACAGTGAAAATATGAACGATATACTGCAGCAGGCTGCCGAAATAGCAACCTGTGATTTTCATCGAGTGTGTATTTTTCATTTTATGTACTTGCAATTGGCCACACGGAAACAAAAACTTTCATGTTCATTTCTGGTGTGTCTTTCGTGCATTAGTATTGCAAAAGAAATATATCTATGCCGCTCCTAGCAATTGGATGCTGAATTTGCATTAAGATAGCGTTTAATAAGTGAATTTGCGATTTCAGCGGACCTTTCCTTGCATTTTATTATATATTATCCGTATTCATGGCACCCATCAGCGACAATATGACCGATATACTGCAGCAGGCTGCCGAAATAGCACCCTGTGATTTTCATCGATTGTGTATTTTTCAGATTATGTACTTGCAAATGGCCACACGGAAACAAAAACTTGTAATTGCACCTCTGGTGTGTCTTTCGTGCACTAGTATTGCAAGAGAAATATTTCTATGCCCCTCCTAGCAATTGGTTGCTGAATTTGCATTAAGAATAAGTGCATTGGCGACTTCAGCCGACTTTTCATTGCATTTTATGATATTTTATCCGTATTCATGGCACCCATCAGTAACAATATGAAAGATATACAGCAGCAGGCTGCCGCAATAGCACCCTGTGATTTTCATCGAGTGTGTATTTTTCAGATTATGTACTTGCAAATGGCCACACGGAAACTAAAACGTTTATGTGTATTTCTGGTGTGTTTTGCGTGAACTAGTTTTGCAAATGAAATATTTCTATGCCGCTTCTAGCAATTGGAAGCTGAATTTGCATTAAGATAGCGTTTAATAAGTGCATTTGCGACTTCAGCGGACTTTTCATTGCCTTTTATTATACTTTATCCGTATTCATGGCGCCCATCAGTGACAATATGACCGATATACAGCAGCAGGCTGCCGAAATAGCACCCTGTGATTTTCATCGAGTGTGTATTTTTCAGATTATGCAATTGCAAATGGCCACACGGAAACAAAAACTTTTATGTGCATCTCTGGTGTGTCTTTCGTGCATTAGTATTGCAAAAGAAATATTTCTATGCCTTTCCTAGCAATTGGATGCTGAATTCGCATTAGGATAGCGTTTAATAAGTGCATTTGCGACTTCAGCGGACCTTTCATTGCATTTTATCATGTTTTATCCGTATTCATGGCCCCACCAGCGACAATATGACCGATATACTGCAGCAGGCTGCCGAAATAGCACCCTGTGATTTTCATCGAGTGTGCATTTTTCAGATTATGCAATTGCAATTGGCCACACGGAAACAAAAACTTTCATGTACATCTCTGGTGTGTCTTTCGTGCATTAGTATTGCAAAAGAAATATTTCTGTGCCTTTCCTAGCAATTGGATGCTGCATTTGCATTAAGATAGCGTTTAATAAGTGCATTTGCGACTTCAGCGGACCTTTCATTGCATTTTATCATGTTTTATCCGTATTCATGGCACCCACCAGCGACAATATGACCGATATACTGCAGCAGGCTGCCGAAATAGCACCCTGTGATTTTCATCGAGTGTGTATTTTTCAGATTATGCAACTGCAATTGGCCACACGGAAACAAAAACTTTCATGTGCATTTCTGGTGTGTCTTTCGTGCATTAGTATTGCAAAAGAAATATTTCTATGCCTTTCCTAGCAATTGGATGCTGAATTTGCATTAAGATAGCGTTTAATAAGTGCATTTGCGACTTCAGCGGACTTTTCATTGCATTTTATTATATTTTATCCGTATTCATGGCACCCACCAGCGACAATATGACCGATATACTGCAGCAGGCTGCCGAAATAGCACCCTGTGATTTTCATCGAGTGTGTATTTTTCAGATTATGCAACTGCAATTGGCCACACGGAAACAAAAACTTTCATGTGCATCTCTGGTGTGTCTTTCGTGCATTAGTATTGCAAAAGAAATATTTCTATGCCTTTCCTAGCAATTGGATGCTGAATTTGCATTAAGATAGCGTTTAATAAGTGCATTTGCGACTTCAGCGGACTTTTCATTGCATTTTATTATATTTTATCCGTATTCATGGCACCCACCAGCGACAATATGAAAGATATACAGCAGCAGGCTGCCGCAATAGCACCCTGTGATTTTCATCGAGTGTGTATTTTTCAGATTATGTACTTGCAAATGGCCACACGGAAACTAAAACTTTTATGTGTATTTCTGGTGTGCTTTGCGTGAACTAGTTTTGCAAATGAAATATTTCTATGCCGCTTCTAGCAATTGGAAGCTGAATTTGCATTAAGATAGCGTTTAATAAGTGCATTTGCGACTTCAGCGGACTTTTCATTGCCTTTTATTATACTTTATCCGTATTCATGGCGCCCATCAGTGACAATATGACCGATATACTGCAGCAGGCTGCCGAAATAGCACCCTGTGATTTTCATCGAGTGTGTATTTTTCAGATTATGCAACTGTAATTGGCCACACGGAAACAAAAACTTTCATGTGCATCTCTGGTGTGTCTTTCGTGCATTAGTATTGCAAAAGAGATATTTCTATGCCTTTCCTAGCAAATGGATGCTGAATTTGCATTAAGATAGCGTTTAATAAGTGCATTTGCGACTTCAGCGGACTTTTCAGTGCATTTTATTATATTTTGTCCGTATTCATGGCACCCACCTGCGACAATATGACCGATATACTGCAGCAGGCTGCCGAAATAGCACCCTGTGATTTTCATCGAGTGTGTATTTTTCAGATTATGCAACTGCAATTGGCCACACGGAAACAAAAACTTTCATGTGCATCTCTGGTGTGTCTTTCGTGCATTAGTATTGCAAAAGAAATATTTCTATGCCTTTCCTAGCAATTGGATGCTGACTTTGCATTAAGATAGCGTTTAATAAGTGCATTCGCGACTTCAGCGGACTTTTCATTGCATTTTCTTATATTTTATCCGTATTCATGGCACCCACCAGCGACAATATGACCGATATACTGCAGCAGGCTGCCGAAATAGCACCCTGTGATTTTCATCGAGTGTGTATTTTTCAGATTATGCAACTGCAATTGGCCACACGGAAACAAAAACTTTCATGTGCATCGCTGGTGTGTCTTTCGTGCATTAGTATAGCAAAAGAAATATTTCTATGCCTTTCCTAGCAATTGGATGCTGAATTTGCATTAAGATAGCGTTTAATAAGTGCATTTGCGACTTCAGCGGACTTTTCAGTGCATTTTATTATATTTTATCCGTATTCATGGCACCCACCAGCGACAATATGACCGATATACTGCAGCAGGCTGCCGAAATAGCACCCTGTGATTTTCGTCGAGTGTGTATTTTTCAGATTATGCAACTGCAATTGGCCACACGGAAACAAAAACTTTCATGTGCATTTCTGGTGTGTCTTTCGTGCATTAGTATTGCAAAAGAAATATTTCTATGCCTTTCCTAGCAATTGGATGCTGAATTTGCATTAAGATAGCGTTTAATAAGTGCATTTGCGACTTCAGCGGACTTTTCATTGCATTTTATTATATTTTATCCGTATTTATGGCACCCACCAGCGACAATATGACCGATATACTGCAGCAGGCTGCCGAAATAGCACCCTGTGATTTTCATCGAGTGTGCATTTTTCAGATTATGCAACTGCAATTGGCCACACGGAAACAAAAACTTTCATGTGCATCTCTGGTGTGTCTTTCGTGCATTAGTATTGCAAAAGAAATATTTCTATGCTTTTCCTAGCAATTGGATGCTGAATTTGCATTAAGATAGCGTTTAATAAGTGCATTTGCGACTTCAGCGGACTTTTCATTGCATTTTATTATATTTTATCTGTATTCATGGCACCCACCAGCGACAATATGACCGATATACTGCAGCAGGCTGCCGAAATAGCACCCTGTGATTTTCATCGAGTGTGTATTTTTCAGATTATGCAACTGCAATTGGCCACACGGAAACAAAAACTTTCATGTGCATCTCTGGTGTGTCTTTCGTGCATTAGTATTGCAAAAGAAATATTTCTATGCCTTTCCTAGCAATTGGATGCTGAATTTGCATTAAGATAGCGTTTAATAAGTGCATTTGCGACTTCAGCGGACTTTTCATTGAATTTTATTATATTTTATCCGTATTCATGGCACCCACCAGCGACAATATGACCGATATACTGCAGCAGGCTGCCGAAATAGCACCCTGTGATTTTCATCGAGTGTGTATTTTTCAGATTATGCAACTGCAATTGGCCACACGGAAACAAAAACTTTCATGTGCATCGCTGGTGTGTCTTTCGTGCATTAGTATTGCAAAAGAAATATTTCTATGTTTTTCCTAGCAATTGGATGCTGAATTTGCATTAAGATAGCGTTTAATAAGTGCATTTGCGACTTCAGCGGACCTTTCATTGCATTTTATCATGTTTTATCCGTATTCATGGCACCCATCAGCGACAATATGACCGATATACTGCAGCAGGCTGCCGAAATAGCACCCTGTGATTTTCATCGAGTGTGCATTTTTCAGATTATGCAATTGCAATTGGCCACACGGAAACAAAAACTTTCATGTACATCTCTGGTGTGTCTTTCGTGCATTAGTATTGCAAAAGAAATATTTCTATGCCTTTCCTAGCAATCGGATGCTGAATTCGCATTAGGATAGCGTTTAATAAGTGCATTTGCGACTTCAGCGGACTTTTCATTGCATTTTATTATATTTTATCCGTATTCATGGCACCCATCAGGGACAATATGACCGATATACTGCAGCAGGCTGCCGTAATAGCACCCTGTGATTTTCATCGAGTGTGTATTTTTCAGATTATGCAACTGCAATTGGCCACACGGAAACAAAAACTTTCATGTGCATCTCTGGTGTGTCTTTCGTGCATTAGTATTGCAAAAGAAATATTTCTATGCCTTTCCTAGCAATTGGATGCTGAATTCGCATTAGGATAGCGTTTAATAAGTACATTTGCGACTTCAGCGGACTTTTCATTGCGTTTTATTATATTTTATCCGTATTCATGGCACCCACCAGCGACAATATGACCGATATACTGCAGCAGGCTGCCGAAATGGCACCCTGTGATTTTCATCGAGTGTGTATTTTTCAGATTATGCAACTGCAATTGGCCACACGGAAACAAAAACTTTCATGTGCATCTCTGGTGTGTCTTTCGTGCATTAGTATTGCAAAAGAAATATTTCTATGCCTTTCCTAGCAAATGGATGCTGAATTTGCATTAAGATAGCGTTTAATAAGTGCATTTGCGACTTCAGCGGACTTTTCAGTGCATTTTATTATATTTTATCCGTATTCATGGCACCCACCAGCGACAATATGACCGATATACTGCAGCAGGCTGCCGAAATAGCCCCTGTGATTTTCATCGAGTGTGTATTTTTCAGATTATGCAACTGCAATTGGCCACACGGAAACAAAAACTTTCATGTGCATCTCTGGTGTGTCTTTCGTGCATTAGTATTGCAAAAGAAATATTTCTATGCCTTTCCTAGCAATTGGATGCTGAATTTGCATTAAGATAGCGTTTAATAAGTGCATTTGCGACTTCAGCGGACTTTTCATTGCATTTTATTATATTTTATCCGTATTCATGGCACCCACCAGCGACAATATGACCGATATACTGCAGCAGGCTGCCGAAATAGCACTCTGTGATTTTCATCGAGTGTGTATTTTTCAGATTATGCAACTGCAATTGGCCACACAAAAACAAAAACTTTCATGTGCATCGCTGGTGTGTCTTTCGTGCATTAGTATTGCAAAAGAAATATTTCTATGCCTTTCCTAGCAATTGGATGCTGAATATGCATTAAGATAGCGTTTAATAAGTGCATTTGCGACTTCAGCGGACCTTTCATTGCATTTTATCATGTTTTATCCGTATTTATGGCACCCATCAGCGACAATATGACCGATATACTGCAGCAGGCTGCCGAAATAGCACCCTGTGATTTTCATCGAGTGTGTATTTTTCAGATTATGCAATTGCAATTGGCCACACGGAAACAAAAACTTTCATGTACATCTCTGGTGTGTCTTTCGTGCATTAGTATTGCAAAAGAAATATTTCTATGCCTTTCCTAGCAAGTGGATGCTGAATTCGCATTAGGATAGCGTTTAATAAGTACATTTGTGACTTCAGCGGACTTTTCATTGCATTTTACTATATTTTATGCGTATTCATGGCACCCACCAGCGACAATATGACCGATATACTGCAGCAGGCTGCCGAAATAGCACCCTGTGATTTTCATCGAGTGTGTATTTTTCAGATTATGCAACTGCAATTGGCCACACGGAAACAAAAACTTTCATGTGCATCTCTGGTGTGTCTTTCGTGCATTAGTATTGCAAAAGAAATATTTCTATGCCTATCCTAGCAAATGGATGCTCAATTTGCATTAAGATAGCGTTTAA
Source organism: Agriotes lineatus (assembly GCA_940337035.1). Classification (NCBI taxonomy): domain Eukaryota; kingdom Metazoa; phylum Arthropoda; class Insecta; order Coleoptera; family Elateridae; genus Agriotes; species Agriotes lineatus. The sequence continues at coordinate 36,915 of CALNHX010000290.1, read as the reverse complement.
TAAGTGCATTTGCGACTTCAGCGGACTTTTCAGTGCATTTTATTATATTTTATCCGTATTCATGGCACCCACCAGCGACAATATGACCGATATACTGCAGCAGGCTGCCGAAATAGCCCCTGTGATTTTCATCGAGTGTGTATTTTTCAGATTATGCAACTGCAATTGGCCACACGGAAACAAAAACTTTCATGTGCATCTCTGGTGTGTCTTTCGTGCATTAGTATTGCAAAAGAAATATTTCTATGCCTTTCCTAGCAATTGGATGCTGAATTTGCATTAAGATAGCGTTTAATAAGTGCATTTGCGACTTCAGCGGACTTTTCATTGCATTTTATTATATTTTATCCGTATTCATGGCACCCACCAGCGACAATATGACCGATATACTGCAGCAGGCTGCCGAAATAGCACCCTGTGATTTTCATCGAGTGTGTATTTTTCAGATTATGCAACTGCAATTGGCCACACGGAAACAAAAACTTTCATGTGCATCTCTGGTGTGTCTTTCGTGCATTAGTATTGCAAAAGAAATATTTCTATGCCTTTCCTAGCAATTGGATGCTGAATTTGCATTAAGATAGCGTTTAATAAGTGCATTTGCGACTTCAGCGGACTTTTCATTGCATTTTATTATATTTTATCCGTATTCATGGCACCCACCAGCGACAATATGACCGATATACTGCAGCAGGCTGCCGAAATAGCACCCTGTGATTTTCATCGAGTGTGTATTTTTCAGATTATGCAACTGCAATTGGCCACACGGAAACAAAAACTTTCATGTGCATCTCTGGTGTGTCTTTCGTGCATTAGTATTGCAAAAGAAATATTTCTATGCCTTTCCTAGCAATTGGATGCTGAATTTGCATTAAGATAGCGTTTAATAAGTGCATTTGCGACTTCAGCGGACTTTTCATTGCATTTTATTATATTTTATCCGTATTTATGGCACCCACCAGCGACAATATGACCGATATACTGCAGCAGGCTGCCGAAATAGCACCCTGTGATTTTCATCGAGTGTGCATTTTTCAGATTATGCAACTGCAATTGGCCACACGGAAACAAAAACTTTCATGTGCATCTCTGGTGTGTCTTTCGTGCATTAGTATTGCAAAAGAAATATTTCTATGCCTTTCCTAGCAATTGGATGCTGAATTTGCATTAAGATAGCGTTTAATAAGTGCATTTGCGACTTCAGCGGACTTTTCATTGCATTTTATTATATTTTATCCGTATTCATGGCACCCACCAGCGACAATATGAAAGATATACAGCAGCAGGCTGCCGCAATAGCACCCTGTGATTTTCATCGAGTGTGTATTTTTCAGATTATGCAACTGCAATTGGCCACCTGGAAACAAAAACTTTCATGTGCATATCTGGTGTGTCTTTCGTGCATTAGTATTGCAAAAGAAATATTTCTATGCCTTTCCTAGCAATTGGATGCTGAATTTGCATTAAGATAGCGTTTAATAAGTGCATTTGCGACTTCAGCGGACTTTTCATTGCATTTTATTATATTTTATCCGTATTCATGGCACCCACCAGCGACAATATGACCGATATACTGCAGCAGGCTGCCGAAATAGCACTCTGTGATTTTCATCGAGTGTGTATTTTTCAGATTATGCAACTGCAATTGGCCACACGGAAACAAAAACTTTCATGTGCATCGCTGGTGTGTCTTTCGTGCATTAGTATTGCAAAAGAAATATTTCTATGCCTTTCCTAGCAATTGGATGCTGAATATGCATTAAGATAGCGTTTAATAAGTGCATTTGCGACTTCAGCGGACCTTTCATTGCATTTTATCATGTTTTATCCGTATTTATGGCACCCATCAGCGACAATATGACCGATATACTGCAGCAGGCTGCCGAAATAGCACCCTGTGATTTTCATCGAGTGTGTATTTTTCAGATTATGCAATTGCAATTGGCCACACGGAAACAAAAACTTTCATGTACATCTCTGGTGTGTCTTTCGTGCATTAGTATTGCAAAAGAAATATTTCTATGCCTTTCCTAGCAAGTGGATGCTGAATTCGCATTAGGATAGCGTTTAATAAGTACATTTGTGACTTCAGCGGACTTTTCATTGCATTTTACTATATTTTATGCGTATTCATGGCACCCACCAGCGACAATATGACCGATATACTGCAGCAGGCTGCCGAAATAGCACCCTGTGATTTTCATCGAGTGTGTATTTTTCAGATTATGCAACTGCAATTGGCCACACGGAAACAAAAACTTTCATGTGCATCTCTGGTGTGTCTTTCGTGCATTAGTATTGCAAAAGAAATATTTCTATGCCTATCCTAGCAAATGGATGCTCAATTTGCATTAAGATAGCGTTTAATAAGTGCATTTGCGACTTCAGAGGACTTTTCAGTGCATTTTATTATATTTTATCCGTATTCATGGCACCCACCAGCGACAATATGACCGATATACTGCAGCAGGCTGCCGAAATAGCCCCTGTGATTTTCATCGAGTGTGTATTTTTCAGATTATGCAACTGCAATTGGCCACACGGAAACAAAAACTTTCATGTGCATCTCTGGTGTGTCTTTCGTGCATTAGTATTGCAAAAGAAATATTTCTATGCCTTTCCTAGCAATTGGATGCTGAATTTGCATTAAGATAGCGTTTAATAAGTGCATTTGCGGCTTCAGCGGACTTTTCATTGCATTTTATTATATTTTATCCGTATTCATGGCACCCACCAGCGACAATATGACCGATATACTGCAGCAGGCTGCCGAAATAGCACCCTGTGATTTTCATCGAGTGTGTATTTTTCAGATTATGCAACTGCAATTGGCCACACGGAAACAAAAACTTTCATGAGCATCGCTGGTGTGTCTTTCGTGCATTAGTATTGCAAAAGAAATATTTCTATGCCTTTCCTAACAATTGGATGCTGAATTTGCATTAAGATAGCGTTTAATAAGTGCATTTGCGACTTCAGCGGACTTTTCAGTGCATTTTATTATATTTTATCCGTATTCATGGAACCCACCAGCGACAATATGACCGATATACTGCAGCAGGCTGCCGAAATAGCACCCTGTGATTTTCATCGAGTGTGTATTTTTCAGATTATGTAACTGCAATTGGCCACACGGAAACAAAAACTTTCATGTGCATCTCTGGTGTGTCTTTCGTGCATTAGTATTGCAAAAGAAATATTTCTATGCCTTTCCTAGCAATTGGATGCTGAATTTGCATTAAGATAGCGTTTAATAAGTGCATTTGCGACTTCAGAGGACTTTTCATTGCATTTTATCATGTTTTATCCGTATTCATGGCACCCATCAGCGACAATATGACCGATATACTGCAGCAGGCTGCCGAAATAGCACCCTGTGATTTTCATCGAGTGTGCATTTTTCAGATTATGCAATTGCAATTGGCCACACGGAAACAAAAACTTTCATGTACATCTCTGGTGTGTCTTTCGTGCATTAGTATTGCAAAAGAAATATTTCTATGCCTTTCCTAGCAAGTGGATGCTGAATTCGCATTAGGATAGCGTTTAATAAGTACATTTGTGACTTCAGCGGACTTTTCATTGCATTTTACTATATTTTATGCGTATTCATGGCACCCACCAGCGACAATATGACCGATATACTGCAGCAGGCTGCCGAAATAGCACCCTGTGATTTTCATCGAGTGTGTATTTTTCAGATTATGCAACTGCAATTGGCCACACGGAAACAAAAACTTTCATGTGCATCTCTGGTGTGTCTTTCGTGCATTAGTATTGCAAAAGAAATATTTCTATGCCTATCCTAGCAAATGGATGCTCAATTTGCATTAAGATAGCGTTTAATAAGTGCATTTGCGACTTCAGCGGACTTTTCAGTGCATTTTATTATATTTTATCCGTATTCATGGCACCCACCACCGACAATATGACCGATATACTGCAGCAGGCTGCCGAAATAGCCCCTGTGATTTTCATCGAGTGTGAATTTTTCAGATTATGCAACTGCAATTGGCCACACGGAAACAAAAACTTTCATGTGCATCTCTGGTGTGTCTTTCGTGCATTAGTATTGCAAAAGAAATATTTCTATGCCTTTCCTAGCAATTGGATGCTGAATTTGCATTAAGATAGCGTTTAATAAGTGCATTTGCGACTTCAGCGGACTTTTCATTGCATTTTATTATATTTTATCCGTATTCATGGCACCCACCAGCGACAATATGACCGATATACTGCAGCAGGCTGCCGAAATAGCACTCTGTGATTTTCATCGAGTGTGTATTTTTCAGATTATGCAACTGCAATTGGCCACACGGAAACAAAAACTTTCATGAGCATCGCTGGTGTGTCTTTCGTGCATTAGTATTGCAAAAGAAATATTTCTATGCCTTTCCTAGCAATTGGATGCTGAATTTGCATTAAGATAGCGTTTAATAAGTGCATTTGCGACTTCAGCGGACTTTTCAGTGCATTTTATTATATTTTATCCGTATTCATGGAACCCACCAGCGACAATATGACCGATATACTGCAGCAGGCTGCCGAAATAGCACCCTGTGATTTTCATCGAGTGTGTATTTTTCAGATTATGTAACTGCAATTGGCCACACGGAAACAAAAACTTTCATGTGCATCTCTGGTGTGTCTTTCGTGCATTAGTATTGCAAAAGAAATATTTCTATGCCTTTCCTAGCAATTGGATGCTGAATTTGCATTAAGATAGCGTTTAATAAGTGCATTTGCGACTTCAGAGGACTTTTCATTGCATTTTATTATAATTTATCCGTATTCATGGCACCCACCAGCGACAATATGACCGATATACTGCAGCAGGCTGCCGAAATAGCACCCTGTGATTTTCATCGAGTGTGTATTTTTCAGATTATGCATCTGCAATTGGCCACACGGAAACAAAAACTTTCATGTGCATCTCTGGTGTGTCTTTCGTGCATTAGTATTGCAAAAGAAATATTTCTATGCCTTTCCTAGCAATTGGATGCTGAATTTGCATTAAGATAGCGTTTAATAAGTGCATTTGCGACTTCAGCGGACTTTTCATTGCATTTTATTATATTTTATCCGTATTCATGGCACCCACCAGCGACAATATGACCGATATACTGCAGCATGCTGCCGAAATAGCACCCTGTGATTTTCATCGAGTGTGTATTTTTCAGATTATGCAACTGCAATTGGCCACACGGAAACAAAAACTTTCATGTGCATCTCTGGTGTGTCTTTCGTGCATTAGTATTGCAAAAGAAATATTTCTATGCCTTTCCTAGCAATTGGATGCTGAATTTGCATTAAGATAGCGTTTAATAAGTGCATTTGCGACTTCAGAGGACTTTTCATTGCATTTTATTATAATTTATCCGTATTCATGGCACCCACCAGCGACAATATGACCGATATACTGCAGCAGGCTGCCGAAATAGCACCCTGTGATTTTCATCGAGTGTGTATTTTTCAGATTATGCAACTGCAATTGGCCACACGGAAACAAAAACTTTCATGAGCATCGCTGGTGTGTCTTTCGTGCATTAGTATTGCAAAAGAAATATTTCTATGCCTTTCCTAGCAATTGGATGCTGAATTTGCATTAAGATAGCGTTTAATAAGTGCATTTGCGACTTCAGCGGACTTTTCAGTGCATTTTATTATATTTTATCCGTATTCATGGAACCCACCAGCGACAATATGACCGATATACTGCAGCAGGCTGCCGAAATAGCACCCTGTGATTTTCATCGAGTGTGTATTTTTCAGATTATGTAACTGCAATTGGCCACACGGAAACAAAAACTTTCATGTGCATCTCTGGTGTGTCTTTCGTGCATTAGTATTGCAAAAGAAATATTTCTATGCCTTTCCTAGCAATTGGATGCTGAATTTGCATTAAGATAGCGTTTAATAAGTGCATTTGCGACTTCAGAGGACTTTTCATTGCATTTTATCATGTTTTATCCGTATTCATGGCACCCATCAGCGACAATATGACCGATATACTGCAGCAGGCTGCCGAAATAGCACCCTGTGATTTTCATCGAGTGTGCATTTTTCAGATTATGCAATTGCAATTGGCCACACGGAAACAAAAACTTTCATGTACACCTCTGGTGTGTCTTTCGTGCATTAGTATTGCAAAAGAAATATTTCTATGCCTTTCCTAGCAAGTGGATGCTGAATTCGCATTAGGATAGCGTTTAATAAGTACATTTGTGACTTCAGCGGACTTTTCATTGCATTTTACTATATTTTATGCGTATTCATGGCACCCACCAGCGACAATATGACCGATATACTGCAGCAGGCTGCCGAAATAGCACCCTGTGATTTTCATCGAGTGTGTATTTTTCAGATTATGCAACTGCAATTGGCCACACGGAAACAAAAACTTTCATGTGCATCTCTGGTGTGTCTTTCGTGCATTAGTATTGCAAAAGAAATATTTCTATGCCTATCCTAGCAAATGGATGCTCAATTTGCATTAAGATAGCGTTTAATAAGTGCATTTGCGACTTCAGCGGACTTTTCAGTGCATTTTATTATATTTTATCCGTATTCATGGCACCCACCACCGACAATATGACCGATATACTGCAGCAGGCTGCCGAAATAGCCCCTGTGATTTTCATCGAGTGTGAATTTTTCAGATTATGCAACTGCAATTGGCCACACGGAAACAAAAACTTTCATGTGCATCTCTGGTGTGTCTTTCGTGCATTAGTATTGCAAAAGAAATATTTCTATGCCTTTCCTAGCAATTGGATGCTGAATTTGCATTAAGATAGCGTTTAATAAGTGCATTTGCGACTTCAGCGGACTTTTCATTGCATTTTATTATATTTTATCCGTATTCATGGCACCCACCAGCGACAATATGACCGATATACTGCAGCAGGCTGCCGAAATAGCACTCTGTGATTTTCATCGAGTGTGTATTTTTCAGATTATGCAACTGCAATTGGCCACACGGAAACAAAAACTTTCATGAGCATCGCTGGTGTGTCTTTCGTGCATTAGTATTGCAAAAGAAATATTTCTATGCCTTTCCTAGCAATTGGATGCTGAATTTGCATTAAGATAGCGTTTAATAAGTGCATTTGCGACTTCAGCGGACTTTTCAGTGCATTTTATTATATTTTATCCGTATTCATGGAACCCACCAGCGACAATATGACCGATATACTGCAGCAGGCTGCCGAAATAGCACCCTGTGATTTTCATCGAGTGTGTATTTTTCAGATTATGTAACTGCAATTGGCCACACGGAAACAAAAACTTTCATGTGCATCTCTGGTGTGTCTTTCGTGCATTAGTATTGCAAAAGAAATATTTCTATGCCTTTCCTAGCAATTGGATGCTGAATTTGCATTAAGATAGCGTTTAATAAGTGCATTTGCGACTTCAGAGGACTTTTCATTGCATTTTATTATAATTTATCCGTATTCATGGCACCCACCAGCGACAATATGACCGATATACTGCAGCAGGCTGCCGAAATAGCACCCTGTGATTTTCATCGAGTGTGTATTTTTCAGATTATGCATCTGCAATTGGCCACACGGAAACAAAAACTTTCATGTGCATCTCTGGTGTGTCTTTCGTGCATTAGTATTGCAAAAGAAATATTTCTATGCCTTTCCTAGCAATTGGATGCTGAATTTGCATTAAGATAGCGTTTAATAAGTGCATTTGCGACTTCAGCGGACTTTTCATTGCATTTTATTATATTTTATCCGTATTCATGGCACCCACCAGCGACAATATGACCGATATACTGCAGCATGCTGCCGAAATAGCACCCTGTGATTCTCATCGAGTGTGTATTTTTCAGATTATGCAACTGCAATTGGCCACACGGAAACAAAAACTTTCATGTGCATCTCTGGTGTGTCTTTCGTGCATTAGTATTGCAAAAGAAATATTTCTATGCCTTTCCTAGCAATTGGATGCTGAATTTGCATTAAGATAGCGTTTAATAAGTGCATTTGCGACTTCAGAGGACTTTTCATTGCATTTTATTATAATTTATCCGTATTCATGGCACCCACCAGCGACAATATGACCGATATACTGCAGCAGGCTGCCGAAATAGCACCCTGTGATTTTCATCGAGTGTGCATTTTTCAGATTATGCAATTGCAATTGGCCACACGGAAACAAAAACTTTCATGTACATCTCTGGTGTGTCTTTCGTGCATTAGTATTGCAAAAGAAATATTTCTATGCCTTTCCTAGCAATTGGATGCTGAATTCGCATTAGGATAGCGTTTAATAAGTACATTTGCGACTTCAGCGGACTTTTCATTGCATTTTATTATATTTTATCCGTATTCATGGCACCCACCAGCGACAATATGACCGATATACTGCAGCAGGCTGCCGAAATAGCACCCTGTGATTTTCATCGAGTGTGTATTTTTCAGATTATGCAACTGCAATTGGCCACACGGAAACAAAAACTTTCATGTGCATCTCTGGTGTGTCTTTCGTGCATTAGTATTGCAAAAGAAATATTTCTATGCCTTTCCTAGCAATTGGATGCTGAATTTGCATTAAGATAGCGTTTAATAAGTGCATTTGCGACTTCAGCGGACTTTTCAGTGCATTTTATTATATTTTATCCGTATTCATGGCACCCACCAGCGACAATATGACCGATATACTGCAGCAGGCTGCCGAAATAGCCCCTGTGATTTTCATCGAGTGTGTATTTTTCAGATTATGCAACTGCAATTGGCCACACGGAAACAAAAACTTTCATGTGCATCTCTGGTGTGTCTTTCGTGCATTAGTATTGCAAAAGAAATATTTCTATGCCTTTCCTAGCAATTGGATGCTGAATTTGCATTAAGATAGCGTTTAATAAGTGCATTTGCGACTTCAGAGGACTTTTCAGTGCATTTTATTATATTTTATCCGTATTCATGGCACCCACCAGCGACAATATGAACGTTATACTGCAGCAGGCTGCCGAAATAGCACTCTGTGATTTTCATCGAGTGTGTATTTTTCAGATTATGCAACTGCAATTGGCCACACGGAAACAAAAACTTTCATGGGCATCGCTGGTGTGTCTTTCGTGCATTAGTATTGCAAAAGAAATATTTCTATGCCTTTCCTAGCAATTGGATGCTGAATTTGCATTAAGATAGCGTTTAATAAGTGCATTTGCGACTTCAGCGGACTTTTCATTGCATTTTATTATATTTTATCCGTATTCATGGCACCCACCAGCGACAATATGACCGATATACTGCAGCAGGTTGCCGAAATAGCATCCTGTGATTTTCATCGAGTGTGTATTTTTCAGATTATGCAACTGCAATTGGCCACACGGAAACAAAAACTTTCATGTGCATCTCTGGTGTGTCTTTCGTGCATTAGTATTGCAAAAGAAATATTTCTATGCCTTTCCTAGCAATTGGATGCTGAATTTGCATTAAGATAGCGTTTAATAAGTGCATTTGCGACTTCAGCGGACCCTTCATTGCATTTTATCATGTTTTATCCGTATTCATGGCACCCATCAGCGACTATATGACCGATATACTGCAGCAGGCTGCCGAAATAGCACCCTGTGATTTTCATCGAGTGTGTATTTTTCAGATTATGCAATTGCAATTGGCCACACGGAAACAAAAACTTTCATGTACATCTCTGGTGTGTCTTTCGTGCATTAGTATTGCAAAAGAAATATTTCTGTGCCTTTTCTAGCAATTGGATGCTGAATTCGCATTAGGATAGCGTTTAATAAGTGCATTTGCGACTTCAGCGGACTTTTCATTGCATTTTATTATATTTTATCCGTATTCATGGCACCCATCAGTGACAATATGACCGATATACTGCAGCAGGCTGCCGAAATAGCACCCTGTGATTTTCATCGAGTGTGTATTTTTCAGATTATGCAACTGCAATTGGCCACACGGAAACAAAAACTTTCATGTGCATTTCTGGTGTGTCTTTCGTGCTTTAGTATTGCAAAAGAAATATTTCTATGCCTTTCCTAGCAATTGGATGCTGAATTTGCATTAAGATAGCGTTTAATAAGTGCATTTGCGACTTCAGCGGACTTTTCATTGCATTTTATTATATTTTATCCGTATTCATGGCACCCACCAGCGACAATATGACCGATATACTGCGGCAGGCTGCCGAAATAGCACCCTGTGATTTTCATCGAGTGTGTATTTTTCAGATTATGCAACTGCAATTGGCCACACGGAAACAAAAACTTTCATGTGCATCTCTGGTGTGTCTTTCGTGCATTAGTATTGCAAAAGAAATATTTCTATGCCTTTCCTAGCAATTGGATGCTGAATTTGCATTAAGATAGCGTTTAATAAGTGTATTTGCGACTTCAGCGGACTTTTCATTGCATTTTATCATATTTTATCCGTATTCATGGCACCCATCAGCGACAATATGACCGATATACTGCAGCAGGCTGCCGAAATAGCACCCTGTGATATTCATCGAGTGTGTATTTTTCAGATTATGCAACTGCAATTGGCCACACGGAAACAAAAACTTTCATGTGCATCTCTGGTGTGTCTTTCGTGCATTAGTATTGCAAAAGAAATATTTCTATGCCTTTCCTAGCAATTGGATGCTGAATTTGCATTAAGATAGCGTTTAATAAGTGCATTTGCGACTTCAGCGGACTTTTCATTGCATTTTATTATATTTTATCCGTATTCATGGCACCCACCAGCGACAATATGACCGAAATACTGCGGCAGGCTGCCGAAATTGCACCCTGTGATTTTCATCGAGTGTGTATTTTTCAGATTATGCAACTGCAATTGGCCACACGGAAACAAAAACTTTCATGTGCATCTCTGGTGTGTCTTTCGTGCATTAGTATTGCAAAAGAAATATTTCTATGCCTTTCCTAGCAATTGGATGCTGAATTTGCATTAAGATAGCGTTTAATAAGTGCATTTGCGGCTTCAGCGGACTTTTCATTGCATTTTATTATATTTTATCCATATTCATGGCACCCATCAGTGACAATATGACCGATATACTGTAGCAGGCTGCCGAAATAGCGCCCTGTGATTTTCATCGAGTGTCTACATTTCAGATTATGCAATTGCAATTGGCCACACGGAAACAAAAACTTTCATGTGCATCTCTGGTGTGTCTTTCGTGCATTAGTATTGCAAAAGAAATATTTCTATGCCTTTCCTAGCAATTGGATGCTGAATTTGCATTAAGATAGCGTTTAATAAGTGCATTTGCGACTTCAGCGGACCCTTCATTGCATTTTATCATGTTTTATCCGTATTCATGGCACCCATCAGCGACAATATGACCGATATACTGCAGCAGGCTGCCGAAATAGCACCCTGTGATTTTCATCGAGTGTGCATTTTTCAGATTATGCAATTGCAATTGGCCACACGGAAACAAAAACTTTCATGTACATCTCTGGTGTGTCTTTCGTGCATTAGTATTGCAAAAGAAATATTTCTATGCCTTTCCTAGCAATTGGATGCTGAATTCGCATTAGGATAGCGTTTAATAAGTACATTTGCGACTTCAGCGGACTTTTCATTGCATTTTATTATATTTTATCCGTATTCATGGCACCCACCAGCGACAATATGACCGATATACTGCAGCAGGCTGCCGAAATAGCACCCTGTGATTTTCATCGAGTGTGCATTTTTCAGATTATGCAACTGCAATTGGCCACACGGAAACAAAAACTTTCATGTACATCTCTGGTGTGTCTTTCGTGCATTAGTATTGCAAAAGAAATATTTCTGTGCCTTTTCTAGCAATTGGATGCTGAATTCGCATTAGGATAGCGTTTAATAAGTGCATTTGCGACTTCAGCGGACTTTTCATTGCATTTTATTATATTTTATCCGTATTCATGGCACCCATCAGTGACAATATGACCGATATACTGCAGCAGGCTGCCGAAATAGCACCCTGTGATTTTCATCGAGTGTGTATTTTCAGATTATGCAACTGCAATTGGCCACACGGAAACAAAAACTTTCATGTGCATTTCTGGTGTGTCTTTCGTGCTTTAGTATTGCAAAAGAAATATTTCTATGCCTTTCCTAGCAATTGGATGCTGAATTTGCATTAAGATAGCGTTTAATAAGTGCATTTGCGACTTCAGCGGACTTTTCATTGCATTTTATTATATTTTATCCGTATTCATGGCACCCACCAGCGACAATATGACCGATATACTGCGGCAGGCTGCCGAAATAGCACCCTGTGATTTTCATCGAGTGTGTATTTTTCAGATTATGCAACTGCAATTGGCCACACGGAAACAAAAACTTTCATGTGCATCTCTGGTGTGTCTTTCGTGCATTAGTATTGCAAAAGAAATATTTCTATGCCTTTCCTAGCAATTGGATGCTGAATTTGCATTAAGATAGCGTTTAATAAGTGTATTTGCGACTTCAGCGGACTTTTCATTGCATTTTATCATATTTTATCCGTATTCATGGCACCCATCAGCGACAATATGACCGATATACTGCAGCAGGCTGCCGAAATAGCACCCTGTGATATTCATCGAGTGTGTATTTTTCAGATTATGCAACTGCAATTGGCCACACGGAAACAAAAACTTTCATGTGCATCTCTGGTGTGTCTTTCGTGCATTAGTATTGCAAAAGAAATATTTCTATGCCTTTCCTAGCAATTGGATGCTGAATTTGCATTAAGATAGCGTTTAATAAGTGCATTTGCGACTTCAGCGGACTTTTCATTGCATTTTATTATATTTTATCCGTATTCATGGCACCCACCAGCGACAATATGACCGAAATACTGCGGCAGGCTGCCGAAATTGCACCCTGTGATTTTCATCGAGTGTGTATTTTTCAGATTATGCAACTGCAATTGGCCACACGGAAACAAAAACTTTCATGTGCATCTCTGGTGTGTCTTTCGTGCATTAGTATTGCAAAAGAAATATTTCTATGCCTTTCCTAGCAATTGGATGCTGAATTTGCATTAAGATAGCGTTTAATAAGTGCATTTGCGGCTTCAGCGGACTTTTCATTGCATTTTATTATATTTTATCCATATTCATGGCACCCATCAGTGACAATATGACCGATATACTGTAGCAGGCTGCCGAAATAGCGCCCTGTGATTTTCATCGAGTGTCTACATTTCAGATTATGCAATTGCAATTGGCCACACGGAAACAAAAACTTTCATGTGCATCTCTGGTGTGTCTTTCGTGCATTAGTATTGCAAAAGAAATATTTCTATGCCTTTCCTAGCAATTGGATGCTGAATTTGCATTAAGATAGCGTTTAATAAGTGCATTTGCGACTTCAGCGGACCCTTCATTGCATTTTATCATGTTTTATCCGTATTCATGGCACCCATCAGCGACAATATGACCGATATACTGCAGCAGGCTGCCGAAATAGCACCCTGTGATTTTCATCGAGTGTGCATTTTTCAGATTATGCAATTGCAATTGGCCACACGGAAACAAAAACTTTCATGTACATCTCTGGTGTGTCTTTCGTGCATTAGTATTGCAAAAGAAATATTTCTATGCCTTTCCTAGCAATTGGATGCTGAATTCGCATTAGGATAGCGTTTAATAAGTACATTTGCGACTTCAGCGTACTTTTCATTGCATTTTATTATATTTTATCCGTATTCATGGCACCCACCAGCGACAATATGACCGATATACTGCAGCAGGCTGCCGAAATAGCACCCTGTGAATTTCATCGAGTGTGTATTTTTCAGATTATGCAACTGCAATTGGCCACACGGAAACAAAAACTTTCATGTGCATCTCTGGTGTGTCTTTCGTGCATTAGTATTGCAAAAGAAATATTTCTATGCCTTTCCTAGCAATTGGATGCTGAATTTGCATTAAGATAGCGTTTAATAAGTGCATTTGCGACTTCAGCGGACTTTTCATTGCATTTTATTATATTTTATCCGTATTCATGGCACCCATCAGTGACAATATGACCGATATACTGCAGCAGGCTGCCGAAATAGCACCCTGTGATTTTCATCGAGTGTGTATTTTTCAGATTATGCAACTGCAATTGGCCACACGGAAACAAAAACTTTCATGTGCATTTCTGGTGTGTCTTTCGTGCTTTAGTATTGCAAAAGAAATATTTCTATGCCTTTCCTAGCAATTGGATGCTGAATTTGCATTAAGATAGCGTTTAATAAGTGCATTTGCGACTTCAGCGGACTTTTCATTGCATTTTATTATATTTTATCCGTATTCATGGCACCCACCAGCGACAATATGACCGATATACTGCGGCAGGCTGCCGAAATAGCACCCTGTGATTTTCATCGAGTGTGTATTTTTCAGATTATGCAACTGCAATTGGCCACACGGAAACAAAAACTTTCATGTGCATCTCTGGTGTGTCTTTCGTGCATTAGTATTGCAAAAGAAATATTTCTATGCCTTTCCTAGCAATTGGATGCTGAATTTGCATTAAGATAGCGTTTAATAAGTGTATTTGCGACTTCAGCGGACTTTTCATTGCATTTTATCATATTTTATCCGTATTCATGGCACCCATCAGCGACAATATGACCGATATACTGCAGCAGGCTGCCGAAATAGCACCCTGTGATATTCATCGAGTGTGTATTTTTCAGATTATGCAACTGCAATTGGCCACACGGAAACAAAAACTTTCATGTGCATCTCTGGTGTGTCTTTCGTGCATTAGTATTGCAAAAGAAATATTTCTATGCCTTTCCTAGCAATTGGATGCTGAATTTGCATTAAGATAGCGTTTAATAAGTGCATTTGCGACTTCAGCGGACTTTTCATTGCATTTTATTATATTTTATCCGTATTCATGGCACCCACCAGCGACAATATGACCGAAATACTGCGGCAGGCTGCCGAAATAGCACCCTGTGATTTTCATCGAGTGTGTATTTTTCAGATTATGCAACTGCAATTGGCCACACGGAAACAAAAACTTTCATGTGCATCTCTGGTGTGTCTTTCGTGCATTAGTATTGCAAAAGAAATATTTCTATGCCTTTCCTAGCAATTGGATGCTGAATTTGCATTAAGATAGCGTTTAATAAGTGCATTTGCGGCTTCAGCGGACTTTTCATTGCATTTTATTATATTTTATCCATATTCATGGCACCCATCAGTGACAATATGACCGATATACTGTAGCAGGCTGCCGAAATAGCGCCCTGTGATTTTCATCGAGTGTCTACATTTCAGATTATGCAATTGCAATTGGCCACACGGAAACAAAAACTTTCATGTGCATCTCTGGTGTGTCTTTCGTGCATTAGTATTGCAAAAGAAATATTTCTATGCCTTTCCTAGCAATTGGATGCTGAATTTGCATTAAGATAGCGTTTAATAAGTGCATTTGCGACTTCAGCGGACCCTTCATTGCATTTTATCATGTTTTATCCGTATTCATGGCACCCATCAGCGACAATATGACCGATATACTGCAGCAGGCTGCCGAAATAGCACCCTGTGATTTTCATCGAGTGTGCATTTTTCAGATTATGCAATTGCAATTGGCCACACGGAAACAAAAACTTTCATGTACATCTCTGGTGTGTCTTTCGTGCATTAGTATTGCAAAAGAAATATTTCTATGCCTTTCCTAGCAATTGGATGCTGAATTCGCATTAGGATAGCGTTTAATAAGTACATTTGCGACTTCAGCGGACTTTTCATTGCATTTTATTATATTTTATCCGTATTCATGGCACCCACCAGCGACAATATGACCGATATACTGCAGCAGGCTGCCGAAATAGCACCCTGTGATTTTCATCGAGTGTGTATTTTTCAGATTATGCAACTGCAATTGGCCACACGGAAACAAAAACTTTCATGTGCATCTCTGGTGTGTCTTTCGTGCATTAGTATTGCAAAAGAAATATTTCTATGCCTTTCCTAGCAATTGGATGCTGAATTTGCATTAAGATAGCGTTTAATAAGTGCATTTGCGACTTCAGCGGACTTTTCAGTGCATTTTATTATATTTTATCCGTATTCATGGCACCCACCAGCGACAATATGACCGATATACTGCAGCAGGCTGCCGAAATAGCCCCTGTGATTTTCATCGAGTGTGTATTTTTCAGATTATGCAACTGCAATTGGCCACACGGAAACAAAAACTTTCATGTGCATCGCTGGTGTGTCTTTCGTGCATTAGTATTGCAAAAGAAATATTTCTATGCCTTTCCTAGCAATTGGATGCTGAATTTGCATTAAGATAGCGTTTAATAAGTGCATTTGCGACTTCAGCGGACTTTTCATTGCATTTTATTATATTTTATCCGTATTCATGGCACCCACCAGCGACAATATGACCGATATACTGCAGCAGGCTGCCGAAATAGCATCCTGTGATTTTCATCGAGTGTGTATTTTTCAGATTATGCAACTGCAATTGGCCACACGGAAACAAAAACTTTCATGTGCATCTCTGGTGTGTCTTTCGTGCATTAGTATTGCAAAAGAAATATTTCTATGCCTTTCCTAGCAATTGGATGCTGAATTTGCATTAAGATAGCGTTTAATAAGTGCATTTGCGACTTCAGCGGACCCTTCATTGCATTTTATCATGTTTTATCCGTATTCATGGCACCCATCAGCGACAATATGACCGATATACTGCAGCAGGCTGCCGAAATAGCACCCTGTGATTTTCATCGAGTGTGCATTTTTCAGATTATGCAATTGCAATTGGCCACACGGAAACAAAAACTTTCATGTACATCTCTGGTGTGTCTTTCGTGCATTAGTATTGCAAAAGAAATATTTCTATGCCTTTCCTAGCAATTGGATGCTGAATTTGCATTAAGATAGCGTTTAATAAGTGCATTTGTGACTTCAGCGGACCTTTCATTGCATTTTATTATATTTTATCCGTATTCATGGCACCCATCAGTGACAATATGACCGATATACTGCAGCAGGCTGCCGAAATAGCACCCTGTGATTTTCATCGAGTGTGTATTTTTCAGATTATGCAACTGCAATTGGCCACACGGAAACAAAAACTTTCATGTGCATTTCTGGTGTGTCTTTCGTGCTTCAGTATTGCAAAAGAAATATTTCTATGCCTTTCCTAGCAATTGGATGCTGAATTTGCATTAAGATAGCGTTTAATAAGTGCATTTGCGACTTCAGCGGACTTTTCATTGCATTTTATTATATTTTATCCGTATTCATGGCACCCACCAGCGACAATATGACCGATATACTGCGGCAGGCTGCCGAAATAGCACCCTGTGATTTTCATCGAGTGTGTATTTTTCAGATTATGCAACTGCAATTGGCCACACGGAAACAAAAACTTTCATGTGCATCTCTGGTGTGTCTTTCGTGCATTAGTATTGCAAAAGAAATATTTCTATGCCTTTCCTAGCAATTGGATGCTGAATTTGCATTAAGATAGCGTTTAATAAGTGTATTTGCGACTTCAGCGGACTTTTCATTGCATTTTATCATATTTTATCCGTATTCATGGCACCCATCAGCGACAATATGACCGATATACTGCAGCAGGCTGCCGAAATAGCACCCTGTGATATTCATCGAGTGTGTATTTTTCAGATTATGCAACTGCAATTGGCCACACGGAAACAAAAACTTTCATGTGCATCTCTGGTGTGTCTTTCGTGCATTAGTATTGCAAAAGAAATATTTCTATGCCTTTCCTAGCAATTGGATGCTGAATTTGCATTAAGATAGCGTTTAATAAGTGCATTTGCGACTTCAGCGGACTTTTCATTGCATTTTATTATATTTTATCCGTATTCATGGCACCCACCAGCGACAATATGACCGAAATACTGCGGTAGGCTGCCGAAATAGCACCCTGTGATTTTCATCGAGTGTGTATTTTTCAGATTATGCAACTGCAATTGGCCACACGGAAACAAAAACTTTCATGTGCATCTCTGGTGTGTCTTTCGTGCATTAGTATTGCAAAAGAAATATTTCTATGCCTTTCCTAGCAATTGGATGCTGAATTTGCATTAAGATAGCGTTTAATAAGTGCATTTGCGGCTTCAGCGGACTTTTCATTGCACTTTATTATATTTTATCCATATTCATGGCACCCATCAGTGACAATATGACCGATATACTGTAGCAGGCTGCCGAAATAGCGCCCTGTGATTTTCATCGAGTGTCTACATTTCAGATTATGCAATTGCAATTGGCCACACGGAAACAAAAACTTTCATGTGCATCTCTGGTGTGTCTTTCGTGCATTAGTATTGCAAAAGAAATATTTCTATGCCTTTCCTAGCAATTGGATGCTGAATTTGCATAGGATAGCGTTTAATAAGTGCATTTGCGACTTTAGCGGACTTTTCATTGCATTTTATTATATTTTATCCGTATTCATGGCACCCATCAGTAAAAATATGAACGATATACTGCAGCAGGCTGCCGAAATAGCACCCTGTAATTTTCATCGAGTGTGTATTTTTCAGATTATGCAATTGCAATTGGCCACACGGAAATAAAAACTTTCATGTACATCTCTGGTGTGTCTTTCGTGCATTAGTATTGCAAAAGAAATATTTCTATGCCTTTCCTAGCAATTGGATGCTTAATTTGCATAGGATAGCGTTTAATAAGTGCATTTGCGACTTCAGCGGACTTTTCATTGCATTTTATTATACTTTATCCGTATTCATGGCACCCATCAGTGACAATATGACCGATATACTGCAGCAGGCTGCCGAAATAGCACCCTGTGATTTTCATCGAGTGTGCATTTTTCAGATTATGCAATTGCAATTGGCCACACGGAAACAAAAACTTTCATGTACATCTCTGGTGTGTCTTTCGTGCATTAGTATTGCAAAAGAAATATTTCTATGCCTTTCCTAGCAATTGGATGCTGAATTTGCATTAAGATAGCGTTTAATAAGTGCATTTGTGACTTCAGCGGACCTTTCATTGCATTTTATCATGTTTTATCCGTATTCATGGCACCCATCAGTGACAATATGACCGACATACTGCAGCAGGCTGCCGAAATAGCACCCTGTGATTTTCATCGAGTGTGCATTTTTCAGATTATGCAATTGCAATTGGCCACACGGAAACAAAAACTTTCATGTACATCTCTGGTGTGTCTTTCGTGCATTAGTATTGCAAAGGAAATATTTCTATGCCTTTCCTAGCAATTGGATGCTGAATTTGCATTAAGATAGCGTTTAATAAGTGCATTTGCGACTTCAGCGGACTTTTCATTGCATTTTATTATATTTTATCCGTATTCATGGCACCCATCAGTGACAATATGACCGATATACTGCAGCAGGCTGCCGAAATAGCACCCTGTGATTTTCATCGAGTGTGTATTTTTCAGATTATGCAACTGCAATTGGCCACACGGAAACAAAAACTTTCATGTGCATCTCTGGTGTGTCTTTCGTGCATTAGTATTGCAAAAGAAATATTT
This sequence comes from Agriotes lineatus, assembly GCA_940337035.1. Taxonomy (NCBI): domain Eukaryota; kingdom Metazoa; phylum Arthropoda; class Insecta; order Coleoptera; family Elateridae; genus Agriotes; species Agriotes lineatus. The sequence continues at coordinate 17,440 of CALNHX010000290.1, read as the reverse complement.
CTATGCCTTTCCTAGCAATTGGATGCTGAATTTTCATTAAGATAGCGTTTAATAAGTGCATTTGCGACTTCAGCGGACTTTTCATTGCATTTTATTATATTTTATCCGTATTCATGGCACCCATCAGCGACAATATGACCGATATACTGCAGCAGGCTGCCGAAATAGCACCCTGTGATTTTCATCGAGTGTGTATTTTTCAGATTATGCAATTGCAATTGGCCACACGGAAACAAAAACTTTCATGTACATCTCTGGTGTGTCGTTCGTGCATTAGTATTGCAAAAGAAATATTTCTATGACTTTCATAGCAATTGGATGCTGAATTCGCATTAGGATAGCGTTTAATAAGTGCATTTGCGACTTCAGCGGACTTTTCATTGCATCCTTTATCTAATAGACGTGTCTGTCTGGGACGCTGTTTTGTCCGGGACGCTGTTTCAGCAGCCAAACCGTAAGAGATGGAGAAAAAAGTTATTAAAGTTATATGTTTGGAATGGCCATGTCAGCCCAGGAACCGAATTTCAGTCACGTGACACTTCCGGTTTTCGAGAAATCACGTGATTTCCGTCTGTCCGGGACGCTGTTTTGTCCGGGACGCTGTTTCAGCAGCCAAACCGTAAGAGATAGAGAAAAAAGTTATTAAAGTTATATGTTTGGAATGGTCATGTCAGCCCAGGAACCGAATTTCAGTCACGTGACACTTCCGGTTTTCGAGAAATCGCGTGATTTCCGTCTGCCCGGGACGCTGTTTTGTCCGGGACGCTGTTTCAGCAGCCAAACCGTAAGAGATAGAGAAAAAAGTTATTAAAGTTATATGTTTGGCATGGTCATGTCAGCCCAGGAACCGAATTTCAGTCACGTGACACTTCCGGTTTTCGAGAAATCACGTGATTTCCGTCTGTCCGGGACGCTGTTTTGTCCGGGACGCTGTTTCAGCAGCCAAACCGTAAGAGATAGAGAAAAAAGTTATTAAAGTTATATGTTTGGAATGGCCATGTCAGGTCAGGAACCGAATTTCAGTCACGTGACACTTCCGGTTTTCGAGAAATCACGTGATTTCCGTCCGTCCGTGACGCTGGTCCGTCCGGGACGGTCTTTTTTGTTTTATTAAATGAGACATTTGTCTCACTGGACTGCTAGTTTTATTATATTTTATCCGTATTCATGGCACCCATCAGTGACAATATGACCGATATACTGCAGCAGGCTGCCGAAATAGCACCCTGTGATTTTCATCGAGTGTGTATTTTTCAGATTATGCAACTGCAATTGGCCACACGGAAACAAAAACTTTCATGTGCATCTCTGGTGTGTCTTTCGTGCATTAGTATTGCAAAAGAAATATTTCTATGCCTTTCCTAGCAATTGGATGCTGAATTTGCATTAAGATAGCGTTTAATAAGTGCATTTGCGGCTTCAGCGGACTTTTCATTGCACTTTATTATATTTTATCCATATTCATGGCACCCATCAGTGACAATATGACCGATATACTGTAGCAGGCTGCCGAAATAGCGCCCTGTGATTTTCATCGAGTGTCTACATTTCAGATTATGCAATTGCAATTGGCCACACGGAAACAAAAACTTTCATGTGCATCTCTGGTGTGTCTTTCGTGCATTAGTATTGCAAAAGAAATATTTCTATGCCTTTCCTAGCAATTGGATGCTGAATTTGCATAGGATAGCGTTTAATAAGTGCATTTGCGACTTTAGCGGACTTTTCATTGCATTTTATTATATTTTATCCGTATTCATGGCACCCATCAGTAAAAATATGAACGATATACTGCAGCAGGCTGTCGAAATAGCACCCTGTAATTTTCATCGAGTGTGTATTTTTCAGATTATGCAATTGCAATTGGCCACACGGAAATAAAAACTTTCATGTACACCTCTGGTGTGTCTTTCGTGCATTAGAATTGCAAAAGAAATATTTCTATGCCTTTCCTAGCAATTGGATGCTTAATTTGCATAGGATAGCGTTTAATAAGTGCATTTGCGACTTCAGCGGACTTTTCATTGCATTTTATTATACTTTATCCGTATTCATGGCACCCATCAGTGACAATATGACCGATATACTGCAGCAGGCTGCCGAAATAGCACCCTGTGATTTTCATCGAGTGTGCATTTTTCAGATTATGCAATTGCAATTGGCCACACGGAAACAAAAACTTTCATGTACATCTCTGGTGTGTCTTTCGTGCATTAGTATTGCAAAAGAAATATTTCTATGCCTTTCCTAGCAATTGGATGCTGAATTTGCATTAAGATAGCGTTTAATAAGTGCATTTGTGACTTCAGCGGACCTTTCATTGCATTTTATCATGTTTTATCCGTATTCATGGCACCCATCAGTGACAATATGACCGACATACTGCAGCAGGCTGCCGAAATAGCACCCTGTGATTTTCATCGAGTGTGCATTTTTCAGATTATGCAATTGCAATTGGCCACACGGAAACAAAAACTTTCATGTACATCTCTGGTGTGTCTTTCGTGCATTAGTATTGCAAAGGAAATATTTCTATGCCTTTCCTAGCAATTGGATGCTGAATTTGCATTAAGATAGCGTTTAATAAGTGCATTTGCGACTTCAGCGGACTTTTCATTGCATTTTATTATATTTTATCCGTATTCATGGCACCCATCAGCGACAATATGACCGATATACTGCAGCAGGCTGCCGAAATAGCACCCTGTGATTTTCATCGAGTGTGTATTTTTCAGATTATGCAATTGCAATTGGCCACACGGAAACAAAAACTTTCATGTACATCTCTGGTGTGTCTTTCGTGCATTAGTATTGCAAAAGAAATATTTCTATGCCTTTCCTAGCAATTGGATGCTGAATTTTCATTAAGATAGCGTTTAATAAGTGCATTTGCGACTTCAGCGGACTTTTCATTGCATTTTATTATATTTTATCCGTATTCATGGCACCCATCAGCGACAATATGACCGATATACTGCAGCAGGCTGCCGAAATAGCACCCTGTGATTTTCATCGAGTGTGTATTTTTCAGATTATGCAATTGCAATTGGCCACACGGAAACAAAAACTTTCATGTACATCTCTGGTGTGTCTTTCGTGCATTAGTATTGCAAAAGAAATATTTCTATGACTTTCATAGCAATTGGATGCTGAATTCGCATTAGGATAGCGTTTAATAAGTGCATTTGCGACTTCAGCGGACTTTTCATTGCATCCTTTATCTAATAGACGTGTCTGTCTGGGACGCTGTTTTGTCCGGGACGCTGTTTCAGCAGCCAAACCGTAAGAGATGGAGAAAAAAGTTATTAAAGTGATATGTTTGGAATGGTCATGTCAGCCCAGGAACCGAATTTCAGTCACGTGACACTTCCGGTTTTCGAGAAATCACGTGATTTCCGTCTGTCCGGGACGCTGTTTTGTCCGGGACGCTGTTTCAGCAGCCAAACCGTAAGAGATAGAGAAAAAAGTTATTAAAGTTATATGTTTGGCATGGTCATGTCAGCCCAGGAACCGAATTTCAGTCACGTGACACTTCCGGTTTTCGAGAAATCACGTGATTTCCGTCTGTCCGGGACGCTGTTTTGTCCGGGACGCTGTTTCAGCAGCCAAACCGTAAGAGATAGAGAAAAAAGTTATTAAAGTTATATGTTTGGAATGGCCATGTCAGGTCAGGAACCGAATTTCAGTCACGTGACACTTCCGGTTTTCGAGAAATCACGTGATTTCCGTCCGTCCGTGACGCTGGTCCGTCCGGGACGGTCTTTTTTGTTTTATTAAATGAGACATTTGTCTCACTGGACTGCTAGTTTTATTATATTTTATCCGTATTCATGGCACCCATCAGTGACAATATGACCGATATACTGCAGCAGGCTGCCGAAATAGCACCCTGTGATTTTCATCGAGTGTGTATTTTTCAGATTATGCAACTGCAATTGGCCACACGGAAACAAAAACTTTCATGTGCATCTCTGGTGTGTCTTTCGTGCATTAGTATTGCAAAAGAAATATTTCTATGCCTTTCCTAGCAATTGGATGCTGAATTTGCATTAAGATAGCGTTTAATAAGTGCATTTGCGACTTCAGCGGACCTTTCATTGCATTTTATCATGTTTTATCCGTATTCATTGCACCCACCAGCGACAATATGACCGATATACTGCAGCAGGCTGCCGAAATAGCACCCTGTGATTTTCATCGAGTGTGCATTTTTCAGATTATGCAATTGCAATTGGCCACACGGAAACAAAAACTTTCATGTACATCTCTGGTGTGTCTTTCGTGCATTAGTATTGCAAAAGAAATATTTCTGTGCCTTTCCTAGCAATTGGATGCTGAATTTGCATTAAGATAGCGTTTAATAAGTGCATTTGTGACTTCAGCGGAACTTTCATTGCATTTTATCATGTTTTATCCGTATTCATGGCACCCATCAGTGACAATATGACCGACATACTGCAGCAGGCTGCCGAAATAGCACCCTGTGATTTTCATCGAGTGTGCATTTTTCAAATTATGCAATTGCAATTGGCCACACGGAAACAAAAACTTTCATGTACATCTCTGGTGTGTCTTTCGTGCATTAGTATTGCAAAAGAAATATTTCTATGCCTTTCCTAGCAATTGGATGCTGAATTTGCATTAAGATAGCGTTTAATAAGTGCATTTGCGACTTCAGCGGACTTTTCATTGCATTTTATTATATTTTATCCGTATTCATGGCACCCATCAGTGACAATATGACCGATATACTGCAGCAGGCTGCCGAAATGGCACCCTGTGATTTTCATCGAGTGTGTATTTTTCAGATTATGCAACTGCAATTGGCCACACGGAAACAAAAACTTTCATGTGCATCTCTGGTGTGTCTTTCGTGCATTAGTATTGCAAAAGAAATATTTCTATGCCTTTCCTAGCAATTGGATGCTGAATTTTCATTAAGATAGCGTTTAATAAGTGCATTTGCGACTTCAGCGGACTTTTCATTGCATTTTATTATATTTTATCCGTATTCATGGCACCCATCAGCGACAATATGACCGATATACTGCAGCAGGCTGCCGAAATAGCACCCTGTGATTTTCATCGAGTGTGTATTTTTCAGATTATGCAATTGCAATTGGCCACACGGAAACAAAAACTTTCATGTACATCTCTGGTGTGTCTTTCGTGCATTAGTATTGCAAAAGAAATATTTCTATGACTTTCCTAGCAATTGGATGCTGAATTCACATTAGGATAGCGTTTAATAAGTGCATTTGCGACTTCAGCGGACTTTTCATTGCATCCTTTATCTAATAGACGTGTCTGTCTGGGACGCTGTTTTGTCCGGGACGCTGTTTCAGCAGCCAAACCGTAAGAGATAGAGAAAAAAGTTATTAAAGTTATATGTTTGGAATGCTCATGTTAGCCCAGGAACCGAATTTCAGTCACGTGACACTTCCGGTTTTTGAGAAATCACGTGATTTCCGTCTGTCCGGGACGCTGTTTTGTCCGGGACGCTGTTTCAGCAGCCAAACTGTAAGAGATAGAGAAAAAAGTTATTAAAGTTATATGTTTGGAATGGTCATGTCAGCCCAGGAACCGAATTTCAGTCACGTGACACTTCCGGTTTTCGAGAAATCGCGTGATTTCCGTCTGTCCGGGACGCTGTTTTGTCCGGGACGCTGTTTCAGCAGCCAAACCGTAAGAGATAGAGAAAAAAGTTATGAAAGTTATATGTTTGGCATGGTCATGTCAGCCCAGGAACCGAATTTCAGTCACGTGACACATCCGGTTTTCGAGAAATCACGTGATTTCCGTCTGTCCGGGACGCTGTTTTGTCCGGGACGCTGTTTCAGCAGCCAAACCGTAAGAGATAGAGAAAAAAGTTATTAAAGTTATATGTTTGGAATGGCCATGTCAGGTCAGGAACCGAATATCAGTCACGTGACACTTCCGGTTTTCGAGAAATCACGTGATTTCCGTCCGTCCGTGACGCTGGTCCGTCCGGGACGGTCTTTTTTGTTTTATTAAATGAGACATTTGTCTCACTGGACTGCTAGTTTTATTATATTTTATCCGTATTCATGGCACCCATCAGTGACAATATGACCGATATACTGCAGCAGGCTGCCGAAATAGCACCCTGTGATTTTCATCGAGTGTGTATTTTTCAGATTATGCAACTGCAATTGGCCACACGGAAACAAAAACTTTCATGTGCATCTCTGGTGTGTCTTTCGTGCATTAGTATTGCAAAAGAAATATTTCTATGCCTTTCCTAGCAATTGGATGCTGAATTTGCATTAAGATAGCGTTTAATAAGTGCATTTGCGACTTCAGCGGACCTTTCATTGCATTTTATCATGTTTTATCCGTATTCATTGCACCCACCAGCGACAATATGACCGATATACTGCAGCAGGCTGCCGAAATAGCACCCTGTGATTTTCATCGAGTGTGCATTTTTCAGATTATGCAATTGCAATTGGCCACACGGAAACAAAAACTTTCATGTACATCTCTGGTGTGTCTTTCGTGCATTAGTATTGCAAAAGAAATATTTCTATGCCTTTCCTAGCAATTGGATGCTGAATTTGCATTAAGATAGCGTTTAATAAGTGCATTTGTGACTTCAGCGGACCTTTCATTGCATTTTATCATGTTTTATCCGTATTCATGGCACCCATCAGTGACAATATGACCGACATACTGCAGCAGGCTGCCGAAATAGCACCCTGTGATTTTCATCGAATGTGCATTTTTCAGATTATGCAATTGCAATTGGCCACACGGAAACAAAAACTTTCATGTACATCTCTGGTGTGTCTTTCGTGCATTAGTATTGCAAAAGAAATATTTCTATGCCTTTCCTAGCAATTGGATGCTGAATTTGCATTAAGATAGCGTTTAATAAGTGCATTTGTGACTTCAGCGGACTTTTCATTGCATTTTATTATATTTTATCCGTATTCATGGCACCCATCAGTGACAATATGACCGATATACTGCAGCAGGCTGCCGAAATAGCACCCTGTGATTTTCATCGAGTGTGTATTTTTCAGATTATGCAACTGCAATTGGCCACACGGAAACAAAAACTTTCATGTGCATCTCTGGTGTGTCTTTCGTGCATTAGTATTGCAAAAGAAATATTTCTATGCCTTTCCTAGCAATTGGATGCTGAATTTTCATTAAGATAGCGTTTAATAAGTGCATTTGCGACTTCAGCGGACTTTTCATTGCATTTTATTATATTTTATCCGTATTCATGGCACCCATCAGCGACAATATGACCGATATACTGCAGCAGGCTGCCGAAATAGCACCCTGTGATTTTCATCGAGTGTGTATTTTTCAGATTATGCAATTGCAATTGGCCACACGGAAACAAAAACTTTCATGTACATCTCTGGTGTGTCTTTCGTGCATTAGTATTGCAAAAGAAATATTTCTATGACTTTCTTAGCAATTGGATGCTGAATTCACATTAGGATAGCGTTTAATAAGTGCATTTGCGACTTCAGCGGACTTTTCATTGCATCCTTTATCTAATAGACGTGTCTGTCTGGGACGCTGTTTTGTCCGGGACGCTGTTTCAGCAGCCAAACCGTAAGAGATAGAGAAAAAAGTTATTAAAGTTATATGTTTGGAATGGTCATGTCAGCCCAGGAAACGAATTTCAGTCACGAGACACTTCCGGTTTTCGAGAAATCGCGTGATTTCCGTCTGTCCGGGACGCTGTTTTGTCCGGGACGCTGTTTCAGCAGCCAAACCGTAAGAGATAGAGAAAAAAGTTATGAAAGTTATATGTTTGGCATGGTCATATGAGCCCAGGAACCGAATTTCAGTCACGTGACACATCCGGTTTTCGAGAAATCACGTGATTTCCGTCTGTCCGGGACGCTGTTTTGTCTGGGACGCTGTTTCAGCAGCCAAACCGTAAGAGATAGAGAAAAAAGTTATTAAAGTTATATGTTTGAAATGGCCATGTCAGGTCAGGAACCGAATATCAGTCACGTGACACTTCCGGTTTTCGAGAAATCACGTGATTTCCGTCCGTCCGTGACGCTGGTCCGTCCGGGACGGTCTTTTTTGTTTTATTAAATGAGACATTTGTCTCACTGGACTGCTAGTTTTATTATATTTTATCCGTATTCATGGCACCCATCAGTGACAATATGACCGATATACTGCAGCAGGCTGCCGAAATAGCACCCTGTGATTTTCATCGAGTGTGTATTTTTCAGATTATGCAACTGCAATTGGCCACACGGAAACAAAAACTTTCATGTGCATCTCTGGTGTGTCTTTCGTGCATTAGTATTGCAAAAGAAATATTTCTTTGCAATTGGATGCTGAATTTGCATTAAGATAGCGTTTAATAAGTGCATTTGCGACTTCAGCGGACTTTTCATTGCATTTTATCATGTTTTATCCGTATTCATGGCACCCATCAGCGACAATATGACCGATATACTGCAGCAGGCTGCCGAAATAGCACCCTGTGATTTTTATCGAGTGTGTATTTTTCAGATTATGCAACTGCAATTGGCCACACGGAAACAAAAACTTTCATGTGCATCTCTGGTGTATCTTTCGTGCATTAGTATTGCAAAAGAAATATTTCTATGCCTTTCCTAGCAATTGGATGCTGAATTTTTATTAAGATAGCGTTTAATAAGTGCATTTGCGACTTCAGCGGACTTTTCATTGCATTTTATTATATTTTATCCGTATTCATGGCACCCATCAGCGACAATATGACCGATATACTGCAGCAGGCTGCCGAAATAGCGCCCTGTGATTTTCATCGAGTGTCTACATTTCAGATTATGCAATTGCAATTGGCCACACGGAAACAAAAACTTTCATGTGCATCTCTGGTGTGTCTTTCGTGCATTAGTATTACAAAAGAAATATTTCTAGCCTTTCCTAGCAATTGGATGCTGAATTTGCATAGGATAGCGTTTAATAAGTGCATTTGCGACTTTAGCGGACTTTTCATTGCATTTTATTATATTTTATCCGTATTCATGGCAACCATTAGTAAAAATATGAACGATATACTGCAGCAGGCTGCCGAAATAGCACCCTGTAATTTTCATCGAGTGTGTATTTTTCAGATTATGCAATTGCAATTGGCCACACGGAAATAAAAACTTTCATGTACATCTCTGGTGTGTCTTTCGTGCATTAGTATTGCAAAAGAAATATTTCTATGCCTTTCCTAGCAATTGGATGCTGAATTCGCATTAGGATAGCGTTTAATAAGTGCATTTGCGACTTCAGCGGACCTTTCATTGCATTTTATCATGTTTTATCCGTATTCATGGCACCCATCAGTGACAATATGACCGACATACTGCAGCAGGCTGCCGAAATAGCACCCTGTGATGTTCATCGAGTGTGCATTTTTCAGATTATGCAATTGCAATTGGCCACACGGAAACAAAAACTTTCATGTACATCTCTGGTGTGTCTTTCGTGCATTAGTATTGCAAAAGAAATATTTCTATGCCTTTCCTAGCAATTGGATGCTGAATTTGCATTAAGATAGCGTTTAATAAGTGCATTTGCGACTTCAGCGGACTTTTCATTGCATTTTATTATATTTTATCCGTATTCATGGCACCCATCAGTGACAATATGACCGATATACTGTAGCAGGCTGCCGAAGTAGCACCCTGTGATTTTCATCGAGTGTGTATTTTTCAGATTATGCAACTGCAATTGGCCACACGGAAACAAAAACTTTCATGTGCATCTCTGGTGTGTCTTTCGTGCATTAGTATTGCAAAAGAAATATTTCTATGCCTTTCCTAGCAATTGGATGCTGAATTTTTATTAAGATAGCGTTTAATAAGTGCATTTGCGACTTCAGCGGACTTTTCATTGCATTTTATTATATTTTATCCGTATTCATGGCACCCATCAGCGACAATATGACCGATATACTGCAGCAGGCTGCCGAAATAGCACCCTGTGATTTTCATCGAGTGTGTATTTTTCAGATTATGCAACTGCAATTGGCCACACGGAAACAAAAACTTTCATGTGCATCTCTGGTGTGTCTTTCGTGCATTAGTATTGCAAAAGAAATATTTCTATGCCTTTCCTAGCAATTGGATGCTGAATTTGCATTAAGATAGCGTTTAATAAGTGCATTTGCGGCTTCAGCGGACTTTTCATTGCATTTTATTATATTTTATCCATATTCATGGCACCCATCAGTGACAATATAACCGATATACTGTAGCAGGCTGCCGAAATAGCGCCCTGTGATTTTCATCGAGTGTCTACATTTCAGATTATGCAATTGCAATTGGCCACACGGAAACAAAAACTTTCATGTGCATCTCTGGTGTGTCTTTCGTGCATTAGTATTACAAAAGAAATATTTCTAGCCTTTCCTAGCAATTGGATGCTGAATTTGCATAGGATAGCGTTTAATAAGTGCATTTGCGACTTTAGCGGACTTTTCATTGCATTTTATTATATTTTATCCGTATTCATGGCAACCATCAGTAAAAATATGAACGATATACTGCAGCAGGCTGCCGAAATAGCACCCTGTAATTTTCATCGAGTGTGTATTTTTCAGATTATGCAATTGCAATTGGCCACACGGAAATAAAAACTTTCATGTACATCTCTGGTGTGTCTTTCGTGCATTAGTATTGCAAAAGAAATATTTCTATGCCTTTCCTAGCAATTGGATGCTGAATTCGCATTAGGATAGCGTTTAATAAGTGCATTTGCGACTTCAGCGGACCTTTCATTGCATTTTATCATGTTTTATCCGTATTCATGGCACCCACCAGCGATAATATGACCGATATACTGCAGCAGGCTGCCGAAATAGCACCCTGTGATTTTCATCGTGTGTGCATTTTTCAGATTATGCAATTGCAATTGGCCACACGGAAACAAAAACTTTCATGTACATCTCTGGTGTGTCTTTCGTGCATTAGTATTGCAAAAGAAATATTTCTATGCCTTTCCTAGCAATTGGATGCTGAATTTGCATTAAGATAGCGTTTAATAAGTGCATTTGCGACTTCAGCGGACCTTTCATTGCATTTTATTATATTTTATCCGTATTCATGGCACCCATCAGCGACAATATGACCGATATACTGCAGCAGGCTGCCGAAATAGCACCCTGTGATTTTCATCGAGTGTGTATTTTTCAGATTATGCAACTGCAATTGGCCACACGGAAACAAAAACTTTCATGTGCATCTCTGGTGTGTCTTTCGTGCATTAGTATTGCAAAAGAAATATTTCTATGCCTTTCCTAGCAATTGGATGCTGAATTTGCATTAAGATAGCGTTTAATAAGTGCATTTGCGGCTTCAGCGGACTTTTCATTGCATTTTATTATATTTTATCCATATTCATGGCACCCATCAGTGACAATATAACCGATATACTGTAGCAGGCTGCCGAAATAGCGCCCTGTGATTTTCATCGAGTGTCTACATTTCAGATTATGCAATTGCAATTGGCCACACGGAAACAAAAACTTTCATGTGCATCTCTGGTGTGTCTTTCGTGCATTAGTATTACAAAAGAAATATTTCTAGCCTTTCCTAGCAATTGGATGCTGAATTTGCATAGGATAGCGTTTAATAAGTGCATTTGCGACTTTAGCGGACTTTTCATTGCATTTTATTATATTTTATCCGTATTCATGGCAACCATCAGTAAAAATATGAACGATATACTGCAGCAGGCTGCCGAAATAGCACCCTGTAATTTTCATCGAGTGTGTATTTTTCAGATTATGCAATTGCAATTGGCCACACGGAAATAAAAACTTTCATGTACATCTCTGGTGTGTCTTTCGTGCATTAGTATTGCAAAAGAAATATTTCTATGCCTTTCCTAGCAATTGGATGCTGAATTCGCATTAGGATAGCGTTTAATAAGTGCATTTGCGACTTCAGCGGACCTTTCATTGCATTTTATCATGTTTTATCCGTATTCATGGCACCCACCAGCGATAATATGACCGATATACTGCAGCAGGCTGCCAAAATAGCACCCTGTGATTTTCATCGTGTGTGCATTTTTCAGATTATGCAATTGCAATTGGCCACACGGAAACAAAAACTTTCATGTACATCTCTGGTGTGTCTTTCGTGCATTAGTATTGCAAAAGAAATATTTCTATGCCTTTCCTAGCAATTGGATGCTGAATTTGCATTAAGATAGCGTTTAATAAGTGCATTTGCGACTTCAGCGGACCTTTCATTGCATTTTATCATGTTTTATCCGTATTCATGGCACCCATCAGTGACAATATGACCGACATACTGCAGCAGGCTGCCGAAATAGCACCCTGTGATGTTCATCGAGTGTGCATTTTTCAGATTATGCAATTGCAATTGGCCACACGGAAACAAAAACTTTCATGTACATCTCTGGTGTGTCTTTCGTGCATTAGTATTGCAAAAGAAATATTTCTATGCCTTTCCTAGCAATTGGATGCTGAATTTGCATTAAGATAGCGTTTAATAAGTGCATTTGCGACTTCAGCGGACTTTTCATTGCATTTTATTATATTTTATCCGTATTCATGGCACCCATCAGTGACAATATGACCGATATACTGCAGCAGGCTGCCGAAGTAGCACCCTGTGATTTTCATCGAGTGTGTATTTTTCAGATTATGCAACTGCAATTGGCCACACGGAAACAAAAACTTTCATGTGCATCTCTGGTGTGTCTTTCGTGCATTAGTATTGCAAAAGAAATATTTCTATGCCTTTCCTAGCAATTGGATGCTGAATTTTTATTAAGATAGCGTTTAATAAGTGCATTTGCGACTTCAGCGGACTTTTCATTGCATTTTATTATATTTTATCCGTATTCATGGCACCCATCAGCGACAATATGACCGATATACTGCAGCAGGCTGCCGAAATAGCACCCTGTGATTTTCATCGAGTGTGTATTTTTCAGATTATGCAACTGCAATTGGCCACACGGAAACAAAAACTTTTATGTGCATCTCTGGTGTGTCTTTCGTGCATTAGTATTGCAAAAGAAATATTTCTATGCCTTTCCTAGCAATTGGATGCTGAATTTGCATTAAGATAGCGTTTAATAAGTGCATTTGCGGCTTCAGCGGACTTTTCATTGCATTTTATTATATTTTATCCATATTCATGGCACCCATCAGTGACAATATAACCGATATACTGTAGCAGGCTGCCGAAATAGCGCCCTGTGATTTTCATCGAGTGTCTACATTTCAGATTATGCAATTGCAATTGGCCACACGGAAACAAAAACTTTCATGTGCATCTCTGGTGTGTCTTTCGTGCATTAGTATTACAAAAGAAATATTTCTATGCCTTTCCTAGCAATTGGATGCTGAATTTGCATAGGATAGCGTTTAATAAGTGCATTTGCGACTTTAGCGGACTTTTCATTGCATTTTATTATATTTTATCCGTATTCATGGCAACCATCAGTAAAAATATGAACGATATACTGCAGCAGGCTGCCGAAATAGCACCCTGTAATTTTCATCGAGTGTGTATTTTTCAGATTATGCAATTGCAATTGGCCACACGGAAATAAAAACTTTCATGTACATCTCTGGTGTGTCTTTCGTGCATTAGTATTGCAAAAGAAATATTTCTATGCCTTTCCTAGCAATTGGATGCTGAATTCGCATTAGGATAGCGTTTAATAAGTGCATTTGCGACTTCAGCGGACCTTTCATTGCATTTTATCATGTTTTATCCGTATTCATGGCACCCACCAGCGATAATATGACCGATATACTGCAGCAGGCTGCCGAAATAGCACCCTGTGATTTTCATCGTGTGTGCATTTTTCAGATTATGCAATTGCAATTGGCCACACGGAAACAAAAACTTTCATGTACATCTCTGGTGTGTCTTTCGTGCATTAGTATTGCAAAAGAAATATTTCTATGCCTTTCCTAGCAATTGGATGCTGAATTTGCATTAAGATAGCGTTTAATAAGTGCATTTGCGACTTCAGCGGACCTTTCATTGCATTTTATCATGTTTTATCCGTATTCATGGCACCCATCAGTGACAATATGACCGACATACTGCAGCAGGCTGCCGAAATAGCACCCTGTGATGTTCATCGAGTGTGCATTTTTCAGATTATGCAATTGCAATTGGCCACACGGAAACAAAAACTTTCATGTACATCTCTGGTGTGTCTTTCGTGCATTAGTATTGCAAAAGAAATATTTCTATGCCTTTCCTAGCAATTGGATGCTGAATTTGCATTAAGATAGCGTTTAATAAGTGCATTTGCGACTTCAGGGGACTTTTCATTGCATTTTATTATATTTTATCCCTATTCATGGCACCCATCAGTGACAATATGACCGATATACTGCAGCAGGCTGCCGAAGTAGCACCCTGTGATTTTCATCGAGTGTGTATTTTTCAGATTATGCAACTGCAATTGGCCACACGGAAACAAAAACTTTCATGTGCATCTCTGGTGTGTCTTTCGTGCATTAGTATTGCAAAAGAAATATTTCTATGCCTTTCCTAGCAATTGGATGCTGAATTTTCATTAAGATAGCGTTTAATAAGTGCATTTGCGACTTCAGCGGACTTTTCATTGCATTTTATTATATTTTATCCGTATTCATGGCACCCATCACCGACAATATGACCGATATACTGCAGCAGGCTGCCGAAATAGCACCCTGTGATTTTCATCGAGTGTGCATTTTTCAGATTATGCAATTGCAATTGGCCACACGGAAACAAAAACTTTCATGTACATCTCTGGTGTGTCTTTCGTGCATTAGTATTGCAAAAGAAATATTTCTATGACTTTCCTAGCAATTGGATGCTGAATTCGCATTAGGATAGCGTTTAATAAGTGCATTTGCGACTTCAGCGGACTTTTCATTGCATTTTATTATATTTTATCCGTATTCATGGCACCCACCAGCGACAATATGACCGATATACTGCAGCAGGCTGCCGAAATAGCACCCTGTGATTTTCATCGAGTGTGTATTTTTCAGATTATGCAACTGCAATTGGCCACACGGAAACAAAAACTTTCATGTGCATCTCTGGTGTGTCTTTCGTGCATTAGTATTGCAAAAGAAATATTTCTATGCCTTTCCTAGCAATTGGATGCTGAATTTGCATTAAGATAGCGTTTAATAAGTGCATTTGCGACTTCAGCGGACTTTTCATTGCATTTTATTATATTTTATCCGTATTCATGGCACCCATCAGTGACAATATGACCGATATACTGCAGCAGGCTGCCGAAGTAGCACCCTGTGATTTTCATCGAGTGTGTATTTTTCAGATTATGCAACTGCAATTGGCCACACGGAAACAAAAACTTTCATGTGCATCTCTGGTGTGTCTTTCGTGCATTAGTATTGCAAAAGAAATATTTCTATGCCTTTCCTAGCAATTGGATGCTGAATTTTCATTAAGATAGCGTTTAATAAGTGCATTTGCGACTTCAGCGGACTTTTCATTGCATTTTATTATATTTTATCCGTATTCATGGCACCCATCACCGACAATATGACCGATATACTGCAGCAGGCTGCCGAAATAGCACCCTGTGATTTTCATCGAGTGTGCATTTTTCAGATTATGCAATTGCAATTGGCCACACGGAAACAAAAACTTTCATGTACATCTCTGGTGTGTCTTTCGTGCATTAGTATTGCAAAAGAAATATTTCTATGACTTTCCTAGCAATTGGATGCTGAATTCGCATTAGGATAGCGTTTAATAAGTGCATTTGCGACTTCAGCGGACTTTTCATTGCATTTTATTATATTTTATCCGTATTCATGGCACCCACCAGCGACAATATGACCGATATACTGCAGCAGGCTGCCGAAATAGCACCCTGTGATTTTCATCGAGTGTGTATTTTTCAGATTATGCAACTGCAATTGGCCACACGGAAACAAAAACTTTCATGTGCATCTCTGGTGTGTCTTTCGTGCATTAGTATTGCAAAAGAAATATTTCTATGCCTTTCCTAGCAATTGGATGCTGAATTTGCATTAAGATAGCGTTTAATAAGTGCATTTGCGACTTCAGCGGACTTTTCATTGCATTTTATTATATTTTATCCGTATTCATGGCACCCATCAGTGACAATATGACCGATATACTGCAGCAGGCTGCCGAAATAGCACCCTGTGATTTTCATCGAGTGTGTATTTTTCAGATTATGCAACTGCAATTGGCCACACGGAAACAAAAACTTTCATGTGCATCTCTGGTGTATCTTTCGTGCATTAGTATTGCAAAAGAAATATTTCTATGCCTTTCCTAGCAATTGGATGCTGAATTTTTATTAAGATAGCGTTTAATAAGTGCATTTGCGACTTCAGCGGACTTTTCATTGCATTTTATTATATTTTATCCGTATTCATGGAACCCACCAGCGACAATATGACCGATATACTGCAGCAGGCTGCCGAAATTTCACCCTGTGATTTTCATCGAGTGTGTATTTTTCAGATTATGTAACTGCAATTTGCCACACGGAAACAAAAACTTTCATGTGCATCTCTGATGTGTCTTTCGTGCATTAGTGTTGCAAAAGAAATATTTCTATGCCTTTCCTAGCAATTGGATGCTGAATTTGCATTAAGATAGCGTTTAATAAGTGCATTTGCGACTTCAGCGGACCTTTCATTGCATTTTATCATGTTTTATCCGTATTCATGGCACCCATCAGCGACAATATGACCGATATACTGCAGCAGGCTGCCGAAATAGCACCCTGTGATTTTCATCGAGTGTGTATTTTTCAGGTTATGCAACTGCAATTGGCCCCACGGAAACAAAAACTTTCATGTGCATCTCTGGTGTGTCTTTCGTGCATTAGTATTGCAAAAGAAATATTTCTATGCCTTTCCTAGCAATTGGATGCTGAATTTGCATTAAGATAGCGTTTAATAAGTGCATTTGCGACTTCAGCGGACCTTTCATTGCATTTTATCATGTTTTATCCGTATTCATGGCACCCATCAGCGACAATATGACCGATATACTGCAGCAGGCTGCCGAAATAGCACCCTGTGATTTTCATCGAGTGTGTATTTTTCAGATTATGCAATTGCAATTGGCCACACGGAAACAAAAACTTTCATGTACATCTTTGGTGTGTCTTTCGTGCATTAGTACCTATTGCAAAAGAAATATTTCTATGCCTTTCCTAGCAATTGGATGCTGAATTCGCATTAGGATAGCGTTTAATAAGTACATTTGCGACTTCAGCGGACTTTTCATTGCATTTTATTATATTTTATCCGTATTCATGGCACCCACCAGCGACAATATGACCGATATACTGCAGCAGGCTGCCGAAATAGCACCCTGTGATTTTCATCGAGTGTGTATTTTTCAGATTATGCAACTGCAATTGGCCACACGGAAACAAAAACTTTCATGTG